>OU015496.1:188892953-189017953 GCA_907164885.2 Dolomedes plantarius
ACCGGACAATTTTTCATAAATAAGAAAAATATTGCTCACCTTCAAATAAATTTCAAAATAATCACCAAAGGAGTCTATACAATTTTTACAACGTTTTTTCAAGTCACCGAAACACTGTTTTTAGGCGTTGGAACTAACCGTTCGCAAAATACGCGTAACATTTGATTTAATATCCGAGACGTTTTCAAATCTCTGTCCTTTCATGGCCATCTTAAGCTTCGGAAACAAAATCAGCTGACGATAAGTCGGGAGAATATGGTGGGTGATTTATCACTGTAATTGAATGCTTAGCAAGATATTGTTGTACAGAAATTGCTGTATGGGGGCCTAGCATTATCGTGTAAAAGAAACCATTGCCCAGAATCAAACAGTTCCTTCCTACTAGCCTTATCCTGTTTCTTAATCGAAAAAGCACCTCCTTGTAAAAATACTGATTAATTGTTTGATTTTCAGGAACAAATTCGTGGTGAATAAGTCCTTTGTAATCAAAAAATGCAATCAGTATCACCTTAGTCTTTGATTTTGACATCCGTGGATTTTTTTCTTTTTTTTTTTTGGTATGGGAGAAGACGGTTCTTTTCATTGTGCGTTTTGTCTTTTTGTTTCTGGGTAGTATTGTAGACACCAGGTCTCATCTCCTGCTATAATATACTTTAAGAAATTGTTGTCCTGTTGCGCAGTAGTCCGCAAATCTTCACAGCAAGCTTTTCTCTTTTCTTTTTGCTGTTCTCTCAAAATCCGAAGCACAAATCGAGCACAAACTTTGTTCATTTTCAGATTTTCAATTAATCTACAGCTTTCTTTGCTTATCCCAAGCATGTCTGAAAGTTACTGAATCAGCTTTTACCAGAGAACGAATTTTCTCCACATTTTCCTCATTCTTTGAAGTTGAAGGGTGACATGTCTTTGGTTCATCTTCAATGCTTTCTTGCCCACATTTAAAGCGGATGTACACTCAGACACTCGCGGTCTTTATTACGATGAATCGCTATATACTGTTCGAATCATCTCTAAAGTTTCGGTGGCAGATTTACCTAATTTGTAACAAAATTTAATGTGACAGCGTTGTTCCATTCCGAAGCAAATTCTTTTGTACAATGCCTTCTCAGTAAATGAAAATTGCTACGGCGTTTTGATATGCAAACGACTAAATAACCAATTTAAACTGGCTTTAACAAGAGTTGAGATGTCACTCTTTCTAGCCAAGCGATTATTCTTTCACTTTTTTTATTTTATCGTTTGATCTTTTGATTTGTCCAGTAACTTTATGGGCGCACCTTGTATTTATCTCGAAACCGATATTTCTCCTGATTTCAAATCTTTAAAAATATAAGTCTAAATTTTCTAGTGTGATATCTCCAAATAATTTAACTCTCTTTCGGGTTAATTTTGATTTAGAGCAGGAGCGTCCAACCAGCGACCCTTGACAGCTAACAATGTGGCTCCACGAGATCGTACTAATTCTTACCCATCTTCCTCAAGATAAATATTCCTCTCTTCACCATCACACGCTATATATGCTATCACTTTTTGGAACTAGCTACATTTGTGAATGACTACTTTACAACGACTATTTTACAGAGAAACACGTATCAGTCACTTCTCCAGTGGTGAATAAGTCCCATTACCAAACCTGCAGCTTTATAAAAATGTAATGTCCATACAATGACTTTAAAAGACAATTTGTGTCACGCATTCTGATGATATTGATTTTTGAAAAAGCATCTCAGTTTAATTTTATATAAAGTACTAGCTGAAAAACCGCACTTCGCTACGGAGTACATTCAAATTAAATACAACGGTCAATGTATGCAATTAATGCCAAATATATATATATTGTGATATTTCCCCTCCTTATGGCCCAGGAAATTTATTGAAACAGAGTAAGCCCACCGGCGAACTTCGAAGATGCAATATTTTCACCCGAGCGAGGGGTGGCTTACAAAAGAACCAGCCGTTGGACTCGCAGGTGAGGAGCGACTTACAATAGCGAGTCACCACGATGTCTCGGCTGCTAGACATTATAACACAAAAGCGGAACAAAAACGGATCCTCCTCCTGATGAGAAGCAGTAATGATCCACCGGTGCGAATACGATAGGAAAACAGATATCGTTTTGCACACGGGCTAAAAGGAAGGGCCTATCAGAGCAACGATTCAAGGATCGGGGATGTTACAGAGCCCGCCAGGAAAAAAAGTTTTAAAAGACGATGCAGGAGATTTTTACAGGACTCGGGAGAGTCGGAGACTGATTTTGATGTTGGATCTGATCCAGATCCTAGGCCGATCCGGATTATGTTTTCTGGGGTTGAGACCTCTGAAGTGTGAAGACCTCTATCTCGCTGAGAAAGGTCGTTTAAAGATCAAAACTGATCGTCTATAATTTCGAAGCAGCTAGCTTCTGTAGTGAGAGTGTGTGGGACAAGCCGTCCACTACTCTGTGATAAATAGATCAATTACGCTTGGAGTTCGAGTTTGCCTCAATCCAGCCGGTTCCGACGAGCGGAATCCGTTCCCTACAACAGTGATATTTCTGCGATTAGAGCCTAATTCCCTGAAGGCCTGATCGGGATCAATGTATACAATTGATGTAAAAAGAAAAAAATGTATATTTATAAAAAAAATTGTAAAGGATATTTTTATAGACAAAATAATGTAGAAGAAAATATTCAAATTAAATCTAATAGAACATACTAAAGAATAACAGTACAGTTAATATAGTACAGTTTGAGGATCATATCTTTTACTGTATTTTAATATTTTTTTGGATAATGTCCAATCGTCTGCCGCATTAGCAAGGAAAAAAATATTTTTTTTGTCTATTTAGTTGTTATGCACATGACGATAAATTTATTTAAAGTACCAGAAAAAAATCACGTGATCAGCATTTAATAAATTAAATTCTAAAATTTAACCTTTAAAAATTCACCAAAAATCAGAAAAGGGAGGTAAAGATTCGAAAAAGATTTAATTTTAAAGGAATTTTTATGATATTTCTCGTGATATAAATTTCATAACCCTCAAATTATTATTTTAAATGCAAACTTAAAAAAAGTTACCAAAACAGCTTAAAAATTTAATTTTAAAAAATCTAAGAAGAATTTTTCAAAAATATTTCTTAGTATACCCCTACACTATAAAAAGAATCGCCATGCAAAATTTTTTCCCTTTAGGTCCAGCGCTTTGGTCTGTGCTTTGTATGTCAGTCAGTCAGTGAGTCGGTCAGTTACGGAACTGTTTTATATACGTACGTATATAGATTAGCAAAAGCAAATGGGTTGCATAGTATTTCAATGATTTACATGCTTTTGAGGTTATTCATACGTTAATTGTAAATGATGTAGCGTGAAACTTATTTCTTGCACTTGATGTCTGATACCCTTAGAGCCTGTTCACATAGGAGTCCGTTGCGTTGCGTTAAGGAAAAGATGACGTTGAGACGAAAATAAACCAATCATAGGCGTTAAAAATTTCATTGCTAATCGTTTGGAGGCCTATGATTGGTTTATTTTCGTGTCAACGTCATCTTTTCCTTAACGCAACGCAACGGACTCCTATGTGAACAGGCCCTTAAGCGCGGTCGGGGAAGTGACGTCACCAGTGGCACACCCAGGGGGTGGTCCAAGAACCTCTGCCCCCCCCAAAAAAAATAGAAATTGCATTATGAATATTGAATTTGCATTATAAATATTTTTATCCGTTCAACTCGCCGCCCCCCCCCCCCAGATTAAATCCTGGGTGCGCCACTGGATGTCACCAAGATTCAGAGTCTTAAAATCCTCATTCATGAAAATATACAATATTTTTTTATTATAGCATTTACTTTTTCCATAAATGTCTGACCAGGTAATTTTGTATATCCCTAAATGCCTCAGGTCTAACTTTCTTACGCTATACACGTATATTTCATATCATAATAACACGCCTTTTTTTTTTCTCTTTTTGACAGCTTCATTTCCACGGAAGGAACTTGAAATCCCTGCATAAATTCATTCCTCCCGAAGCTCTTCCTGAAGAATTCGGTGGCAGCCTGGGACCTATGAACAGCGCCGAACTGTGGCAGAAAGTTTCGAACAGGGAAGCCCACATCGAAAAGATGATCAAACACGGCTATCTGGAGAAGAAAGCGCAGTTCATTAGAAAGAAGAGTTCGAGAGCCCTAGGGCTGTTCTACTGACGGAAGGTTTTGTTGCAGGCATTCGGACTTTTTCATGCGCTTGAAAAAAGGGATCACCTAATTATTTTCATCGAATGAGAAGTAACCTCAGTGAGAGCGATCCTGGTGACCCAGCAAGATGAGGTTGCTCGTGCCTTTTCACTGTGAACTTCCTAACTTCCATCAATTGCAAATTTCTGAATCACTCATTATTACTATAGTCTTTTACATTAAAAAAATGAATTTTTACTCTTTATATTATTCATTTTCATACAGAGAAATCCGTTTCGAAAATATGTCACGTATAATGATGTTACAAGCACGGGCGGGCACAACTTGTCACCATTTCTGTCCCCGCTAGCTTCCTTGCTTGTCAAGGAGGCCGATACCAACCAACAACAAAGCGATGTAGAAAGGACGAAGAAAATAATACGAGATTCCCTAAAGTGCGGATGAAGTTTTCCGAAAATATCATCCTGCGACTAGATTGTTAGTTGCGTGCTGACGTAAACTTAAACCTCGTAATAAGACTCAATTATTGAAGACTTTCTTTCATCGCGAAACCCGCTTGATTTAACACTAGAAAGACGGCTGCCGTCATTTTGACGGTTTCGGACATACTATTGAGCGCTATGTCTGTACTTGGCTCGGCGCACACGAGCGATCCGGTGACGTTGCGGCACCGCAGTTGCGATCAGGAGTAGTGATGCGACATCGATAACAAAACATCGATGTTTTGAAACATCGATATTGAATATTAAAACATCGATGCTAATAAAACATTGCCCAAAAACCATCGATGTTTTTAAACATCGATGTTTTAGAACATCCATTTTTTAAAACTGGTTTAGTAATCTCTAACATTAATGTTACTTCCGTTAGTCGTGGGGGGAGGGGGTGATTTAATTTTACTCTCTGATTGGGCAGACACAGATAACAAAAACTTGGTTGCTTTGGGTTACATTGATGACTCAAAATTCTCGTTGTAAATACCACCATGTTTTGCTTTCAAATGTCCAGATAAATTCGTGGTATTGCCAGAAGTTTTGAGGGACTTAAGGCAAATATTGCATTTCGCCAATTTGTCAAAGGTTTTGTAAAAATATTTCCAAACGGTACTTTTGGGAGGCATTTTACTAATAATATTAACGTCAACTTATATAAAACCAGAACAAAACAAAGACTTAAATGGATGCACTCATGTATATACTATTTGTAAAATAAAACCCCATGGAAGGTTCTGGAGTGTCAGGAACATTCCAAGCGCTCTGATTGGTTCATTGGTTGTTAATTGCCATTGGTTGTTAATTGTCTGCTTGCTAAGGAATCATTCCCCCTTTTGTATTCGTCCTTTTCAGAATTCAGACTTACATTTACTGAGTGTGAAAATTATGCTACGTGGTAAATTTTTTTTATTACGGTGCTTTTTCATTAAAAAAAAACATCGAGACAACGTAAAACATCGAGCACAAAACATCGATGTTAAAAAAACATCGGCTTCAATAAATCGATGTTTCGAAAACATCGACATCGATGTCGCATCCCTAATCAGGAGTACATAGAATTGAACTAACCGACTCACACGGACGTAGGCGTCATCGGTTAGTTCAACTCTATTGTACTCCTGATCAGTGCACCCCTATACTATAAGTATCACCATGCAAAATTTCAGCCGTTTAGGTCCAGCGGTTTGGTCTGTGCGTTGTATGTCAGTCAGTCAGTCAGTGCGTCAGTTACGGAACTGTTTTATATAGTAAATAGATTACAAATATTGGATAGCTTTATTTATATCTTTGACCTCAAGTGCCCGGGGCAGCCATCAGTTCATTGAGAAGATGAGGAAATTCGTCTTTCGGTACATTCTGCTCCTTTGGGTAGTTTTTTTTCCAGATAGTCAATACTTCTTTCTCTTCAGTGGTATTTTACAGGACGGAAAAATGCAACATCGAGCGGCTGAAGGAGGTGTGTCGACTTTGTGGGTTATTTTGTGACAGTGTCAATGTGTCACAAAGTAACCCCGTCACCTTTCGATATTTAGGTTCTCATATCTCTCGGAAATATCACTACACAAAAGTTATATTGTTCCACAATCTAACCAACATATTGACAATAAAAAATAATTACCTTGTTGTATAAGGTGTTAGCCTTCAGCCCACAAAGGTTCCGAAGTTTAAGTGAATAGCTTGACAACAGGTTTGAACAATACAGTGGCCAGCGAAGAAAGACAAATGGCGGCAGAAGCTTCGGACACTGGACACTAGGTGTCTCTGTATGTCGGACAAGCTGTTGGCGCTGTTCTCTGCCTACCCGGTATGACGGGCGCGGCGCAAGATCCGAAATACAAAAAAATTACTGTGTCACAAAGTTACCCCTGCATTTAGAAAGTAACCCCGTCATACGGTATTTTAAATGTTCTGCTGTTGGAGAGCGAACCATGCAGTACACTAGAACAGCGAGGATGTTGTTAGTGTACAAACTGCTTGTAACAGATTTTGCAGATTAATACTCACCCATTAGTTGCAGAAGCTGGTATGAGGAAATAAGATCCTTACTCTGGTATACATGCTTTTGGGAGTTGCATTTTTGTTTCAAATAGTATATATCATGAGTAATAAAAAAAGAATTGTTCTTAACTGCTGCAATTACAGGGTGCTGTACTGCTATGGCTGGCAGGCAGGTTTTAGTATACAACTCAGCGATGCAAAGTATTATATACAAACTGCCATAAGAAATGATCACGTCATACGAGTCAACGTTCCGTTCAGAAAATTGTAGGACATTACGCATTCTAGATGTATATGAGCCGCTCACTTACCAATTCGATTAACTCGATAAAACAAAAAGCTGATAAAAGCGATACAATAATATACATTGTTTTCTAAAATTCCTTTTAAAATATAAATTCAAATAAACATTGCAGAATGTATTATAGCTTTTATCTGACGACATATAAAATGTATAAGATGAATACCCTTGGAGTAATCATTATTATTACAATCTTTGCACGACTAAGGGGGTTAATCGATTTGGCAAGTGAAAAATAACTTCAGTCTTCCAATTATTTTTTTTATTACAGAAAAGCTTCATTACCATACATTTTATATTAAATATTTGTGGCAAAAATAACTTCTGTTAGTGTAACAATTATTATTAGTTTGTTTGAATTGATTTATCAACATAAATATTTTCTTCGTCAGCTGTATGAGGTCCAGTCATATCAATTTGTTCTCAAGTTTTTCTAACAACAGGAGAAATTAATTTTAACAGGTCCATCATATATTTCCTCTTGTCACAGTTCTACCTATATCATATAAATAAGGCTGGTCTACATTTTTCAGACCTAGTGGTCTACCTGCTACAGATTTTATTATATTAATGGCATTCAGATCTGAATCATCATGAAAGTATTTGATTTGTATGTTGTCTCCCAACTTAAATAACTTTTGATCTAACTTATTCACTTCCGTGTGAACCTTGATCTTGTCGTGTAAACGTACGACCTTTTAAATTAAGGAGACTCCTTTAAGTAATCAAAATATCACTTTTATTATCACAACATTAGAACATGACCGCTATGCTTATGCGATCTTACTACGTCTACTGTTTACATTTGTAGCGCTCACAGCGCCATCTCTTGGCAAGCAAAATAATTTTAACATGTATGACTTGGGGTTCCGACTTTACTAATTTTATTTTTTTTTTCTCTTAACTGATTTACTTTTTTAACGTAGAACGGTCCTCCGGAAAGCAAAATTTCAGACGTTAAAACCGTCCGTCGTCGCGAGTTATAATTTTGGCAGCGCACCAAACCCAGTCTATTGCTTGGGCAAGCAGTAAACAGTTAAACAGAAAAGTACCAATAGACGTCAGAATTTTGACACACACACACACACACACACATATATATATATACATACATACATACATACATACAAAAGCGGTAAGCAACGATCAGGAATCCTACGTTAATAACCCCCGGTAGTTTCGCTAGAAGAGACTAGCTGAAATTTTTTGCGATTAAGCACTAAACGGTTTACTGTTATCATCAAGTACTTGCTTTCCGTTTGAATTGCATTATTGCAACACTTCATATTACATTGTGGAGCTAATCGAATTGGCTTCTGAAATAAATTACTTATTATTCCATAGCAAAAATAAATGTCATTTAGTGGTGTTAATCCTAATTATTTGGGAAGTTTATTATATAAAAAATTAGGAGTCAATCAAGTGCTTTGACGCTAAACTTTAAAATATTTTATTTGGCTATAAAATCGATTTGGCTTGTGAATGGCTCATAAGAATGCGTACAATAATTCTCATATGTTCGTTACTGGTGATGTGGTGCTTTCGTACAGCTTTTTTTTTTCAAAACTGGACCACACATTCTGTATAACATCCATGTCAGGCTACTGTGGTGGTGTTTTAACCTGTTGTGAACAATGATGCAGCAACAACCACGGCATGATATATGCCGTGTTCATTATCTTGTTGAAATTTGATCCCAATACCAATTTAGCAGAACTATCCTTCAAGTCTCTTCAATATGTCAACCTATGCCATCTTTATCCATGATTCAATCAATATATACAAACTTTTCCACCCCTGCTGCTGCCATACACACCACAAACATTACTGACCCACCTCCATGCTTAACGATTGCAATTTTAACGTAGGATTATATTCCTCCATAACGGTCCTCAGGAGAGCAAATTTTTAGATGTCCTGCGTCGCGAGTTATAATTTTGGCAGCTCGCCAAACCAAGTTTGTATCGCTTGGGCAATCAGTAAACAGTTAAACAAAAAAGTACCAAATTGCGTCAAAATTTTGGCATACACACATATACAGAGGCTGTTCACAAATTTTTTAGACGATGTATATTGTATTCACAAAACTAAATTACATAAAATTCTTGTGTTTTAAATGTTCTATTTGACATCCCTTATTCTGAACTATCTTTCGACACCGCAATTTCCAGGATAATAATGCCTTTTGAAGTGTCAGAACAGGTATACTATCCCATTCCTCCTGAACAGCTTTCCAGAGTCCTGTAAGGGTTTTGGGACGACGTTTGGATAATGCAGATTTTAAAAGTCCGAAAGCACAAAAATCCATAGGTGATACATCGGGAGATTTAGTAGGGATATCAGTGAAGGGTATGGCCTTGATACCAGTTTTTTGTTCTATTTCTTTTAGGAAATTTACAGTGGATTTTGATGTGCGACTGCTAGCTTTGTCCTGATGGAGTCTCACAGATTGATGGCACTGTGGGTAAAGCAATGGTATTTCATTCAGAAAAATTGGCGATAAAATATGTTCCTGATAGTATTTGGAGTTAATCTTGACATTTTCTTCCACTCTCTATTTTTAACTTGCCATTATAAGAAAAACCAGCAACAATCATGAATCCCTTAGAAAAACTTTCTTTCGATTCTTTGAACCATGTACTTAAATTTTTTTCTCACCTTTTATAATAAATGGCTCTTTTTTGTTGCAATTATTTAAATACACCCATGATTCATCCATTGTGACAATTGTTTTCCATTTTTCTTTGGATAAGTGCTTCTCATATAGAATTCTGCAGCGTGTCCTGCGTTCAGCGATATGATTTGGAAGAAGACGATGCACATTGCGTTTTTTCGCTTTCTTAAGATTTAAATCAACGTTTATCATTTTGTTTACAGTGGACACCGAGCATTTTAATGATTTTGCAACTGTCCTTTGACTAGGGGGATTTTCTTTTAACATTAAACAACGTACCTTTGCAATAGTCGAAGATGTCCGTTTTTTCCTTGGATACTTGTTTGGAATTTTTGTCCCACTTGAGACTCCAATTTGACGTGTTTTTCCTTTCTTGTTGACGATATTACCTATCGACGCTTTAGATATCACAAAACCATGACTCTCACACCGTTTTTTGGATAACGGAGTATGCATATTTCTCTTCGGAAAGAGCATAAATGTAGCCTTCGAACCACTGCTTTGTTAAAAACGCCATTTTGAATAAAAACAAAACTTTCAAGCCGCAGACGATAATTTTGACTTTTAAAAACATAGTACAATTGCAATTATTTCTTTTGCAGCAAACGATTTTTTATTACCGCTTACCAAAATCGTCTAAAAAATGTGCGAACAGCCTCTGTATATACGTACATAATATATATATAGATACATATATACATACAAAAGAGGTTCGAAACGATAAGTAATCCTACGTTAATAACCCGCGGTGGTTTCGTTAGAAGAGACTACCTGAAATATTTTTTTAAATCGAAAGCAGTGTATGCATTTCGCCACACCATATGACGACTATCACTGCCAAAAAGGTTCTTGCTTTCATCACTAACAATTACTTCATTCCAAAACTATTTGGACTTTAAAATGCGATCCTTTGTAAACTAATCGCTTTATCTATTACGGTTACTCATAAAGTGTTTTTTTCTAAGCTTTCGTGCTATTATGGTCTTCAGAGGACTGCGTACAGTTTCAGGAGAAACAGACTTATCCTAAGTTCTAGAAGTACTTTTGGTGAATATTTATTTTAGGCTCAACCTTTATTTGATGTAAAATTCTCTATATTGTTGAGCTCAATTGTCCTTTTCGGCTTCTTCCTACTTTATTTTCTAATGTGCCATCCTTTATGAATATTTGAACAACTTTTCCAGTGCAATTCCACCTCGACCACCTATTCTAGATTATTTTTCACAAAGATTTACCCTTCTTTTTGGCAGATTAAATATTAGTTTTCTTTCCTCTGTCGTTTCCTTTCCATTATCCATTTTTCTCCAATTAACAGACACTAATTTTCGAATAGAAAGACTTTTTGCTGAATTGTACTGTAAATATTTATAGTACAATATTTATTACAATTACAGGTAGTTAAAACAATTTAAATCGTGAACCCTCAATTTTGTGTCAATTCTTGCAACTCTTTCAAAACCATTTATTTTAATAAATTACTATTTATTAATTTTTAGGAAGTTTAATACCAAAATTTTCGTACTTTTGTGGCACAAAATTAGAATAACATTCCTCTTAATTTGTGCTTTATTTTGACCCTTAGTCTGAAATTCAAATAAAAAAAGACGTGTACTCTCAATTTTGGGAGTCACTGTATGTATCTATTGACTGGTTAAAAAAGTATTCTACTCTTATTAGGTAGTGTCGATCCATATTTAAAAAAACTGTTGTAACGGCATTAACAGATATATTAGCCATATCGGGGAAAATACTTGATAGAATGACAAACACAAATAGCTGTATTTATGAGAGTTCTGCATAATTACTCCTATATACGAGTATATACACTGGGTGACTATAATTAAAACATCCCTACTCAGACTTCTATATCGAACTACTCCGTGTACAAACTTCAAAATTTTGTACACATGCTATTTCAAGACATGGGGAAACTGATTACGCGAAAAAAAGAATAGTTCAGGAAACCCCGATAGGTGGCACTGTACAAGAAAATATGAAAAAAAGACAAAACTAATAATTTTTTAAAAAACTTATGCGAAATGAAATTTTTGGCAGATTCTGGGGAGCGATGAGGCCCATTCCCACCTCAGTGGAACAGTGAACACCCGTAAAGCCATCTGCGCACGGAGCGACTCAAAGGAAACTGAACTGGTTAGCGATTGAAATTGCTTAATCGGTTGCAAACCCGTTAGTGATGCGGCTCCGCACACGGGCCTACTCAAAAGTGACTCAAATCAATAGTTTGAGACCTGTCATGGAAGGAAGACCATCATTATTCCGGCCATTTTTTAGCTAAATTATTATCATAAATTAATTTATTTAAAAATATAGTCAAAATAGATTGTCTTTGATCAATCGTTTAAAAATGGACTGTACATGTGGGCGCACATATTCCATACAACAAAAAACGTTAGAATTTCATTTCATCGCTAGGCAGAAGTCACGTGACTCTCGTGTACGTCATTTGGCAGCTTGCCAAATGATCGGCTGTAACATAGATTGTGTAATAACACGCACAACGCAAGAGAAACTGGCGACTGAAGTTGCTAGCGACTCGACACGTTGAGTTGCCTGCGACTGATTAGAAACGCGTTGCTGACGGGTTTGTAACCAGTTGCGCCTTTGTGCGTGGCTCCATTCAATTACATAGGTTAAGACTCATCACAGACTGGCTTGTGATTGGAGTCTGTTATCAGTTTCTTTTGAGTTGCTCCGTGTGCAGACGGTCTAAGGGCCTGTTCACATAGGAGTCCGTTGCGTTGCGTTGCGTTGAGGAAAAGATGACGTTGAGACGAAAATAAACCAATTATATGCCTTCAAACGATTAGCAATGAAATTTTTAACGCCTATGATTGGTTTATTTTCGTCTCGACGTCATCTTTTCATTAACTCAACGCAACGGACTCTTATGTGAACAGGCCCTTAGAGTCGCATTTGGGACACGGGAAATCCCCGTACCTTCCGAGAGATTCTACTCCACTCACCGCAAGTTAGTCTGGTATGGATTCACAGCCACATTCATTCTTGTACCTTTCTTTTTCGAAGAGGCTACTCGCAATGTCCCTGAGACATGCAACCGTGGCGGCCAACAGGTACAAAAGGATGCTCGAAACTTTTGTTTCCCCCCCACACACACACACTTGCAAAAGCGGCAATGTCTTGACTCAATTACTTTTATGCAAAATGGAGTGCCTCCACACATTGAACACTGTACAGCGGTTTCTTCGGCAACGTTTCACTAATGACAGAATAATCAGTCGTGAGTTTCCGAAAACCTGGCCATCTTGATCTCCATATCTTAATCCGTGTGATTTTTGGCTATGGGTACACTTAAAAAATGTTCATCGAGTACATCTGGTAACAGTGGCAGACTTGAAAGAAGGTATCACTCTGCATGTGAGAAGCATTTCAGTCGACCAGTTACGATCCGCAATTGAACAAGCAGGTGTCCACAGACTGCAGTTTTTACATCTTCAAGAAGGGAACTATGTTGAGCATTACCTCCGCCAATAAGGTCCATGTCATAAATGTTTGATACGTTCAAATGAAATGACTGAAAATACACAAAAGCATTTTCAGCACATTTCCAGTTGTACAGCGCCAACTATCGGAGTTTCTGGAACTTTTTTTTCGCGTAATCCATTTCTCCCCATGTCTTGAATAGTATATGTACAAAATTTGAAGCTTATTCACTGAGTAGTTCAATATATAGAGAGGTCGGAGTAGGGGTGTTTCAGTTACGGTCAAAACACACACACAACTACTACTTTCCAGCTCTGCATTTCCTATATAAGATTTTTTTTTCCCGTTCGCAAAACTTATATTTCAAATAAATTGGGTTTAAGTAATTTGGTTGAAAAAATGCGTCTAAGGATAGGTTAGGTGTAACATATTGCTCCTATTAAAATTTTTATTTTATATCAGATTATCTATCTACTCGTATATAACAGTTCCGTAACTGACCGATTCACTGACTGACATACAACGCACAGACCAAACCGCTGGACCTAAAGGCCTGAAATTTTGCACGGAGATTCTTATAGTGTAGGGATTCACTAAGATTTTTGAAAAATTCTTAGATTTTTTTAAAAATTAAATTTTTAAGCTGTTTTTGTAACTTTAAGTTTGCCTTTAAAATAATTATTTGAGGGTTATAAAATTTATATCACGAGAAAGATCATAAAAATTCCTTTAAAGTGAAATATTTTTCGAATCTTTATCTCTGAATTCGAATCTTTATTTTCTGATTTTTGGTGAATTTTTAAAGATTGATTTTCAGAATTTAATTTATTAAATTCTGATCACGTGATTTCCTTTTCTGGTACTTTAAATTTATCGTCACGTGCATAACTAAATAGACAAAAAAAATTTTTCCTTGCTAATGCGGCAGACGATTGGACATTATCCAAAGAAAATATTAAAATGCAGTAAAAGATATGTTCCTCAACCTGTACTATATTACCTGTACTATATTCTTTAGTATGTCCTATAAGATTTAATTTGAATATTTTCTTCTGCATTATTTTGTCGATAAAAATATTCGTTACGATTTTTTATAAATATATTTTTTCATTTTTTTTACATCAATTGCATACATTGATCGTTGTATTTATTATAAATATATTTATACATATTTTTGGTATTAATTGCATACATTGATATAGTATTTAATTTGAATGTACTCCGTAGCGAAGTACGGGATTTTAGCTAGTAAGTTTATATTACAGAAAACATATTTACATTGGTGAAAATTACGAAAAATGTGTAGCGTAATATATTTTAGATGTAGAAACAGGCACCTAAATCCAAGAGTCTCGAACATACAAGTTTAACCAACAATAATAAAAAGCGAGATACTGTTAAAAAAATGGTTAAGACTGGATTTCACGTTGCGTGCTTAAAATCATCTTTTGTGAATACTGAAGCAGCTTGAGAAACTGTCAAACAGTAATTAAAAACTGCTGAATTAACCTCTGAAAGAAGTGTGCTCATGCTAAGTGCTGCTATTGACGTGAGCTAGAAACATTATGTATTCAGTTCCCAACAGCGCGGAGAATTTCACAGATGGCGTGAAAGATATGCGTCTATATTTATAGTTGGAGCACGCTGACACATAAGGTTCAGGTCAGTTTAAAACTAAATTGCGAAAATGAAAAGGAATTTTTGTGGGAAACATTAAACTGCTACACTAGTTGTGTTGAATGCATTCAGGATTAAAAAAATAGTTGAGGAATCTAGATAAGTATTACTCAAATATCTGAGAAAAGGACGAGAAATTTTATACTTACAAATAAATTCCCCCTCCCCCAAAAAAGAAAAAAAATTTTTTATTCCTGACAACATTTGCGTACAGGTAGCCCTCCTACAGTACGGCATCTTACAACACGGTTTCGCTCTAATACGATAGGATAAATTGCGGGCACCCTCGTATAACACTGCAACCTGTAACACGGTTTCGCTCTAACACGATTTAAAAAACTGCGAAAACCTTTGTACAACACTGTACTTCTACAGCATTAGATATGATTTTTGTTTAACACATTTAAAAACTAATTTACCTTAAAATAATGACGGAAAGGAACAAACTAGAATGGCTGTACATGAAAATATAAATAAATAAATTAGAATTTGTTTATACAAATCTATAAAATTGTAAGGCCTAAGCTTAGCTGAAAATCTTGAATCATTTTTCTTGAATTCAGACCCTTCCGCTGAAAGAAGCCGAAAATTCAAAGGCGAGCTGCAAAATTGCCCATCTCCATACCGTGAAATCTACAATGATCTTGTTAAGAACCAGCTAACAAACCAAAATTAGATTTTTTTTTTAAGAGATAGAAGGTGCAAAAAATATAAATGAAGAAAAAGGTTCTGAAAGTGAAGGTGACATCGTTCAACCGAAAACATGTTCTCGTTTGATTGTACTTAGCAATGATGAAGAAATTTATTAAATTAAATGTCACATTAAATGAAAATTTTTGTTTTTTTTAGTTTTGTGTTATACATACATTTATATTTTTAATAAAAATTAACTTGCTTATATGGAATTTAAAAATAATTGTTTTTAAATAAGTTTTCGGAACGTAACCCCCTTTTTTTGAGCTGTATCTGGGTCTCATAACACGGTTTCACACAACACGGCATTTTCTAGGAACCTATCTACCGTGTTATAGGAGGGTCACCTGTATTTTGTTTAAAAGTGGCTTGCAGATACTAGATACCGCTAAAATTCCAAAATAATCTTATCTTGTTGGATGCTGTCGCAAATTTTTCCGAAGTTAAAAATACAAAACGTGTGCCTAAACGCATTTTCTCCCAGCATAAAGCACATTTCAAGAAGAAACATAAAAAATTCTTAAAAAGATTAAATTTATTCATGGATCCACATGAATCTAAATTCGAGGCAAATCACGGATATCAGAAACTTCGTTGTGCAGTTCACTGCTTCCAAAAATTGGTAACTCTCCCCATGAACAAAATCATGCTACTTCTCGTGTCGAAAATGGCGAAAAGAAAGGGGTGGTCGACCTTGAATTCTGGGTCCGGAATTGCCAACGGCATAGATTTTGTCATGATGGCTCTGGTGACTGCCGCTGCTATGCTTCCCTTTTCATTGACTTCTATCAAAGCTTTGTGTTTCACGTCGTCAAGACCCAAAGTCGCGCCCTCTGCTATCATTCCCGACAGGTCGGCTTCAGTTCCTCGAAATATCTTTGCGACGCCAAGACCTTGCAAGGGCCTAGACAGGCTTGCGTGGAATTCCAGTTTGAATTTCGGCATGGTGAGGTGCACCTTCATGTAATACATCTGCCTGCGCACGAACGAAAGCATGGCCGCACTCATGTCTTCTTCGAGGGCGTAGAGGCCGTCGGTTTCTCTGGGTAGGTAGATGACCATGGACATATTCCTGCCTTCGTAGAACAGCTCGACGGCAGTGAATGCATCGTCGTCTCCTTCATAGTACCGGAGCGACGCATAAGAATGCATCATGAGAACTTCACTAGAAATGGAATATACGAAACTAATAAACTGCAAGCTTGTATATTTATCATGTACTGCATTAATATTTAACTGTTTGGTCAAATGATCATAAAAACGCAGCTCTAAAGACTACTGAATGCGGCTGTTCTGTGCCTCATGTTAAATAATGGATAGGTTTTTAAGCCCAATTAAGTCCTCAATTTGCCAGATATACAAAGGCTGTTCGCACATTTTTTAGACGATTTTGGTAAGCGGTAATAAAAAAATCGTTTGCTGCAAAAGAAATAATTGCAATTGTACTATGTTTTTAAAAGTCAAAATTATCGTCTGCGGCTTGAAAGTTGTTTTTATTTAAAATGGCGTTTAACAAAGCAGTGGTTCGAAGGCTACATTTATGCTCTTTCCGAAGAGAAATATGCATACTCCGTTATCCAAAAACGATGCGAGTGTCATGGTTTTGTGATATCTAAAGCGTCGATAGGTAATATCGTCAACAAGAAAGGAAAAAAACGTCAAATTGGAGCCTCGAGTGGGACAAAAATTCCAAACAAGTATCCAAGGAAAAAACGGACATCTTCGACTATTGCAAAGGTACGTTGTTTAATGTTAAAAGAAAATCCCCCTAGTCAAAGGACAGTTGCAAAATCATTAAAATGCTCGGTGTCCACTGTAAACAATGATAAACGTTGACTTAAATCTTAAGAAAGCGAAAAAACGCAATGTGCATCGTCTTCCAAATTATATCGCTGAACACAGGACACGCTGCAGAATTCTATATGAGAAACATTTATCCAAAGAAAAATGGAAAACAATTGTCACAATAGATGAATCATGGGTGTATTTAAATGATTGCAACAAAAAGAGCCATTTATTATCATAAAAGGGGAGAAAAAATTTAAGTACATGATTCAAAGAATCTAAAGAAAGTTTTTCTAAGGGATTCATGATTGTTGGTTTTTCTTATAATGGCAAGTTAAAAATAAAGAGAGTGGAAAAAAGTGTCAAGATTAACTCCAAATACTATCAGGAACATATTTTATCGCAATTTTTCTGAATGAAATACCATCGCTTTACCCACAGTGCCATCAATCTGTGAGACTCCATCAGGACAAAGCTAGCAGTCACACATCAAAATCCACTGTAAATTTCCTAAAAGAAATGGAACAAAAAGCTGGTATCAAGGCCATACCCTTCACTGATATCCCTACTAAATCTCCCGATGTATCACCTATGATTTTTGTGCTTTCGGACTTTTAAAATCTGCATTATCCAAACGTCGTCCCAAAACCCTTACAGGACTCTGGAAAGCTGTTCAGGAGGAATGGATAGAATACCTCTTCTGACACTTCAAAAGGCATTATCCTGGAAATTGCGGTGTCGAAAGATAGTTCAGAATAAGGGATGTCAAATAGAACATTTAAAACACAAGAATTTTATGTAATTTAGTTTTGTGAATACAATATACATCGTCTAAAAAATGTGTGAACAGCCTCTGTACATAGGTTAAACGGATCGTCCAATTCAGATAGGGTTCTAAAATACACGATAACGGCAGACTAAAACCAAAAAACACCAGTCAAGCCGATTGTTTGACTATGATCCGACACTTTTTTTAAAAAATGGAAATTAAATGCATATGATTATTCGATTAGTACAACGAGTTAAAAATTTAAGGATATTTATCTTAAAAGTTATTAAATGCATAGCAGCATTTAACTTTAGAACTACTAAACCAGTCAAGAGGACTAATTTTAACACTGGTAGAGGCAGTTATACCTTGATAGTTGGTGACATGACTCTAGACTTAATTCAGATGACTGTATCCATAAGAGTTCATAGTTATAAATCAATGTAATTCGAAAGGGATACTCACCACCGAATAGAGAGTTAATCAGGACGGGAAAAGGAGCAAGTTTATATTAAGAATCAGCTTTTTTTGTAACCCTAAAAAGCTGAAGAGATGCGATCATTCAACAAGTCCACTTGAGAAGGGACATCATCGACTGGGTTCTTATTTAAAGACACGGAGATAAAATTTAGGAATGCTTTATAACTTTTCATTATTTTATTTTTATTTGATTTCGAAATATGAGGCTAGTATTATTACCTACTGCATTCATCTCAAAAGCAGCAAGAAGAAACAGTATGACTGAATTCTTTGAGTTCGATTTACACGCTTAAAAAGCGACTGGTATTCCAAACTATCTTACACGGAATGGCAGTCTGGAAGCTGGGAGAGGGGAGTTTGACTATTTTTTTAGACAAGTGCTTTCATTCTCGCAGTGACACTAAAGTATTTTTTAATTTAGATGGTTTCAAAGCATGTCTGAAACATGTATTAAAAAGCAAGCGCTGATCATCTCTTTACCCAAAAGGACCGAGTCTAAGATCCCATTTTAATAATCCCCACCCAAACCATCCAATATTTATTCTTAAAAATGTTCTTCAAATTTAACATAATTGGCACAAATTGATTGGCCATTGCGAATAACTCAGAACTTGAAGATGTTATTGAAGTTTATGCAGAAAAGATTGGTAGAAAAAAATCTGAATTATTAAAAAATAGGACAGTAATTCCTTTGTCTATCAAATTATGTAAAACGAATTAGAATCTAGCGAAATATTTCATAATCCATTCAACTTAAACCACTGTTGCATTTACAAATTTTGATGGTGCAAAGTATCTGTTCAATGGATGTATTTATTTTGACCCACTGATATTCAGTGTAACTGGATTTTGCTATATTTTCTTTAACTGGATCGTTGAAAGTATGTATTTGAAAGCTTAAAGCCCATTTTTATACACTAATGTAGAATAAAAGGGGGATCCCCCCCCCCATTCTCATGAGAACTAGGGAAGTGAGCACAGGGGTGTCTTGAAAGAATGCTGTGACGCTTAGGGTTAGCTTTGATAACGTACTTCAAAACGTATCGATCAAGTCTTCAGTTACCCCGTGTGCTCACACACACTTCAAGTTTCTAGAACTACAGATTTTTAAAATACGGTAGCATATTTTCAAACTACTTTTTTTTTTCTTTTTTTTTTTTTTTTTTTTTTTTTAAGAGTAACTATGCGCCACAACCTTAGTAGAAATCACGTCTTTTGGGGCAAAAATTTCCTTTTAGCTTGAAGTGGCCAAGTCAATGCAATAATTTTTTTACTGACCATTATCGCCTATTAGCATCTCAATTTATGCGACATTCAATTACACTGAATGCGACTTAGAGTTAAGGTGCTGTGTACTAACCCTATTTGATTGGCTCACCTATGGAGAAAATTTGTCCAAGGATTGCCGACTTTGATTTAAAGATTTTTTTTAAATTGCATTCCGTAACAGAGAAAAACCATTTACACCTTGGGGCATTTTTCGTTTTTTAAAAATGTAAATATTTTTAAATTTAAATTATTCGAGGGAAAAAAACTGGTACAGTGTTTTAAACGCTCCTAAATTCCTTTGGAAGACAAAATTTATAAAATGAATCCTGTTGCAAGGTGCAAAAGAGTTCAGGCTATCTGAAAAGACCATTTTCATTGGATTATCAGCATTTATGCATCTAAATAGACAAATTTTCTCCGTAAGTTAACATTGAGATGAGCGAATCCAGTAGGGTTAGTACAAAGCAGCCTTAAAGATCGAAATTAAATGATTTCTCACCTCGCATTTGTCCTTTGCCCACCATTGTAAAAAGGGTGATATTTAGTATCCTCTGGATCAAATTTTAGTTTCCAAGCACCTTTGAAGTAAGCAGCACTCGCCAAGAACAACATAGTTTTTGGATCTAAAGTGTCAGCTAGGTCACAAATCGCCCCTTTCGTTTTTATTTTTGCCCACGTATTCATCCTGTCAACAACAGCTGCACTCTCTTCGGCTATATTAGCTTCTTGAACGTACGCTTGGAATATGTCCCGCATGTCATCTCTGTATTGTTGAAGAACGGGGAAGGACTTGTCAACTACCATCGCAGAAACGCTGTTGATTGCATACAACTTTGGATCAATCTTTTCAATAACTTCACTCAGATAGTAATTAAACGTAGAAAAGATTGTTGAATCATTAAGCTTCGCATAACCCAAGACTTTTCGGAGTTCCTGCGCAAAATACGAAGAGAGCATTAAATAAAATCCAATTGGAATCGCAAGGAAATCAAACAATATAGTTCCAATCTGATGTATATAACACAGGGCAGTCAAAGTAAGGTAAACTTTTCTACTGAAATATGTTCACTGCAAAACTGCCTTTTGAGAAGTTTACAATGTAAGATCAAGGTCTTTCACTGGACTAAAACACTCAGAAAATAAGCGTAAATATTGTTTCCCCAAGATTTAAAAAAATCGCTTTCTGTCAAAATAATGTATGCATGTGCATAAATTATATCAAAGAAATAATTCATACCATTTACATGTCACTGTGTTCCACTCTGTATAGTAGATATGACATGTCAATGTTTAGGGAATCGAGTTAAATTTGTTTTTTTCATCGATACATAATTTAGAACAGTTTTTTTCCATCAAATTTGTATGAATGTCAATACCGATAAAAATTTGTTTTTACTATATCAGTTTACCCATGAAAATACTTTGATAATTTATAACTTTGTTCTTAAAAAAATTTAACTCAAAAATTTAAGCATGTTTAATTTTTGATATTTCTGCAGAATCAGTAGCTCGATTAGCATAACTGACTGTTGTGTATAAGAAAGGCTTTTAGATAATCTGTCTCCAGATTTAATAAATATTTTATTTACCTCATATTTAATTACTTTAAAGGGTAAATATATTTTCGGGATAGTTTCTGGATTTAAGGGATATATTTTTGGAATTGTCCCTCTTTATGAAAAATTCTGAGTAAAATTTTAAAAAATAGAACAATGAATGCTGTCAACAATTACTTAGATATACCATACAAGACATTTTAGATACATCCTTTCAAACTTTACATCTAAATACGCGAGTCCGGTGCACTAGCGTCGATTTCACGGTGTCATATGTAAACATGAAAAGCAATACCCATTAAGACAGGATTAGACGATACAGAAACAATATACGATGGAGTAGACAACTTGGTCAATATTTTTCGATAAAAGTTCTCTCCGGCACGTCGGAAAAGGATGTGCTCCAACGTTTCTTCCATCAAACAAATTAGATATTCACTTGAATCCGCGACTTAAACAGGATTATGATACAATATAATCGATTCTAGCCCTTGTTGCACAGGTAGAACCACTCGAAGAACGTTTCAGAGGTTAAGGGCATTCGGCACTTCTTGGAAGCGGTAATGGTTTCCGGTATTCCCCCCCCCCCACTCCTCAAGATGCAATCAAATATTTCTGGCTTCAATCTTAACTCTGCTTTATCATCTAGAAAGGGTGGGTGATCATGTACAAGGAAACCGGACTCATTTTTTGAGGACAATTTTGCCATCTTGTCAACGATTCTTTATAAAAGTCAGAAATATTCTTTTAAAAGATGGCTAATCTTGAAAATTTCTATTCGAAGGTAAATAGACATGAAGTACAGTAGTTCACGGGGAAGCGCACTGACAGCACTGGTCTGCATGAAAATCGGCTCTGACGCCATTCCAGCTGATTCTTATGTAAAATGATCTCCTGAATCCGAATATGACCCCCGTTTTCCCCCAATCATACACCGTTTTCGGGAGCCCCACCTATTTTTATCACTTTTCGATAATTTGGAGGGATGAAAAGTATTATTTTAGTCCTTACATTTCTTCTGAGGGGATAGAAAGGTGAAGAACTAAAACATGAACATTTGTAGCAAGGAAGTAGATTTGGGGGGGGGGGGGGATTTTCCTCCTTAAATGGCAAAAAGTCATAAAAAAAATGATCGGTTTTTCCTGTTTTCGTCTTATAACTGCTTATAAATTTTACATTGTCAAGTTGGCGATCAGGGAAACGATTGGGCTCCAGCAGTTTGCTGCAGTACTTGTTACAGTAGCTTGACCAAATGGCTCAAAGGTACCCGTAAATCAATGCCATTTGCTGTGCCCATGGTTTGGCACGAACCTCGCAGTCATCTCACAGATTGTTACTTTCGTACGACTTCCACGGTCGGGTTCTCTAGCAAAAGTAAGCATACAATTCATTATCCTAATATCCTTTCAGTTCTAAGTCCAGTTCCTCACAACGAATCTTTACCAATCCCAGTGTCCCCAAAAATTTATACTCTAGAGCAGGGGTGGGCACTTTTCCAGGATACGGGCTACTAGTTTTTTCAAGGTGTTGCGGTCCACCCAGTGGCGTAGGTGTGGTAAGCTAAAAAAGTCTACAATATTATAACTTAATAAATAACGAATATGTATTTACATAACTGCAATAAAAAAACTTACTCTTTAAAACCGCGTTTAAAGCAAAACGTAAGATACAAACATAATAGCTACAAATATAATATCAAATGATACATTATCAAACAATTCAAAATATATTAAAAAATAAATCATTTTCATCTGAAGTTAGTTCTCATAGTTACAGTTAGTAACATGTTCCATAAATATGTCTCTTTTAGTATGCGGGTCTTATGTCTTAGTAAAGGCGGTCACCCCAAAATGTCTTGGTGGTCCATCGGTCGATCGCGATCGACTTATTGCCCACCCCTGCTCTATAGCCAGAAACGGATTTGAAAGACTGAGCCACTGTCTGGACCATCAAATGATACGTCCACCGATGATGAATGGTCAGCTGATTCAGCTTATCGACAACCTCACCTCATTACTCAGTCGGAACTGAATAATCTCGTCAGGGATTGAGTTACCTAGGAGTAAATCTCAACTTCTTGGATTTAGATTTCAGCAGTGGAATCTTAGAAAAGGGCGTAAAAAATCTCTTCGATTGGACCAGGCAGTCAACCCTGAAATTACTTTTTTCGGAAGATGAAGGCTTCGTGTTCTACCATAATTCAAATGCATTGATGATAGAACTGAAGATGCCACGTGACCCAGACAAATGGAGACTGTTTATAGACTCAAAGACAAGCTTGAAAGTTGTCCTGTTGGCCAATGGGAATGAGTTACCATCAGGCCCGGTTGCATACTCTGTGGATATGAAGACGTGTGAAAACATTTGCCGAATCCTTGATAAAATCAGTTATCATGATTATAATTGGACACTATTGTTGCTATATATTTTTATTATTTGGGGGTGTTTGGGGGAGGATAAGGGCGGCTAGAAACTGGAATATGTACAAAATAAGTGAAAAAATTGCGCGAAAAAATGAAAAATTGATTTTTAAGGATTTTTTTTACAATTTAGGGGGGCAAATTCCCCCGAAAACAATCCCCTTGCTACAAATGTTCATATTTTAGAACTTTTCATCTCTCCAAACTATCGAAAAGTTATAATAGGTGTGGGGGCTCTCTCGGAAACGGTGGGTGATGGAGGAAAACGGGGGTCAAATTCGGATTCAGGAGGTCATTTTACATAAGAATCAGCAGGAATGGTGCCAGGGCTAGATTTTTTTTTTGCAGACCAGTGTAGTTAATCACACGGTCGTTGTATCTAGCAACATAATCATCTTTGAAGCATGCGGTTTGTGTTATTGGAGTCTAAAATATCTGTAGTTTGTTTTAAGACAAAATCAAAGAATTTTTTATAAAAGTTTAAGAATTTTGAGGTCCGATCCCCTTCATAAACTAGTAGCGACAAAGTTGTTTCCAACCCAAACTGCTTGACATGTAATATTAAGTTCTAGACAACCTGTTCAGACAAATTACATTTAGGCATTTAAAATGTTTCTAATTGCATAAATGGCTCTGTATTACAATCCATTGGATGAGAGGTAAAATCTTACCGTAGCTGTTTCACCTCTGGCACCGCTGTATAACATTGAAAGAACTGAGGACACTGAAAATGGAGAAAAGAAAACGTTCCCTTCAGTTTCTTCCGATAGCTTTTTAAGGAGACTGGCGGCTAAATAATTGTTGGCATGGCCAAGTGCATACAAGTTTCTTGTCATCAATTTATCGTTCCTAACCGAGTCGCCGCTGGTCTCGGCAAGAACGAGAGCCAGAAGGAAGATACTGGAGGTCAACATTTTCTGAAAGAGATGCAGTTAACATTGTACGTCTTATGATAGATGTTTCAGAATATGAGAAATAGTACAGTGATGTCCGCTTGTAAGAATCACGTTTGTTATTACTGTTTTTGATTCTTATAAGCGGTTGATTCATACAGCCGAAATTTAGGTTTTTGGACAGGCACACATATATACATATATTAGATGTTCACCATAAAATACTGTTTAATTTGCGTTAATTATCTTTTATTAAAATTATTTTTTATAATTTTAAAAATACAACTTAATTTCTAGACCTATATGTAGATACACATGATTATAGTGACAGAAGAAAAAAAATCCAATATTTGTTACAACATACCTGCTTAACAGTTTTAACACTTCAACTACAGGAAGGGAGCAAGAAAGTTTTCTATGGTAGTTTGATGTAATGAAGTTTTCAGGAGGCTGTTTATACGTCTTTCAATACTAATAGTCTCAGACGAAGATTCACCTTCTAGCTTACGTTTCACGATTTGATAACGTGCTGAATCTACTAATGTCACGTTTGCCTAAGTGATAGTGGACACTTCGCTGAAGATTTGTGTTTCAGGGTCCAGGAAGCCGCAACCAGGATGTGGGAAAAAAAAGAGTCCCACGACTTAGATAATTTACCATAAAATGCTCTTTAATTTACGTTAATTATCTTTTATTAAAATTATTTTTTATAATTTTAAAAATACAACTTAATTTCTAGACCTATAAGTAGATACACATGATTATAGTAAGAGAAGAAAAAAATCCAATATTTGTTACAAGTTACAACATACCTGCCTAATAGTTTTAACATTTCAACTACAGGAAGGGAGTAAGAAAAAGTTTTCTATGGTAGTTTGACGCAATGAAGTGTTCAGGTGGCTGTTTATACCTCTTTCAATACCAATAGTCTCAGACGAAGATTCACCTTCTAGCTTACGTTTCACGGTTTGATAACGTGCTGAATCTACTAATGCCACGTTTGCCTAAGTGATAGTGGACACTTCGATGAAGATTTGTGTATTTCAGGGTCCAGGAAGCCGCAACCAGGATGTGGGAGGTGGGAAATAAAAGAGTCCCTATTTTTGTTTGTCAGTGAAGAAAAGTGAAATCTGACCCGGACGGGTGAAGATGCCCCCGGGTCAAGCTAATAGGACTGTGTTTAGCTAAAGTGTTTAAGGGGAAACTTATGTTATGTCTACCAAAGAAAGGGGTGAATTTTACGACTATATTCCATCCCATCTTATCAATCTCTTTAAAAAAAATAAAGAACTTCGTGCCTTTTGAGGGTTTAAGTGGCTTTTTTGAAAAAATGAAAGGAAAGCTAAGAGTGTAAACTGAATCTTAAAACCGGTGGATTGATTCTTTAAAGCGAAAATTTTAACATGGAAATAATACATTTGTTTTTGTTTTCGCGATATTGGTTCTTATAAACGGTTGATTCTTATAACCACTGATCACTATAAGCGGTGGTTACTGTATTTCATATGAAGTCATACTTTTAGTACTGCTCTGCGGATAAACTGCATTCGGTTGGTTGGTAAGATGGTCCTTTACGGCAGGGCATCAGTGGACATCACAGATCTCTAATCCCATTGCTAAGCTATGGGGCATATTCCCCTCTCGATATTTTTTACCCTAAGGTAAGATTCTTCAATTTTGTGAATGCTAATTTTGGAATTTTTTACTCTTGAAAATGGATTTTTAAATACAAAGCACGTGTCTTTAAAAAATCTTTTAATAGATTTTTGAAAATAAAGTTCAGTTATGAATTTTATAACTATAAGCAATTTAATCTGTAAAAAAGCACTTACAGAAAAGTTAACTACGTAGTCTTTATTAAAACGTCTCTTTCATAGCTTTAAGTTCTAACAAGTATTAATACTGGTGTGGCACGCGCTTTATAGAACATAAGTGTGCCCATCTTCATGTAGATGTTGATAGACAAATATGCATGCTTGGTTTACGATTTAAAAAAAAGTTTGATAAAATAGGGGAAACTACGATTACGTGTAAAATGGGGTAGTTTACCGATCAAACATTGTTCCCGATACTATGCATGTAAAAAAAGTTCCCCGACTAAAGATCAATCATATGCTTTCTTTTAGCTTTAAAAAGATTAAAATTCCCGTCTAAGATAGAAATTTTTAAAGTTTAACTGATTAACTCGAGAAAAATTTGGTAAATGAAGAGCAGAATTAAAGGCGTAAAGCTAAATGACTTTAAATTCTACGAAGTTAACAAATTCACTTCAACTCGAATCTGTCCTAATAGTCACAGTTGGGAGTTAGAGTGAAAGAAAAACGTCATCAGGCTCATAATTTAAGGTTTTCAGATCTTAGAAATCAGCGGGAAAGATAATTTTCCCCAGAAATTTCAGTTTAAGTTGTGTGTCGGCACTAAAATTAATTTTGGAACATCCTCATCGGGAACATATTCTCGTTTCCAGAATGAACGAGTATTTTGGCCTCGTATAAAAAACATGCTTGTTACAAAATCAAATTTGTAAGCGTGTTAAAAACTTCAGTAACTCAATCAGAATTCTACTGCATTTGAGACACGTGTTTGACAAATATTCACCCAAGTTAAATCTATTTGTGGTGGAAGCATACAAGGATGCACCGCATAAAACAATACGTAAACATATTACAGAAAAAAAACAAGGAAGATTTTTGAAAGGAATAGCACTACGTTCGCATTTTTGAAGTTTAGGAACGTACTAGTGAGTTTAAGAAAAATTATACTCCAGGACAGAACTCTACAAATTCCTTTTAGTTAATTCAGACTAAGAGTTATTAGAACTCAACGATAGAAATAGTTCCTAACTGGTCCATTTAAGCATCTTAAAATTTACAAAGCCCGTGCATATCTAAAATCACTAGATTTTTAAATGCTCAGTGATGCTTTTTAAAATCCCCTCCCCCCCCCCTAATAACTGTGTAGCAGGAGAGTTTTAAAAAAATCCTTCCCTTACTCAAAGGAATTAAGCACTCAAATTGTTATGGACACAGTTAATGTGGCTCATTACGGGGTGGAAGCAAAACCAGTGCATTAAATTGCTCCCCCTCCCCTTTTTTTAACCATACTTACATACAAATATGGAGCATCGGGTACAAAGTTTTATACGGCCCTTATTTAATTTTTTTTTAAAAATTCAAGTACTGCTCTATTAACACAAACCTGATACTGAATACATTAACCGAATTACCGTTTCGAAATGTTTTTATACTATTTCGATATGAGGGTTAACATATTTGGACGTATTAAGCTTCTGTATTTTATGGAAAGTGTAGGGGGATTTCTTCATATCGATGAAAACATATCAGCAACCAACCGACATCAGCTTGGATCATTAGGTTGGCGATGAAACGAGGCTGATAGCGTTTGTTTTAAAGAGTCATGAATCCGTGAAGGAATTTTAAGTTGTTCACTGCATTCCGCGTTTCCGCTAGCTTATTAAAATTCGCGGGCGCATCTCCCGCTCGTAAACAAGCCGCAGATGGTTTTGTGTTTCGAATTATAACTTTTGAATCTCCGCCAAAATTCAAAATTGAGAGAAACGATTTCAGGTTAAAATGTAGAAAGGGGGGGGGAAGTGAGGAAATTAAGGCAGGCTTTTGCAAAATCTAATTTTATCTTAATTATGTCAAGGATTTGGAATACAGCAATCACTCGTCGAAATCTGAAAATCCTTGAATAGTTTGCGTAGTGTTAAGGGTTTAGTTTGACTTTCGAAAATCGTATTTAAGTTTTTGTGCACAGCTCTGGAAAGTATGTGCACGCGTAGCTAGGGAAAAAATTACTTATGTTGATAAACGTATAAGTAAGCAAGGGAAAAATTACTCATGTTGATATACGTATAAGTATTTTTTTCCTAGCTGCGCATGCACATCCATACTAAGTTTCTTTCATAAATTAAGAACATAAATTAACCTAGATGTGAAGTAAACTTATTCACAGTTCTGAAATTTCACTTTCTTAATTTTAAACCTTTGTACTTCACACGTTAGAAACGTTTCATGTGCGTTCCTGATAATCGAATTTGTTGAAATAGATATTTCATAACTGTACATAAAATAAAAAAATATTAGAAATTATGATTTTAATACAGATGTTATGAAATTTCACACCTAATTGGATGTAAAATTGGTTCGCTTTTGAATTAAAGGCTAATTGAAATGAAAATGCTAAAACCGATTAGAGATTAAATACAAATTTGAAAATATCTTATTAAAATTCCTGTTTAGTAGGGAAAATAAATGCATATGGATTATTTTAAGTAAAAAATATTTTTAAACCTTTTAAGGAAGAAAGATTTTTAATGTATAACCACCAATTTTTGATCACAGTTATTTGATCGTATTTTATAAAACGCAACCATTTTAAAACGAATCCATTGAAAATTTTAAAACAAATAGTGTTGAAAATCCATTATCCCCTTAACTTCGTGATCTAGAGTAGAGGGCGGAAGAGTGATGTGCCCCATAGACTTCGTCGGAGGACTGTGGGAAGATTTCGAATTGGTGATTCACCACGCCCTAAATGCTGTCTTTGTGGACTGGATGTAATTATGGACGGATCCCACGTTTCCCCAATTCAGGGCGCTGTCTCAGAGGCCGATTGATACTGAGAGGTCAAGAGCTGTAGAGGA
Source organism: Dolomedes plantarius (assembly GCA_907164885.2). Classification (NCBI taxonomy): domain Eukaryota; kingdom Metazoa; phylum Arthropoda; class Arachnida; order Araneae; family Dolomedidae; genus Dolomedes; species Dolomedes plantarius. The sequence goes on from OU015496.1 coordinate 188,922,262, forward strand.
ATACGACATTTTTCTTTCATTCTTTTTCATTTTTTGTCTCCTTCCTTGCTATGGGAAATAAAGGTCGTGATCATGTTGTAAATGAAATGAACAAGTTGAAAGAACGGATTATCTGGAAGAGCACTTGGGACTTTTCCTCCCTGCGAGATAGGATGACTAATTTGCACTGGAAGTTTATTTAAACTGCCTTTCCTGCAAGAACTTTTACAATTTTATCATAGACTAGCGGCCCGTCCCGACTTTGTCCGGGTTGAACAAAATATTATACCAGAACATAGGCTAGTTTCGAACCGCTATCGTCAGAACAGAAGCCTACTTTATTCTCAGCAGAATAAAGTAAGCCCCTAACTTTATTTCTACTGATCAGATATACATAATATATAGCCTACGTCCATCTGGAATAATGTACCTTTCAAACAGTGAAAGAATTTTTCAAATAGGTGCAGTGGTTCTGGAGATTACCCTCCACGTACAAAATCCGCTCTCTTTATATATAAGTATAGATGATCAGATATACATAATATACAGCCTATGTCCATCTGGAATAATGTACCTTTCAAACAGTGAAAGAATCTTTCAAATAGGTGAAGTGGTTCTGGAGATTACCCTCCACGTACAAAATCCGCTCTCTCTTTATATATAACTATAGATATAACGGGTGTAACCCCAGAGTCATAACAACCTTCACAGATAATAAATTACGCAGCAAGTCACAAGGATTCCGTCAACCATCCACAACCTATCATCTCATCTTACACAATATTGCCATGTGTTGTCAAGGCTGCTATGTACTAACCCCATTGGATTCGCTCACCTCAATGTTAACCTATGGAGAAAATGTGTCCAAGGATTGCCGACTTGGATTCAAAGACTTTTTTTTTTAAATTGTACGCCGTCATAGAGAAATAAATTTTACATTTGTGCACATTTTTCGTTTTTTTTTTTAAAATGCAATTAATATTTTAAAATTTAAATTATTCGGGGGAGAATCTGGTATAGTGTGAGTTGAACGCTCATAAATTCCTTCGGTGGTCGAAATTTATAAAATGATTCCTGTAGCGCTTTGCAGAAAAGTTCAGGCTATGTGACAATACCAATTTTATTGGATTATCGGCATTTATGTTCCTGTAAATAGTTGACATAAATATAATTTAAATGAAAAATTTGGGGGGGCAGCGCTTAACCCCCCCTATAGAGAGAGCCATTACAATCCCTCAAAATGTCAATCCTAAGGGGGGTGGAATTCTCGAACTGTCAACTGGACTCCTCCCACCACAAGAGTCTGCAAGAAGAGGAAAAGGGAAATAAGATTTTTTTTCATAGTACATTGCAGCCTTAACCCTAGAGACGCTTTTATAGTCCCAGTTCATTTTAGATGTAAGCTCTTATGACAAAGGTTAAGGCAGAGGTTTGTAAACGAGAGAACACCGAACAATTGCAGAATTTCTCTTTAATAAATTTTTTTTCCGAAATATAGATGTAAAGAAAAAAAGCTTTAAAGTTTACAACACGAGTATAACATTCAAACTAACACCCTTCTTTGCCTCTAAATTTTAAATATTAGACTTGATTAGCGTTGAAATAAGCTTGATACTTCATGGTTAAATTTAAAAGAAAACGGAATAGATCGATAAATCCCCAAAGAACTATGTATTATGTATTAAGAATTAGAGCTATATATTAAGAATATAATAGACGGACAGGTGGTAGATTTTGAGATAGTAAATTTAAGGAGTGAAATTTAGAGAAGATTAGTTCTTTTGCAATTTTACAAAAACTGTTTATTTTAATACAAGCTATCTTGAGGGGAAGGCAAAACTCAGTCGAGTTGGAATAGAGGAGCAATTCCGTATATATAGAATAGTAGTATGGAAATAAGGTTTATAAGAGTATTTTATTTTAACAACTTAAATTTAATTTGAACGTCAAGCTCGTATTTGTCAAGGATTTTACTGATTTTTACAACTGAAAGCCTAAAGTTTTAATTTCATTGAACACCAGCAAACAAAAATAAGAATTATAGCGTCAGTTTTGTATTAAGAGGATAATAGGTCTAGATACAGTAATTTCTACCATATTCGCATTTAAGTTCTGATCTTGTCAGTGACAAAAGTATCAACAGTTGATGTCATTAATAAATTTACCATATTTAACGGGGAATTTATCCCCAAAACAAGCGAGTCAGAATAATGTTTATATGTACATCTATATTTACAATTGAAAAGAATAAAAATTGTCATAACACAAAATTATAACACATATCAGGTTCAACTTGATATAAGGCAAAAGAGCAAACAGTTTGTACAACCTGAATATTTAAAATGACCTGTCTATAGCATTCGTAGACAATACAGAAACTGCATTGTTTCGAATGAGACATCTTTATACTGCAGTATTAAGTGCTGTTGCCATTCCGAGTTAATAATTATGAAAGTGATCATATAATTAGGTGTCATTTGAGAGAATTTCATTAAGAGATCAGCTGGTTGGTTGTGAAGTTTCTCTTGGCTTCTGAAAGATGATTCGACAAGTTTCGAAAGCGAGACTCAATTGTTCAGGAGCCAGTCACGTAGTCGCAGAGCTAAAAAGAAACGGCCCTGTGCCATTCTTGCTCGTAACTTTTAAATGTTTGTCCTGTTCTTTGTTCGCCCAGTGTCTTTTTTCCCAATGTTTTACCTTTACTTGTACTATACAAGTTTTTTGTTTTCCCCACTTTCTAATTTTCTTCCTACTTTCGCTTTTTACTGATCTCTGAAGTTTTATGCATTACTATATAATCCTACAGTGGAGGGCCCGACCCATGTACTGTAGTTACCACTACTCTTCCTGAAGCTCCTGAACGTAGTCGCAAATGATAAATATAGATAAGAGACTTTCAAAAACTTTTTTCAAATGGATTATTTGTTTCTAATATTTCAGCTTCTATCTTGTTGATTAATGCAGTTAATTTTTATTCATTAAAAATAAAAATCAATGTGATTCACTAACGAAATTTATGCTTCATTTCAGAACTTTAACACATGTAGATGATAGTGTAATGGTATAATAGTGAAATTTCCTTTCGAACGCAAAAACTATTCTTTTGGTTAAAAAATTTCAAAAAAAAGAAAAATGTGCAGTGAGCAAAATATTAAGAAATCTGAGTTGCAACTAGGAGGAAAAGATTGAACTTTAGAAGTCTATCTTAGAAGTCTAACTTTAGAAGTTTTTTAACTATACGAAATATTTTATGCTTGGCAATATGCTCAAGGTTCGATCTAGATATAAGGCGACAATAATTTAACAGCCACATGCTATCAGAAGAATTCACCGAGTAACTCGGGCACTGACGTCGCTTGATTGTTAAGAACTTTTATTTGCCCCAAACTGCCTTTCTTCACATTTATCCGCACGGGGCTGTTCATATTCCATCGGTCAAAGTCAGCGTTGCTCGAAAACTTTTCAGCGTTATCAGAAACTTTTTAACCAACCGGGGATCTCAACAACTTATTCTCTGATTGGGTAAAAAAATTTCGATTCAAGTAACCTTGACGCTGACGTATGTAATATTTATTAACAACCCCTTATGCTCTTTTTGCATAACAGCTGTTAGTCTCAGTTCTAGTCGTTTTAAAAAAATATATGTAGGCTGATAAAAGAGCTCAAATGTAAAAGCCTAGAAGGGGTTGAGATCAGCGATTAGATAAAAACTTCGCTGCGAGTAACGTTTACTCTGACAGATGCAATGTCCCCTTACGGAGGGCATCATTGTGTTGAGATCTGTGATTAGTTAACACTTTTCCACTTTCGTTTAACTTGTTGCTTTCATATAAATGGGTAAAAGACCGATCTCATTCATAGTAGTAATTTTTCCTTCATTTTAATGAGATACCAATTTGGCAGTGAGGGACGAAGCATTTGGCCCCAGGCGCTATATAGTTTTGAGGCCCCTTTCTTCTAAATACTATCAATAAATATTATTTATTACTTAAGTTATTTTCTCACAGTCGAAAAGGAAATTTTATTGGTTATTTTGTAGAAAAAACTTGTACTACGCCGTTTTGGTGAAGGTACCTGAGATATCTGTGCCTGATGTTCGCAAAATGTATCTCCTTTTATAGCTGCTGACTTTGGGGATTAAAAAAAAATAAGGTAATTTTTCCTTCATGTTAATGAGGTAATCATTTGGCAGTGAGGGACGAAGCATTTGGTCCCAGGCGCTATATAGTTTTGAGGCCCCTTTCTTCTAAATACTATTAATAAATATTATTTATTACTTAAGTTATTTTCTCACAGTCGAAAAGGATATTTTATTGGTTATTTGGTAGAAAAAACTTGTACTATGCCGTTTCGGTGAAGGTACCTGAGATATCTGTGTCTGATGTTCGCAAAATGTATCTCCTTTTATAGCTGCTGACTTTGGAGGCCCTAATAATGGGAGGCCCCAAGCACGCGCTTTTTGAACCTGTGCAACGATCCGCCTCCTTGATCTGGGGATTTTAAGGATCCTTAGAAATTTTGATACAAGGGATTTTATTAGATTTTTTCACTTTCCACACATCTCAACAACTGTTTTCACAGTCGACCCTGAAAGATGTCAATCCTTTACACGTACGTTCTTTCCCGCTGGAAAACACGATCCCGCGCAATTGAGTGCACGTGTGAAGGTGTCGAAGAGGACGGGAACGCTGCTTTGAAGCGTACTGCAAGTTTCCCCGCGCGCAATCCCGTACGCTCCAAGCACTCCAAGAGCGTACGTGTAAAGGGCGCTATTACCGCCCTTTACACGTACGCTCTTTTGTTAGTGCTTGGAGCGTGCGCGCAATTCCTTACGCTCCAAGCAGTCGCGAAAGAACGTATGTGTAAAGGGCGCTAATGATGCAAGCTATTACCGCGTTGGCTTAGATTGGAATCCGGGTCCAAGGCATTGATATTTCTGTGCTGTTCCCTTACAAGTAACAACGTTATTTATCTACTGAATTCTCCAGCATAAAGTAGCCGACAGAAATGGTGTTTTACACTCATGTCCATAAATTAAGGATAATGCCAGCTCCGGCAAATAAAGGTTCAGAAACAAAACAAACGCGATTTGTTCATAATGCCCATTTAATAAACAAAAGATAAAGAACAAAAAAGATGGTGTATGTATGATACCATTCAAAAAAGCTACAATTTTTGCTCCCTGGAGCAATTGTAAAAAAATCTCCTTTACAAAAACTTAATATTACATGGTTGGTATGATGGTTAATACATTGTATGACTCCAATGCGATGAAATACAGTCCGTACAACTCCTAGGCATGCTGAGTATCAAATTATATAGCAGATCTTGGAGAAGATTACTCCACTCAGCAAGCAATGCTCTCCCAAGTTCCGGTACACATGTAGGAGGTGGTTGACGGGCTGAAACTCGTCGGCCAAGCATGTCCCACATATGCTCTATCGGATTCAAGTCAGGTGAGAATGCTTACCATTCCATACGGTTGATATCCTCAGATTGAAGGTATTCGTTTACGATGTTTGCTCGGTGAGGACGGGCGTTGCCATCCATAAACACAAATTCTGCGCCCATGTCATCCCTAAACAAACGTACATGTTGTTCCAGAATGATGTCCCGATAAATGTGGCCGTTCATGGTTCCGATTTGAACATGCTGATCTGTTCTGGAGCACAGTATAATTCCACCCCAAACGAGCAATCCTGCACCACCGTGACGGTGTCGTTCAATGATATTGTCTTGGTGGTAACGGGTACCTGGCGTTCTCCATATGAAAGTCCAACGTGAATCAGACTGCAAGCTAAACCTAGACTCGTCGGAAAGCATCACACAAGCCCACTGTGACGATGTCCACATTGCATGTTCTCTACTCCAGGGTAATCGCTGCCGACTGTGAGTTGCCGTGAGCGGAACACATCTAACAGGCCTGCGAGCATATAGACTAATATTTCCCAAACGTCTGTACACGGTTTGCCTTGAAACTGTGGTACTCGTGGCTGCAGATAGCTGACGAGACAGGTCGAATGCTGTGCTCCGTCTGCTTCTTTTGGTAGTTACTGCCAAATACCGGTCTTCATTCGGCGTTGTAACTCAGGGGCGACCTGTACTGTAACGTCTACTGACATTTCCATCATCTAGGAATGGTTGCCAAAGCCTAGAGATGACACTTTGGTAAATTCCAAGTTCCTCGCATACTTCCTTCTGAGTATGCATACATTCCACGCGGCCGATAATTCTACCACGTAAAAAATCATTCACATGCGTCTTCTGTGTCATAACTATTCGGTTATGGCACTGAGCGGCTTACAGAACGCTTGTGAACAACTTTACTTCTTTGCCACCATTCCTTATATACCCCTCTCTTACACTCTCGTCATTGTGACGTACTATCGGCGTCATCTGGTGGCTTACTGTTGCATATTATTCTTGAAGATGTGTGTGATAATTCTACAGGTGAAATTTTTACTTTAGAGTTCGATTTCAGTGTGATTCTGAATTATCCTTAATTTATGGACATGAGTGTATATAGCCAAATGTTCCTAAGATAGGTGCCTGTAGTACAGGGAAAAAAAGTTTTTGCCTTCTTTGAACTTATTATTTTATGATTACGCCTATTAAAACATTAATTTTTAATAGAAGTTGAATATTTGCAGCTTAAATTTTTCAGATTTAATTTTTTATAAGTATTTCTATAAAACTATTTCCAGAATTTTATTTTCAAGAAAACTTTTGATTTTTTTTTCTACCTGCAAGTGTGGCTTAGGTAATCAAATCATCGGGAAAATCTTATCAGAGAAGATAAGAGGTAACACACGTAGACTCCAAGGCTATTTTTTGTTGAATTTCTTTCTCCTGAGCATTTCTTTACCCATGTTTTGAAAATAGATTTTTTAATGCAATGAGCATGCTTTTCAGAATTTTTTTTCCTCTGGCTTCCGGTACTAGAATTTGTGGGCTCGAGTCCCACTCTTGGAATGGATGTTTGTAGCCATTCGGAATCGGCTTTAAGCAGTAGGTCCTGACAGTGGCGGCTCCAGTCCAGAGATTTGAGGGGAGGCAACGTTGGCCCTAAGGTTTATATATATATATATATATATATATATATCTGTGTATCCGAGGTAAAAGACACTAAGTCACATTTATTAAATTTTACAGGAGAGCTCAATTAAATCCCTTTAGTGCTCTTTACCTCGATACAATGATAGTACATGGTGCCGTTTTCAACTGGCAAGGTCTCTTCTATATATATATTCGAGTTAAAGCTTTGTACCACTGAAATTTATCAGAAATATGGGAAAGAATAAAGTTAAGTAATATACTTTTAAAAAATGGACTTGGTGTCCTTTACCTCCGGCACACACACACACACACACACACACACACACACACACACACACACACACACACACACACACATATATATATATATATATATATATATATATATATATATATATATATATATATATATATATATATATATATATATATATATATATATATATATATATATATATATATATACAGTACAAATCGTTTATAAGAACATCCTGGGGACTTTAAAAACTGGTTCTTATAATCGATAGTTTTTATATCCGATAGATAACTTCAAACTGCTGGAAATACCAAATTCATCGTCACATAATTTCTATTTACACCTGAAACATGACGTTCAAAAAATGGTTAAAAGGTTCAACTCTAAGGAAAAACACTCTGCTCATTTTCATATAAGTACGTATTTTTGAACTTTTTCAAATACATAGTTCTAAATACGTTTAAAAGAAAAATGAATAAAATTATGTAGCTATTATGAATGTACATACATAATGCAATATTTTGTTTTTACATATTTATTCATTTTCTGACAAAATAGTCAGTAATATTTGTTTGTTTAGGGTTTTTTTGCTTTTTTGTGTGTGTAAATAAAAATAATTTTCGGTTATCGCGACAAGTTCTTTGACAGCTTTTTTTTATCGCATTGTTCACAAAATCGTCATTGTAAGCTAAAACGTTATTTAAAGTATTGATTGCTAAAAACATTTCTTTTAAACTCGGACAAGGAAACTCGTTCAAAAGATCTTTTGAACCGGCACTGTCGTCAATATCATCATCTCTGCCAGAAATCTCTGCATTTACGCCTGCAACTATGTATATCTTCATCCGCTACATTCCAAGAGTTGCAAGAGCCAAATGTATGTCTCCAAATTCCTGAAGTGAACCTTGTTCAATTGGCAAAACTCGAACCCAGTCTTGAAGCGTTTCATCTCTATTGTCTTGAGTTTAAAAAATGGGAGGATTTTCAACCCTAAGAAAGCCAGCAGGCAGGAAACAATTCGATTTTTTTTGATTGAAGATTTTATGGTCTTCATAAACTTCTCTTAACGTAGTCCAAACAGTTTTAAGCCAGTTATCAGAAACTCCTGGGGGCACGGCGGCCAGGTGATGGCTGAATTACTAGGGCACTGGCATTCGGTTCAGATCCTGCGGATTCGAGTCACACAGTTGACATGGCTGTTTGTAGCCGTTCGGAATCGGATTTAAACTGTAGGCTCCGGTCTAATGAGCCCTCGTATAGCAAAAAGTTGACCATAGCGCTCCAAACCAAACCGGGTGGCACGGCCTTCGATTCTCCACTTATTCTCCCGAACACAATGGAATGCCTCTCCCGAAATCTCTGAATCCGCGAAGTTGCACAAACGAAATCGTGTTTTTAAAGAGCTTCGCAAATTCATTTTCTTTCGCTTGCAAAATCGGTCAGCTTAGGAGAATGTTGGCACTCCTTTGAATCTTAAACCATTGCAAAAGGGCTTCTTCTATGTCAGCATGTGGATTTTTTCGAAGTTTCTTAATTTGAGTCCGTTTTTTTTAGATAAAAAATGGATAAAATGGTTGAGGAACAACGTGCTGCTACTTCCCAATTAACATGTTCTTATAAGCGATTTATTTTTCCAGAAACAAATTAATTTTAAGTCACTTAAAGCGATATGTTCTTATTAACGATGTTATTATAACCGGATTTTATATCCATCATTACACATGAGAATTGGCCGGGAACTAATAATTCCGTTCTTTTAAGCGATATGTTTTTATAACCGGTGTTCTTATAAACAGTTTTTACTGTATATATATATATATATATATATATATACAGGGTGTCCCGAAACGTCCGCATAAACTCTGCACAGCTAGATTCCTCGTTGGGAGTACATAAAAACTGCCCAAAGAAACGTTCCTGTACGATCCATAGTTTACGAGAAAAATACGAAAAACAAAGTATGACGTCACTGCCGGTGCAAGAAAAAAACACTTTATTGGACATATCAACAACAATATTTGCATATCTTTCCAGACGATAATGTTTAAAACGTTCGCCGCGCATATCGCGTCATGCATACGCGCGCGCCATGGAATGACGTTAAGCCGCCGTTGAACTGGTATTTAAAAGGCTGCATCTTGCAGCTACCGGTAGTCTTCGTATGGTGGCCATGTACTCCGTTCGTGACTACTGCGACATGTACTTAATGTACGGCCGATGTAATGGAAATGCCTTACGAACTGCTAGGGAGTATGCCCGTCGATATCCGTCCCGCCGTCCTCCCGATGTCAACGTCATCCGTAGGCTGGACGGCAGACTGCGAAATACGGGAAGCGTCTTGCCAACAGCCAATCTTCACGATACTAGAAGACCGCGGAGCGGCCTGACGGTAGCACAGGCGGATGCAATACTGCAGCGGGTAGAAGAGACGCCCGAGGTAAGCACACGCGCATTAGCCCGTGAGATGACTTCGAGTAAAAGTACTGTGCACAGGCTTTTACGGTCTGAGAGGCTACACCCATTTCGGTACACAACCGTGCAAGGTCTGAAACCAGATGACTTTCAGAAACGGGTGGCCTTCTGTGAATGGCTGTTGCAGCAACAGAACACAGATAATGGTTTCATTGCACATATCCTGTGGACTGATGAATCATGTTTCACTCGTGATGGGGTATTCAACCATCACAACAGCCATATGTGGTCCCAGGTCAATCCGCATGCAATCCGGCCGTAGAAACATCAGGAACGTTGGTCTCTTAACGTGTGGGCCGGCATACTCGGGGATTGCCTGCTTGGACCATATCTGTTGCCTGAACGGCTCTCGGGACAGTCGTACTTGGTGTTTCTCAATGAGGTCTTAACCGAGTTCCTCGATGACATACCATTAGCGGCAATACAGGGACTTTGGTTCCAGCATGATGGGGCTCCGGCGCATTTCTGTGCTCCTGTACGTGGTTGGCTGGATATGGAATACCCCGGCCGCTGGATCGGACGTGGGGGTCCGGTTCTATGGCCGCCACGTTCGCCAGATCCTACACCGTTGGAATTTTTCCTATGGGGCCATCTGAAGGAACTGGTGTATCGAGACGTAGTGACAATACAAATGGACTTAGTTGCTCGTCTGCATGCTTCTTGTACTTCAGTGGACCCCGCGATGCTGCAACGTGTGATGACAGCCATTCCACGGCGTGCTCAATTCCTGCCTCGACATGCACGGCGGTCACTTTGAACACCTGCTTTAAATTCTGCATGCTGTTGATATGTTCAATAAAGTGTTTTTTTTTTTGCACTGGCAGTGACGTCATACTTTGTTTTTCGCATTTTCTCGTAAACTATGGATCGTACAGGAACGCTTCTTTGGGCAGTTTTTATGTACTCCCAACGAGGAATCTAGCTGTGCAGAGTCTATGCGGTCGTTTTGGGACACCCTGTATATATATATATATATATATATATATAAGAATAAGATGAAAGAGAAAACCAGTAATAGCTCTAAAGCTACTTGCAGCCAGGAACAAACAACATGTAAAGAAAAGTATGAATAAGGTTTTTGACAGCATTTCTTCATCAGCGGTGTCAATACTGTCTAAAAACCAATGGATTATTTCTGATGAGTATGATCTATAAAATAAACACACTCAGACACCGTACAATCCATTATTAACAGAAGAATTGATTAATAAATGAATTAAGTTTGATTAAAAGTACTTAACCAAAGAACACCAAGCCTGGCGCAAGTCAGAGTGGAAGTTAAGAACTTGTAACCGCAAGATGACTGACGCCATAAAACATGCAACCATTGAGGTAGTGGATTCTCAGTTACGGACTTACTTAGGTTACCGTATTTTAAGACTATTATTCCCTTAATTATTTAGTTTTTATTATTATTACTACTATGAGTTAATTTTATTATTATTTTATTTTACTTCTGATTTTTATTTTTATTTTTAGTAGTTATTTTTTTCTATTTTAACCTATTGTTATGTTTAACATATTACTGCAACAGAACAAACTATTCATTAAAACAAAAACAACCAATTATGTTTTTGGATAGTCTTACTGGGTAATTATTCCGAGTTAGCACAGCTTTCAACTCTATAATATGCTTAATCATATTGTCTTTAGAACATAGCCTATTTATACGAACTAACTGATTTACAATAATGTTTAAAAACAGATTTATGTAAACAGGTTAGATAATTTTGAAATTTAACAATATTAAAATTATAGTCAGATCTTTTGTCGTATAAGTCAAAGGTAAATTTACTGTGAGTACTTAATTTAATATTAATATCTAATAAGTTTACACTAATATTATCATGGCTACTTTTAATTAGTTCCAGATTAGGAGGGTAAAAATTTAAGTCTATAGGGTTATTACTTTTATTAATTACTATTATATCATCTATATATCTAAATATATTGTAATTGCTATTTTCTATATTATTAATTTCAAAATAATATAAGTATAAATTAGCTAGCATACTTGAAGCATTACCACCTTGTGGTACACCTTTGGACTGTAAGTATATACTATTATTATGAACTATGTAATTATGTTTAGTTACTAATTCTAGGAGCCTATTGAAACGAGTTAGTTTAATTTCGTTGCTTAAGTATTGAATATTATTTTGTACTAACATTATGATTATTCTATTTAAATCAATTATATCAATATTATTAAATAGATCTTTAAAATCATAAGTTACTATATATTTACAGTTATCTAATGTTTGTAGTTTTCTAATTAGACTATAGCTATTATCAATTATACCACAAACACCAGATGTTATATTTTATAGATTAATTTAAGGCACTTTAATAATAATTTACTTGCTTTTGTAGCATAAGTGTTGTGACCACAGGTTACTGCTCTAAAAGCAATAGGTGTTTTATGAAATTTAGGAACTAAAGTAATATAAGGAAAAAGATAATTGTTAGATGAAATACCTAGTAGTTTATATTTTGCTATTATTTTCTTAATAATAATACTAGTAGTTTCTTTTAATGGCTGAAATAGATCACTATTTTCTAGCTGTTTTTTTAAAACTATGGCAAAATATTTTTTACAAATTATAGCATAGTTGTTGGCTGCTTTATCTACATAAGTGACTATAAAGGTCATCTTGTAATTTTGTAATAGCAGCTTTAAAGTGTTTATAGGAATTATTAATGTTATTACTATTATTGGGTAATTTAGCATGTACTAGTTTTAGTAAATTAATTTTCCATGGGTTGAATGCTTCTGTAGGTATAGAGTAATAAATTGCTATTTTGTAAATAAATTTATCTAAATCAGCATTTAAGAAACTTATTATATATATATATATATATATATATATATATATATATATATATAAATAAGAATAAGATGAAAGAGAAAACCAGTAATAGCTCTAAAGCTACTTGCTGCCAGGAACAAACAACATGAAAAGAAAAGTATGAATAAGGTTATATATATATATATATATATACACAGTTGTACAGTTGGCTCTCTGTTTAACGACTTTGAAGGGACCGTGAAAAATCGCCCTTAAGTAGAGATCGTCCTTAAACAGAATTTGTGAAAAAACAACATTTCCCTTCCCACTTTACAGGCTTAGGACTGTCAGTATATTTCTTAATGTATTGCCATGTTTAAAATGTTATTTTTATTATCCTTATTATTTTATTCACAAAGTTATTTTAAATTACATTGAAAAATGAGTACAAACAATACAATAAATAAGGTTTTTAAAAAGTCAAAAAGTGTCGATTGCTTCATTTTTCGCCTTGCTTTCGTTATTCTCTTTTCCAGATTTTCTAAAATGTTAAATGTGTCATCTTCCATATTCGATGTAATATAGCGTCGGAGAACATCTAGAGCAGAAGTTGCATCTCTGTGAGATGGTGGCAGTGACGCGTTTTCCAAGGGTTCAACTTCCCCTTCTTCATCTGACACTGTGTTTTCGTTTACTATATCTTCATAAATTTGTTCTACATTTCTGTAATCTGTTGTTAAAACAGATTCATCACAATTGTAAAAATCTTGAATTGAAACATCCTCATCTTCAACAAGACTTCTCCATTCTTCAGGGGTAATGTCAAGTTCGTTGATTTCTACATCCGTACTTTGCAGTTCTAATACAAGTTCTTTGTGAATTCCAGCAACACGAAATCAGTTTTTTATTGTAGATGAAGAAACTTCTTTCCATGTGATGTTAAAACGTGCATTGCTTCCAACCAAGATCATAAATTTTCCAATCTTCATACTCTCGGCCGAATTATTTATTAATTTCCTGATTAAAGACTTTCTGTAGTATGCTATCACACTTCGAATGACACCCAGGTCTAATGGCTACAGCTTGCTAGTGCAATTTGGTGGTAAGAAATGAGTAGTCAAATTTGTAAGTCGAGGGATATTTGGAGTATGTGCAGTTCTCTTTTCTTGATGCATTTTTGCATCAAATTTTCTAATCCAGTCAATAAAAATTTGTGATGTCATCCCACGCTTTATTGTTATTCCGGTACTCACAAGGTTTCCTGATGATATTCTTAAAACACCTTGGTTGATTTGATTTGTCTATAACTAGAGGTGGAAATTTCTCAGATCCATCCGAATTAGTGCCCAATAAAACTTTCAATCGTTCCTTACTGTGTTTTCAACCAAAAAACTTTTCGCCCGTGTACGTTAAAGTTTTATTAGGCACCGTATTGTAGAATAGGGCCGTGTCATACGCAAGGAATGTGTTCTTCTCATCATATCCATCTAATATCATCTCCAACACTATTTTCCATTCTTCCACTATTATTTAATCTATGGAGCCACTTTCGCCAGATATGCTTTTAAATGCAAGCCCATATCTTTCCTTGAACTTTGCTAGCCAACCAGCCGAAGCCAGAAAATTTTGCATTCCAAAGTCTTCTGCCAGAACAATAACATTTTCTTTAAATATCACTCCGGAAATTGGAATGTTGGATGCTCTTGCTTCATGAAACCATTGCAGGACTGCCTTATCAAACTCTTCTGATCGGCCACATTGAATTTTCTGCCGTTTGCATTTGGATCCCAAACCAAATTTTTTTGCTGCTTCAAGAATTTTCTCTTTGCTTGCTAAAATGCCTTTGAGAGTAGACTCGGGTAGCTGAAATTGTCTTGTGAATAGCACTTTTATTGTTCTAACACTTTCTTCCCAGTCTTCAATAATTTTCACCTTTTCGTGAAGCATAAGATGCTTTCGCTTTGATGCCATTTTGCTCTGCTCACCTCGTATTCGTACTGGAATGAGCTGCAGATAAAATGTTGAAGAAAAAGTTTATCATGTAAAACAAATTCGTCGTTAAACAGAAACAAAGTCGTCTTTAAATAGCATTTTTTTACGTCGGAGGGGCCGGGACTGGGAAATATCGTCTTTAAATAGAGATACATCGTCGTTAAGCAGAGCGTCGTTAAACAGAGAGCCAACTGTATATATATATATATATATATATATATATATATATATATATATATATATATATATATATATATATATATATATATATATATATATATATATATATATATATATATATATATATATATATATATATATATAAGAAATAAACATCCTCTCATTTTAAATTTAAACTCATTTAGTATTAGTTCTAGTATTATATAATTTTAGGCTCTGAAAAAAAATTTTGCCGGGTATTTTTTTTTTGGGGGGGGGGGGCGGGCAATTGCCCCTACTGCCCCGTCCCCCTCTTCTGGAGTCGCCGTTGGGTCCCGATCTAATTAGCCCTCGCATAGTAAAAAGTTGACCGTAGCGCTCCAAACCAAACCATGGATCTTTTAATTTATTTTTTTTTCAAAATATTTTAATTTTGCAGCGGCAGACAACATCAATCTAATGCCATGTTAAAAATTACCTGCCCAATTTATTTTTTTTAATTATTATTTTTTAACAACGCATTCTATATTTAAACGTCTACGTCTACCTTCTTATGCAAAGAGCAGAATTAAAGAATATGCATTTTCTAAATCTAGCATTAGGAAACTTCTGAAAGGAAAATACTCTAAAGCTTAACATGAGAGTTATTAAGATCTGTGAAGTCAACTGATACGTGAAGAAAAGGAATATTTAGATGTCATTATTATTCTGTCAACACACCATGATGTCAAATATACAACCATCGTACCCTGAAAAAATACATCAAAACACATTTTGCACCAAAATAGAATACACAAATAATACGAACGTGTATATTTTATACTTTTGGGAAAAGTAAGCGAAAAATATACGTTTTGGGTGGACGAAGGTTGCACAGAATTTTTTTATTGCAAGTTTTACTTTAGGAGGTGATACCTCCGGGATAGATAAGAAAGTAAGGGAGAGCTGATAAACATATTGTGAGGAATTGTGCACTGAAACAATGAAACTTCAAAAGACTGATATGATGGAGAAGCCATTCATTCTTTTACATTCTTAGATCGATAAGAGATGTAGATTGTTTGGTTTATCCTCAATATATCATGAGACGTTGGATAGTATACGATAAGATTAAAGTGAGACATTTGAATATCTTTCGCACTCGATAAGAACATAACTCAAAATAAGCTATGAAAGAAAGAAGTTATTAATATCGGTTTATGGTGAGTAAAAAATTGACCTCAAATGGTGTGTAATCTCATATGGGAAATATATGGGTCACCACGTCCACCTTTTCAAAATTTCTGTTCTCTCTCTACTGTTTACACATTTTTTTTCTTTTGTTAATGAACATTTCCTATCTTTCCTAGTTTAAAAGATTTCTTTTACTGAAAGCTTATTTATTCGATGCATGAAAATAAATAAATGCAATAAGAGGCTTTCTTGCGGAAATCTTGTAGAATAGACACACTTTTTTACGGACACCTGTTGAAATTGGATTTCACATCATTTAGCTTTATATTTTTGGCAACACTCTCTCCCCATCAGTTGTATCTTAGATGTTATTTATGTAGTATCGTGTTTGTATCGTGTCTAATAAAACTACCTTAACCTGCAAGACCTGCTAGACTTAAATAGATTTATGTATTAATTTTACACAGGTTAGTGGCCCAGTTTTCTACATTAGGGTAGTGTTTAAGTGGAACTGATTTTGTTTTTATTGTTAAAGTGAAAATTACTTTACGCGTGTGTTGTTCCAAGCCTAACCGTTACCATTTAGTAAGCCTAACGCAACGAACATTTTAAACATGCCTAACGATCTAGTGACTATAATTCCTGGTGCAGTACCTGCAAATTTCGAAAAACTTCATTGAAGAATGAACTACAGTGAATGGAAATTTACTATACGATACCATTTGGAAGATCGTGAACTTTACAACGTGTGTATCTCCAGCGACAACGTGGATCCCGGGTCTGACCGAAGGGCGAGATCGGCAATTGTGATTAGCGTCTCATCAAATGTCATAAAGAAAATTTTGAACTGTGAAACAGCAAAAACAATGTGGTATAGACTAGCGGCATTATATGAGGACAATAATCCTAACAGATTTATATCCTTGAACAAAGAAATGTTTTCTACAAAGTTTGAAAATTGTAAAGATATGGCTGAATACATTAAAAAAATGCGGTCAATCGGCAATAGCGCCCTTTTCACGTACACTCTTTCGCGAATGCTTGGAGCGTACGGGATTGCGAGGGGGAAAACTTGCAGTACGCTCCAAAGCAGCTTTCCCTTCCTCTCCGAACCTTTACACGTGCACTCAATCGCGCGGTATTGTGGTTTCACGCGGGAAAGAGCGTACGTGTAAAGGACGCTATTAAAACGCGAACGATTTTACTATCATATCCCGACCAGACTGTAGCTTCAAATATCCTAACGAATTTGCCGTCATATTTCCGGCCCCTTACTATGGCACTTGAAAATAGTGTGCAACAATTGACTACCGATTTGGCGAGTGAAAAACTCATGGTAGAATATCCAAAGATGGGAAATCAGGGACAAAATGCCTTTATAATGAAAACAACTAACAGTGATAGTTTCATGTTCCCTGGTAAATGCAAGATATGTTGTAGGGTAGGTCATAAAGCAAAATTTTGCAGATCTAAAGGAGCAAAGGATCTAAAGGATATATATATATATATATATATATATATATATATATATATATATATATATATATATATATATATATATATATATATATAAGTCAAATAAATACTGAATATAAAGGAGTCAGAATGAAATAGCAAGACCGCACGGAACCTCCCGAAAAGCAAGCGCTGATACTATAACTATAAAACAACAGATCATGAAGGCCTTGCAGCTAATGGCCGGGGGAGTTGTGACCCCCCTCTCCGGTTAAAACATGTTTTTAAGCCTAGGCTACAATTCCATAAACCTTATTATTGAAGTTTAAATCATACTAAAAATTTTAAAAAATGAATTGCAAAAGAAAGCCTAACTACTGAACCAGCTACAAAACACAATGTATTCCATTACTAAATGAACCAATCACTAAAACTACAAACAATATATAGACATCACACTCCCCCTACACCAGTTTCAGCCAATACTCCTCAATTGCAGTCCCCGTTACACGCTCCCAAAAACTTGGTTAAAATGTCTTTTAGAAATAGACGTGGAAAACCTTTCTCGCTAGCCCTTTTCATGAATTTTTTTATATCGATGTTCATATCTTTAACATTAGAATGTAATAGTTTGAATGTCATAGTTTTAAGTATGATTTAAACTTTAGTAATAAGGTTTACGGAATTGTAGTGACCTTCGGGAGTGTTGCCTAGGCTTAAAAACATGTTTTAACCGGAGAGGGGGGTCACAACTCCCCTCGGCCATTAGCTACAAGGCCTTCATGTTCTGTTGTTTTATAGTTATACTAGCGGCCCGTCCCGACTTTGTCCGGGTTCAACAAAATATTATACCAATAAATTTCCAGTTGATAGCCAATAAATTGTAAATCTTTTTTTACCTTAATAATAACCTAAATAATACCTTAAATTAATATTACGTTAGTTAATAATTAAAGTTAATTTTTTAAAAGAAAAAGGCGTGCCGGAGAACGGCTAGGTTTGAACCGCTACCGTCAGAACAGAAGCCCACCGCGATAGAACGACGCTAAGGATCGTTGAAATCTTCGGCACAAAAAGCGGTAGAAGACAGTAGCGGTAACAATGGAGATTGTTAGGATTAAGCCCCTAACTTTATTTCTACTGATCAGATATACATAATATATAGCCTATGTCCATCTGGAATAATGTACCTTTCAAACAGTGAAGGGATTTTTCAAATAGGTGCAGTGGTTCTGGAGATTACCCTCCACATACAAAATCTCTCTCTTTATATATAAGTATAGACTATCAGCGCTTGCTTTCCGGGAGGTTACGTGCGTTCTTGCTGTTTCATTCTGACTCTTTTATATTCAGTATTTATTTTACTTATATGGTACATTCTTTACGTGCAGCTTAGCGCACTAACTAATGATTACTCTTATCGTTTTAGTTAAATTTATTCTCTTTATG
Source organism: Dolomedes plantarius (assembly GCA_907164885.2). Taxonomy (NCBI): domain Eukaryota; kingdom Metazoa; phylum Arthropoda; class Arachnida; order Araneae; family Dolomedidae; genus Dolomedes; species Dolomedes plantarius. The sequence continues at coordinate 188,941,042 of OU015496.1, forward strand.
CATTTGCAACTTATTTATATATATATATATATATATATAGGAACTGGATTTCGTCCCCAGTTTTATAGAAACTACTTCTCGGGTGGATGCCCACTTTTATTGAATCAAGGGCCGCGTATTCACTTGCAACCCCAAACACTACTGTATTCGGAATAAATCAGTACTCAATAAAGGACAGAGTCACGTCTTTTCCCCGAACACAATATATTGACACTTAGGACTATTTACATATGTAAAAGTACGTTACATATACGTTACACGTCAGGTCGCACCAGGCCTCCACAATCTGAATGGGTAACAGTATCCGGCCGTCTGCCGCGATAAGGGTTAACTAAGCCGCCGTCTGCCGCTTATTAGGAGCCAACGTCGTGCCCCCGTCGAGACTGTCTCGTCGCAGCCCGTCTGCTGCTTTTCGGCACCTTTTGCGAGGTCGTGAACCAATCTCAGTTTCCCCGCAAGCACTTTCTGCCCAGTTTATATTTCGGAATCCTAGTAGCGCTGCCGTCCCATAACGTAGGCTACATGGTGACATATAGATCATAGCCGGGCCCTGGGATAATACAATTCCTATAACTCGACCGTCCTGCCAAGGCTGACGTCCTTGGCAGCGGTATGCCTTATCATTACTTTCATGTTTAACACACACAATAATACAGACGAAACAAGAACAATGAAGCAAACGAAAAAGTTATACGCTGTTTACAGTCGGTCATGACTCTTTTCTGAAAGTCTAGTCAGAGCCAGTGGACTACGGTTCACTGTAATACTTTAAAAATCACACAACTGCACCAAGTTTAAATTAAGATGCACAATAGGGCTACCATAAGGGCCAATCAAAACCCTTCAGAGCCATATCGCCCCTTACGAAAATTAATTGATTTGCACATTCAGCTCTTTACGATGACACTTTCTTTTCACACACTTGAAATTCCCTATCACAAAACACGCTTGAAATGCACGATCACAAGCGGAGCACACTTTTACAGGTGGGTTACCAAAGTCTGCGGAAGTTTGCCGTATGATAACAATCACTATTTTGTACTCTTGAGTAAATTGATTCACCACTTTTGATTCTGAAAAGCATTTTGAAGACTCACCACAAAATTTCACTACCATTTCCAAATCTGTAGCGTTTACACTACGGCGTTCGCATTCACTAAGAACCACTTTTCCACTAAAATTTAGTGACATTTCAAAATCTGCAGCCTTTGCGTTACGCTCACATCGTGGCTCACAACAGTCCCTTTTTTCCTCCCTCTCATTTTTCAAAACACAGCCACTATCGTTTCCCTCTAAGGAGACCTCTTTCGTCTCCTCGGATACCCGGGGTGGTGTCGTAAGTTCGATGACCCCTGTCATACACGGCGGGTGAAAATGTGCAAGCTTTTTCTCCCCATAGGAATCTGCGAATTTCGCTGACAGGTTTACGACTTCAAAACACCCATCCGCGTCTCCCGTATCGTCGCTCTGTTCGGCTTCAAATTTTGGGGGAGCATCTCTACCCTCTCCTCTAGTTTCACATTCTAGCAGAGCATCGCTGTTCTCGCTCAGGGTCGGTGTTGAAAGTTCACTGAACTTTGAAGAAGGCGCTTCCCCTTTCCCGCTAAACTGAGATGAAGGGGTGAGTTTGGCGGTTGTTGATAAGCTCATCTTTTCAGCTTGAAAATATTTTCGCTGATCGCTTGAGCGATCCTCCTGCTCACTTTGTTGATTCGGGTACACTTGTGAAAACGACATCAGATACCCGAAAATATATCTTTTGGTGGCACAAAGAATTTTCTGTGCCTTTGTCTATACTAAGTACAGACACATTATCCGAGTCCGTTTTAGGCCCTAATTGCCGTTCTAATTTTAGTATTTCCAGTTCGCGTTCAAGCTAAGCTATCTCGCGTTCAAACTCAGCTTTCTCGGCTTCGATTTTTCCCAGTCTCCGTTTTTCGGCTTGCCTTTCGACCTCAAGAGCTTCTCGCTCTTCCCTCTCTTCCATAATCAAAATAAGAAGATTCTCAATGTAAATATCGTCACAATCCGAAGTTTTAACCAAGGTGGTTAATTCCTCAATATCTGGGTTATCTGGGACCTCTAGGCACAGTTCGTCGACTAGAGTCACCAGGTCTATCATTCTGGCTTGCTCCAGATACGCCATCTTAATCTCATAAAATGTTTCACTTACGTAAGATTCTGCGTCTTGTCCGTTCAGTCCAGGAGCACACAGTTCTAGCTCACCAATTCATGCTTTAAATTGGCAAATGTCCCACAGTATTACTTACGTAGAACAGTTCATACAGTTCGATTAAACACTTTCACACTTATCTTCCTTCACATCTGCACCTCTCGTTCCATATCACCATACACAAATAGTCCTTTAATCCACACAACGTCGCTTCAATGGCCGGTTAGTCTTTTCCAGTCCACTTACACTTTTAGTAGAATCTCGATCCACTCCAGGCTTATCCAGCTGATCCAGGTCGGTACGAACTTTTGTAGAATTTCGATCCAGGCTCATCTTTTGTAGAATTTTGATCCAAGCCGATCCCCGAATTTTATAGGAATTGGGTCTAGGGGCGAGTCCCCAGTCTTATAGAAACTACTTCTCGGGCGGACACCCACTTTTATAGAATCAAGGGCCGCGTATTCACTTGCAACCCCAAACACTACTGTACTCGGAATAAATCAGTACTCAATAAAGGACAGAGTCACGTCTTTTTCACGAACACAATATATTGACATTTAGGACAATTTACATATGTAGAAGTACGTTACATATACATTACACGTCAGATCGCACCAGGCCTCCACAATCTGAATGGGTTACAGTATCCGGCCGTCTGCCGCGATAAGGGTTAACTAAGCCGCCGTCTGCCGCTTATTAGGAGCCAACGTCATGCCCCCGTCGAGACTGTCTCTCCCGTTGCAGCCCGTCTGCTGCTTTTCGGCACCTTTTGCCAGGTCGTGACCCAATCTCAGTTTCCCCGCAAACACTTTCTGCCCAGTTTATCTTTCGGAATCCTAGTAGCGCTGCCGTCGCATAGCGTACATGGCTACATATAGCTCATAGCCGGAGCCCTGGGATAATACAATTGCCATATACACTCATGGACAAAAAAATTAGTGCACCAAGAAGGAGTCGTCAAAATGAAACGAAATTTTACATACGTAATGACTACTTTGATATAAGTAAATGATAAGAAAATCAAAGAAAAGGGATAATTTATTTCAGAGAAAAAGGCAAAAGAACGGAGGAATTAATATTCCGTTGGACCCCCTCTAGCGCGAATGCACGATGCGATACGATCGGGCATTGAGTCATACAAGTTCTGTATGATGTCTTGAGACATTTCGTTCCATATTTGCTGTAACTTTGCCTCTAGTTCGTTCAAACTCGTGGGATGCCCAACTCGTCGTCCCAAATGATCCCAGATATGCTCGATTGGAGACAAATCTGGGGATCGGGCAGGCCAAGGAAGGGTAGTAACAGTTCGGAGACAGTCTTGTGACACCCTTGCCGTATGAGGCCGAGCATTGTCTTGTTGAAAAATGGCTCCTGGGAGCCGTTGCATGAGTGGCAACACATGTGGTTGCAGGATTTCATGAACATACCGCTGGGCTGTCATGGTGCCACGGAACAATACTAGGGGTGACCGTGTATTGTAGGCAATGGCACCCCATACCATCACACCAGCTGTGGACGCGATGTGTCGCTGTACAGCAAAGGCAGGATTGAAGCGTTCACCACGGGCTCTCCACACACGAACACGATTGTCATCACTGCCGAGATTGAATCTGGATTCGTCGCTAAAGACGACCTGGTTCCATTCCGCTGCAGTCCAGTTTCCTCGTGCGCGGCAAAACTCCAAACGGAGGCGTCGATGGGTGGGCGTCAAGGGCAGCACACGTAATGGGCGCCGCGATACCAACTGTCCTTCAGCCAGGCGCCTTCTTATGGTTCGAGAAGACACAGAGGCCCTTAGTGAAGGTGCTACCTGTGCCTGGATGGCGGCCGATGAAGCAGTTGGCTGTACGCGTGCATTTCTTACGATGTGGCGGTCATCTCGACGACTGGTCTGTCGAGGGTGTCCTGAGCCTGGTCTTCGTGTACATGACATCTCTAAAGTCCACTGGTCACAACACAATCAGAGCGGCCTAATTGACGAGCTACTCGCCTAGCTGACCACCCAGCTTCCATCATCCCGACGATTCTCCCCCTCTCAAACTGCGACAACTACTTATATTGTCTTCGAACACGGCGTAATGGCATGTCTATCTCAGCTCTTCCTTTGTAAATGATTCAGCACACTCAAACAAGCTTTGGTTACCTGTTTTATACTCCACAGAGTACGATGTTCAACGCCCTCTACCGGCTATACGTAATGCGCAATAACGCTGCATTTCTAATCATTTGCATATCTCCCCGACATGTACCTTCATTGCAAGTTTCGTTACGATCCCGCAATTATTTCTTGGTGCGCTAATTTTTTTGTCCATGAGTGTATATATATATATATATATATATATATATATATATATATATATATATATATATATATATATATATATAACCCTAAGAGCCGACGTCGCCCCCCCCCCAAAAAAAAAAAAAACTCGGTACTGGAACCGCCCCTGTTTCAACTTCCTGCTAATTATCGACAACTGGTGCTTCTGACAACTTTCTGCCACATTTGGTCCCCTCATTGTCATCACAAGCGGCAGTTGTAGCCGTCTAGTTTATGCCATTAAAACTGGCAATAATTCCATACGATTAACTCTAAACTGAAAGAATAATCAAAAGGCATCCCAATAGTATTTTCAAAGGGAAATATTTAATAGAAAGCTACATTCACGTACAGCTTGTGGTCGGCCTCCTCCTGCCAAGAATCGCTCCAAGGTATCAACGACGGTTAATTTAGGTCCTTTGGGCGGATTCGCAGGAATCTTGTTGGTTAGTTATAGTGAATCGTATTCCACTGCTTAACTCATTTAAAAATGTTTTCATGCTTATTATATATTGAATCAGTTGAGATTTATACACACGCCCCGTGTTGACAGCAGTAATAATAGTACCCTACCTTATGGAGGTACAGCAATCTATATCAAGAGAAACATTAAATTTGATCATATCCCCAGTCTTAATCTGAATATTCTTGAAAACACCATAGTCAAAATTTATCCTATCCCCAATAATCCTATCTACATTGCTAGCATCTATCTCAGGGCAGCTTATAATTTTTCGGCCAGTCTTGATATTCAAAATTTATTCTCCCTAGGTGATAAAGTTATTTTGGCTGGGGATTTTAATGCACACCACCCACGCTGGAATTGCGCGTACAATAGAAATTTCATCTGTAGGTATGGAAGGGAAATTAATGAATACTGTAATGATAATAGTATAGATATAACTTTCCCACCTAGCCCTACCCGCCACTCTTTGTTCTCAGTCAGTCATTGATTTTGCTCTTTTAAATAATATTAATTTTCCTTATGACATTACCGCAATAGACGCTCTTTCATCTGACCATATTCCAATCATTTTAAATTTACATACTAATACTCCCCTCCCTTCTATACTAACCCCCCACTTCATAAATTGGATTGACTATACTAATAATGTTTTTAACTCACCCCTCCTTTCAATAGTATTAACTGTAAAGAGGATATAGATAAAGCTGTTACTTCCATCACTGACAATATCAATAATACGCTTAGCTCTGCCAAGACTCACATTCCCCCAAATAACTATAATAAACTCTCACTGTACATTAAAACGCAAAATAGAAATAGAAATCAAATTAGGAAAATTTGGCAGCGTACAGGCGATCCGTCAGTGCGCTGTGAGTTTCATAGACTTAATACTAAAATTAAAAATGATATCAAAAATTATTTTTAAAAAAATGGGCTGTGTTTATTGAGTCACTTGCTCCCTCTGACAATAACATTTGAAATTACCTAAAACGCATTAAGAAACCTGCTACCCCACTCAACCCTTTTAACCTCCCTTCTGGCATTCTGACGAGTGACTCGGACAAAATTGAGGCCTTGGCAGATAACTACGAAAATCAGTTCTTCCCCCCACAATAATGCCATTTGCCCATACACTATTGATAAAGTTGACGACATTCTCAGACAGTTTTACAACAATAGGCTGTCTTCTATCAATAACGAACCTCTTGAACCCACCATCCCTGCTGAAATTCAAAATGCTGTCATCTCGCTTCCTGAAAATAAAGCACCTGGAATTGATAACATAATTCAGAGGTGGGGAACCTTTTTACCATTAGAGGTCACATGTAAATTAGGTAGAAATAAAGGAGGCCGCATAAGTTGATGTACCTATAAATGCGACTTTTATGAAATTATTATACACTCATGGACAAAAAAATTAGCGCACCAAGAAATAATTGCGGGATCGTAACGAAACTTGAAATGAAGGTACATGTCGAGGAGATATGCAAATGATTAGAAATGCAGCGTGATTGCGCATTACGTATAGCCGGTAGAGGGCAATGAACATCGTACTCTGTGGAGTATAAAACAGGTAACCAAAGCTTGTTTGAGTGTGCTGAATCATTTACAAAGGAAGAGCTGAGATAGACATGCCATTACGCCGTGTTCGAAGACAATATAAGCAGTTGTCGCAGTTTGAGAGGGGGAGAATCGTCGGGATGATGGAAGCTGGGTGGTCAGCTAGGCGAGTAGCTCGTCAATTAGGCCGCTCTGATTGTGTTGTGAGGAGGTGTTGGGACCAGTGGACCCGAGAGATGTCATGTACACGAAGACCAGGCTCAGGACGCCCTCAACAGACCAGTCGTCGAGAAGACCGCCACATCGTAAGAAATGCACGCGTACAGCCAACTGCTTCATCGGCCGCCATCCAGGCACAGGAAGTACCTTCACTAGGGGCCTCTGTGTCTTCTCGAACCATACGAAGGCTCCTGGCTGAAGGACAGTTGGTATCGCGGCGCCCATTACGTGTGCTGCCCTTGACGCCCACCCATCGACGCCTCCGTTTGGAGTTTTGCCGCGCACGAGGAAACTGGACTGCAGCGGAATGGTACCAGGTCGTCTTTAGCGACGAATCCAGATTCAATCTCGGCAGTGATGACAATCGTGTTCGTGTGTGGAGAGCCCGTGGTGAACGCTTCAATCTTGCCTTTGCTGTACAGCGACATATCGCTCCCACAGCTGGTGTTATGGTATGTGGTGCCATTGCCTACAATACACGGTCACCCCTAGTATTGTTCCGTGGCACCATGACAGCCCAGTGGTATGTTAGTGAAATCCTGCAACCACATGTGTTGCCACTCATGCAACGGCTCCCAGAAGCCATTTTTCAACAAGACAATGCTCGGCCTCATACGGCAAGGGTGTCACAAGACTATCTCCGCACTGTTACTACCCTTCCTTGGCCTGCCCGATCCCCAGATTTGTCTCCAATCGAGCATATCTGGGATCATTTGGGACGACGAGTTGGGCATCCCACGAGTTTGAACGAACTAGAGGCAAGGTTACAGCAAATATGAAACGAAATGTCTCAAGACATCATACAGAACTTGTATGACTCAATGCCCGATCTTATCGCATCTTGCATTCGCGCTAGAGGGGGTCCAACGGAGTATTAACTCCTCCGTTCTTTTGCCTTTTTCTCTGAAATAAATTATCCTTTTTCTTTGATTTTCTTATCATTTACTTATATCAAAGTAGTCATTACGTATGTAAAATTTCGTTTCATTTTGTCGACTCCTTCTTGGTGCGCTAATTTTTTTGTCCATGAGTGTAGTTAGATATAGTTTTAACATTTTGGCACATTATATAGAAAAATAACAACAAAAAATTAAGTCCTTATTCATTTACTATTTGACTTAAAAAGTTACAATATAAAATATTTTTGTATTCACATAAGGGTAAAAACTTGTTATAACATTAATCATTAATTATTAATTCTTTTTATAAAATTATAAGATTCATAGATACCACTGAATCTTTTTATATTTCACTGTTGGTATTTTTATTTATGTAAGCACATATTTATATCCAGATTTTTAAATTTTAATAAACAACTACATATTTAAATACCACTTCAAATAAAAATAATAAAGTAGAAGTATTTTTAAATAATTTTAACATTATAAAGAAATACAATAGAAAAATAATAGTATTAAATTATAAACAACTGACATAGCAACAATTCCTAAAATAATTTGAAGGCCGCACAAGAAGATCACGGAGGCCGCGCGTTCCCCACCTCTGACATAGCTAATTTTGCTATAAAAAACTTACCTATAAATTACGTTAACATTTTATGTGAGCTCACCAATAAAATTTTCGAATTTAAGTACTTTCCAATAGCATGGAAAACTGCGATAATTATACCGATTAGGAAACCTAGTGAGGATCCCTCCATTCCAAAAAATTATCGCCCCATTAGTTTACTCTCCTCTCTTAGCAAGCTGGTTGAACATATACTGTGTAAAAGAATTAACAAGCTCTTGGATGGTAACAATGTCATTATTAATGCACAATTTGGCTTTAGAGCCCAACATTTCACTACGCATCAGCTACTCCGAGTAACGGAATACATCCATGATGGATTCCAGAATCGGATGCAGACTGGCGCAATTCTCTTCGACATAGAAAAAGTGTTCGACCGCGTATGGCATAGCGCACTAATTTATAAACTAATTAAACTTAAGATGCCATCTGCTATTATTCACCTAATTCTCTCTTATCTGCTTAACAGAACCTTTAAAGTTCGCCACACATAATCACTTTCATCACTTCGTAACATTAATGCAGGAGTTCCTCAGGGCTCCAAGTTAGGACATGTTTTATTTAATATATTTATTAATGATATCCCACATTCTCCACACACTACACTAGCCATGTTTGCGGACGACACGGCAATCTTAGCAAAGCATCGGAGTACTAAATATATGCACAAGCAACTCCAAAGGCATGTTGACATTCTTGAACGTTGGTTCGAACGGTGGAGAATTAAACTAAATCTTGCTAAAACGAAAGCCATATTTTTTAGCTATAACAGGATTCCACCTCCGCCGGTCACAGTATGTGGTCATCTGGTACAGTTTGAGAGAGAGGGGAAATACCTTGGAGTTTACTTGGACAGCAGGCTAACCTGGAGAAAATATATAGAATACATTATTAGAAAGTTCTCTATGGCACGTAGGGATATCGCACACCTCTTGTATCAGAACCAAATGAGTATTGATAATAAACTTTTATTGTATAAGACCGTGCTTCGCCCAATTCTGATGTATGCTGTTCCGGTTTGGGGCTCAGCAGCTGACACTCATATCCAGAGACTGCAAACTATACAAAACAAGACTCTTCGTGGTATCAGGAAGGCGCCATGGTACCTACGTAACGCTCTTATTCATAGGGATCTGGCTATCGAACCAATTCGGCATCATATTAAAGATCTGGCTACGAACTTTTATAATAGGATATACTCAATTAATAACGAAGAGCTTGCTAACCTGCCTGATTAGGATCCTAGGGAGTGCTTTAGACGCCCGAAGGCTACTTTGGTTATGAACCCCGGCCTTGTTCCTGTTCGGTAATTCCTTTCCTTATCAAAATTCAAAATTACAATAGCCCGGCTACTTCTGGTTTCTGACCTGTCTTTCTTTTTCGATCGTTCCTCTTTCTACCACGCGATTCCCCCCCTCGGATCAGCTGCTTGCTGGAGAAGGGGATTGATTACCTATTCCCGAAATTCCAATCCTGCTTGCTTTCCTCTTTGATTTCGCTACTCGCACCTTACGGACTTCGGACCTACCGCCCTTTCGTGTAACTTCCACTAACTTGTTTTTTATCCCAATCATATTCCAAATTTCCCGTCTTCTATTTTTTAATTTTTTTATTATTATTATTACTATTATTATTTATTTATATAATCTCTTGTTTCACCCCTTGTTTAATTTCTCCATTATCATTTAAGTTAGCCATGCCACATTGGTTACTCGTACTCGTTCTAGTTAATTAGTTGATTTTTCAACTAATTAATTTATTCTTTCTCCCTCAATCATTGTCAACACTATTTGCAAATTTGAGAATGGTTAATCTTATGTCACATACTAACCTTGATACTGAGAATAAGGAGCTCTTGTTCCTGGTGCCTCTATAGTGTTTTATGTCAATGTCAATGTCAATGGATTAAGGTCCTGTTCACATAGGAGTCCGTTAGTCTCTTCAAAGGAACTACTATTAGCGTAGGATTACTTATCGTTGCTTACCTCTTTTGTATGTATATAGGTATGTATGTGTTATGTATATATGCACTTATGTATATATATATATATATATATATATATATATATATATATATATATATGTCAAGGATTTAGTGGGAAAAGAATGATTACCTTAAAATTAAAGGGGACTTGGGAATTAAATTATATTCGTGGCGTAATTCGCCTCTAATTGTTCGTATTCCAAGACGCGAATTGGGAAAGGGAAATTCCCCTTTTCATTATGTAATCTTGGCGCGCCTGTGGGTTCTGCGGTCGAGGAGGAAACATTTACATTTATCCTTGAAAGATGTCTGGTTTGGGCTCTGCGCATGTGCAGGGAGAGTTGGCACGCGGAGATGCCCGCGAAATTTTGGCAGAACGCGGGATTTAATCGTTGATAGTGGACGCGTGTCAGCTGGGTCCACAATTTGAAAATGGCGAGCGCTGAAACGCTCAGCTTTTGGAGAGGTGGTTTATATGACATTGAACTGAATAAACTCTACTTAATTTAGACGATGCTGAGTAGTTTTTGAGTGTATGCCTTCCCTCGATGCCATGGACTGTAAAACAAGAAGACTGCAAACGATATTGTATAGAAGGCAAAGCCAACGCCTGTCATATATATATATATATATATATATATATATATATATATATATATATATATATATATATATGTGTGTGTGTATGTATGTCAAAATTTTGACGCATTTTGGTACGTTTCTATTTAACTGTTTACTGCTTGTCCAAGCGGTACAGACTGGGTTTGGTGAGCTGCCAAAATTATAACTCGCGAGATACGAACGGACGGTTTTAGCGTCTGAAATTTTGCTTTCCGGAGGACCGTTATGGAGGAACGTAATCCTACGTTAAAAAGTATTAGACATATACCTCTCTCATAGACAGAAACAGCCAAACTGAGAAATTAAACTGGAGCATAACTTTTTACATATTTTTAAAAAAATATGTAAAAAATTGCTAACTTCTCTTTTTAAAAATATTTTTATGAAAGATCATGAATCACATTTACTGTCACGCTCAATAAAATGTTGAAGGAGTTATTTTCATTTTTTTACACAAAATTTTACAATATGTTTTTAAGGTAGAATCTTTGATGTGACCTACTTATTTGGTTTACTTGAATCGCATTGACAAAATGCTCTGATAAAAAAAGAAGAAAAAAATCCTGATAGAACCGTGCATGGTGCAAGAAAAGCGGGTGTTAACCGTATCCGCATGTTGTCAGACGAGTTGTTTTGAAGTCCGATTAAGTTCATGATGTTTTGCATAGAATAATTTTTCCGTCCTTTCCTTTCTCTATATGGCTGTTATTTGTTATTTAAATTTTAAAGATGCATTTTTCAATACCAGACACACTAGAAGTTAAGGATACTAATGGATCTTCATATATTGTGAGTATCTAATTTTTTATGTTTGTAATTTATTTGTCTTGGATAAATTTAATTTCACAGATCGGTAGTTTTATTAAATACTGACATCACACCTGAGTTCTTGTCACCTGTTCTAAACAATGTTTAATTCTTAAGTAACTAAATTTAACTACATGGATTAGTCAACGTAGGCGACAGAAGTTACAAGGAAATGGAAGCGTTATCATGAATACTTGAGGTGTGTAAATAATGTATGAAAAGTAAATAAACAATCAGATGAAAACACATGATTGTGTTAATCATTATACCTTAAATTAAATAAGTTTTATTGAAAGATTTGAAAAACACCTTCACCGATGTCTTCCTTATTGTACTAATCAGTTAAATAGATCACCCATACATGCTTTTTTTTTTCTTTGATTCTGCAAAGCTATAGCTATCATAAAGATATTTTAACGTTGTTATATATATATATAAAAATATGTCTCTTATATGTAAAATAAAATAATTGTTACAACATTAAATTTTAAACGCGTTTCTGTACTAATATCAGTTTGGGTTTGTGTATTCTTTTGATTTTTCATGTATATGTCCTTTTAGAACTTTTATTAACCTGATGTCATATATTATTTTGATATTTTGAATTATTTTAAGTAAGAGCTTTGTTAATGTTAAAATTATTTCATTATCATTATTGATAAATTTAATTAGCAAAGTAATTAAGTGAAATTTATATTTTTTAGTGTGCTGATTCTACAATGCCATATACACTCTACTTTCTAATTTATAACAGCACTTAATATGAGTAAAATATTTGAAAGGAGGTAAATTATAGAGTATGATTTGATATTGAAAAAATTATTTGTTTTGAATGCAAACAACAAATGCAACACCAACACACACACACACACACACACACATATATATATATATATATAAGAGGATTAAAAAAAAACTTATAAGAAACATGGGATTTTTAGTAGTACCTATAACAATCAAGTCAAACATTAATTATGCTATCTGTTGTTCTGATGCATGTCATTTAATGTAATATAAGTTCAATGTCAGTAAGAATAATCTATACAGTGAGAAAGCACTCAGCATATATATTAGTATTTTTTATCATAAGTAAACTCATATTTTATTTCATCTATGTTATCTATTTAAAGTATAGTATTTGTGTACATTCTGGAATGAGATATTACATATTTAGTAGGGACATAATATATTATATTATCAAAATCTTTTATATTTTTATAATGGAAAGATAGGAATGAAAAGTCATGTAAATTCCATGTGGATATTTGTTTCAGCAGATATATTTGTTAGAATTTTTAATGCTGGACTATTCAGGATGTATATCATGTTGTTTTAATTTAGTTTGCTTTGTTTGATTTTGCATGTTGATAAACATCTATGATGCAGTGCATAAAGTTTCCCCAGACAGATTTCCCAGATCCAATTTAAACTGTTAAAAAAAAATATCTTAAGTTTTAGATAAATGAAAGTATAAGTACTATGGGCTTGTTAAATTGACACTTATATGTATAAGTTCATGATGAAAAGTCCTGTGAAATTTGTATAAGAAATCTGTCAAAAGTAATTACTGACTGATGTAATGTTGCCTGTTCAAAACCTTAATGATTGTTTGAAGTAGAGCTTTATTAGACAAATTCAAATAAGTAAATGTTCTTGAAAAAAAAAATTAAGATCAATAAAGATTGTTCAGATTACAAGAATTTTTTCTGTAATTTTTTTTTTTTTTTTTTTTTTGTCTTGTATTCAGACCTGGATAATTACCCTTTGCATGTATATTGGATTTTGTAAAGAATTATATATTGTTTACTCATAGAAATAGCTTGATAACAAAATCTTTTTGATGGCGTTAGCACTAGCATTAGCTTTCAGATATTTTGGTAATTTTGAAATATTATGGAGGTAAAAAATTTCACATAAGGCATTACATGTATATATATTATTTACATGACTTATAATATGTAATCTGCATATTAGACTATCTATTATCTTGTTGAAATTTAAATGGACTTATATTTTATGTTGCACTAAGATAAATAATTATATTTTTCTGTTTGTCAAAATTAATTTTTTACTGAATTTTAGGCATATAATATGCACGTGAATGGGGCCTTTCACTGTACAGTACGCTACCGCCAGTTGTATAATTTATATGATCAATTGCGGAGAGAATTTGGTCCCAACTGCCTTCCTCCATTCCCTCCGAAGAAGTTACTTCCACTCACACCTTCACAAACAGAGGAAAGGCGAGCTCAGCTTGAGAAGTTTATTCAATTAGGTAAGTTGCATATGTTTTTTGAGGGTTTGTATATTAGATCATATTTGTTACATTAGTTTTAATACTATGATAAAAGTTTTGAATTCTCTTGATTCATTTTTTTTTTTTAAATTTATTTTGAATTCATTTCAACAGTGTGGTTTTATAAATGGAGAAATATAAATATAAACAAAATATTTTGAAAATGCTTGTATCTTGAAATAAATATCTTTCTGTTAAATGAGATTAAAGAAAAGAAAAAAAACTATTTTGAAAATTAATTTGTGTATTAAAAGGGGAACATTTTTAACTCAATATTTGAAAGCATTTTAGCTGTCTTTCTCATATTTTTCTTATTTAAACATGCCTTGCTGTAACAAAAGTTTTTACTTAGCTGCAAATCAAAATAAAGCAAACAATTGTTTGGTCCATTTATTATAAGAACAGTTTTTGTCAGTGTTATTGTTTTCCATTCTTATCAACAATGTATATACTTTTCAGAAAATTTTTTCTAGTTTTATTCTCCTTCCCAATACTGGTAGTTAAAAAAAAAAAAATTAAAAAAAAAAAAAAACGAAAAGTTAGAGCTAAATTATGACATTTTATGAATTTAACTTTTTTCTCTGTTTTGGTCAACAGAACCAAAGAATTTGACCAAAATTGGAGAAACTGCTTGTTTTTTGTTACATTCACTTGTTCTACTTTTTTTATTAAGAATCAAAGTGTCAAAAATGACCTTTATATAAAGTTTCGTATGCTGAGTTTTCAAGGATTTTTTTGTTTGAAATTAAGGTTTTATAATTGGAAATGCAAAAGGGAAATCTTTTTGCTTATAAAAGGTTTACATTATTATATCAAACTAACCAATCTTTTTTTTTTCTAATGTGCTCTAATCTTAAAACATTTCAGTTTTCAGGAAAGAAAGCTATTCAGTAGCATAATTTAGTCAAAATTATCTTTTAAAGTACAGAGAAACAGATTTCTGTTTCCATAAACAGCTATCCTTCATTGCTATTTCAGTGTCCCCCCTTTTTTTGATTAGCAATTGCTTTTAAAATTTCTTTTTTAGCTACTTGTTGCAAAAAAACTTTTGCAATAATGTTTCTCTTGAAATCTGAATTAGCTGTGTTAAGCTTTTGATGCAATATCTAAGTTACTTGAATTATCATTTTTTTGGCCAATATTAATTTTATTTCATTTCTTACTTATTGTTTTTTATATATATATATACATATACATTGCAGTTACATGTTGGTTAAAATTTGGGCTTTTCTAACATAATATTGAACTTACAGTGAGCCAAGATACCCATGTAGCAAATAGCGATGTGTTCACAGGGTTCTTACTGTCTGCACAACAAGAAACTCAGAATGCTTCCGAAGAAAATGTTACTCTTGACATTCATCTTATGAATTGGCAAAAAGTCAGTATCAGAGTGTCTTCCCTAGCACGCACATCAACAGTTTTGGAGGCAAGTAACTTTCTCTTGTAATTGTCTAATTTTTAGCTTATTTTTTTTAGTACATGACTAAGTATATGTAATGGAGAATCAAATAAATTAAAGGTTAAATTGCTTATATTTAAGTTATGTTGAAAAGCAAGTAGAAAGCTAAAGTTATCTACAAGAACTAGAGAACAATGTGGACCGATATTTAGGAAGTATGCTTATCTGTCAAATTTGGCCCATTACTGAGCAGTAGTCATAGTCTGAACTTTTATCTCTTGGTTTGGTTACAGCAGGGGTTTCCAACTTACAAGTGTCCAAGGGCCGCAATCGAAAACACCTGTCTAGTCGCGGGCCGTAATTTAATCATGACCATACCCAGGACTTTTTTTCTTGAGGGGGGATTTGTAGGATTTGTGTATAGTATATACTATGCAATTTTTAAAAATTCGAGGATGAACCTCCAACAACGACCTTGATTATGACTGGCCAACTTTCGTTAAATTACACAGACACACGCAAAAAAAGTCAAATAATAAATGGTTATTTAAATAAGAAGTGGGTCAAATGAGAAGTGGGGGGGGGGGGGAGGTATGAAATAGAACATGAGTGGACACCCTACTTTTCATGGAATTCGAGGAAAATCAATCTTTTTTGTAAATGAACAGCATTTGAAAACAATAAAGATTTTTACAAAAACAATTTTTGTTAACTAAGAATATCTAAATTGATGCTGCGAATTATTTTCCTAGAAGTCTTCTCGGGCCGCATGCCGCCCGCGGGTCGCCAGTTGGAAACCCCTGGGTTACAGTCATGGGCCAAACAGAGTACTTCTGTCCAGGGGTCAGCTGAGCCAGGGCCCGGGGGCAAAATAAGACAGCGGGCCCCCACCTCACTGAATATTTGAACATTGTATGCATTTTTTTTTAGTCAACTCTTATTTTAACTGGGCCCCTGGGATTTGGTCCCCCCCCCTGACGGCGGGCCTGCTTCTGTCACAGCTGTTAACATTTGCTCTAGTTAATATATGCTGTAGACATCACTTGTTAAAAGGTATCCTGTCAGTAACTTCAGATGTCATTCTTTTGTATGCTACTCAGATATGACTTTTAGTATAGGTACATAATTTGGGTCCATAGGTCGTGCCAAGAGGCAAGGGGAAGAGAAGTTTATGGACTAAAAGTTCCTGTTTCATTTAGAAAGTCAGAATTGCAATAGCCCTTGATAATCAAAGCAAACCTAATCAAATCTTTGATTGTTTGTTGCTTTTCAGTTTTCTCCAAATCTTTATGGAATATGAAAATTTTTGATTAAGACTAAAGGAGAAATATGGGATTAGTACAAAATAATTTACCTCTCCTTCAGCTGATGAAATTTATACATAAAACTTAAACATATTTAAATACTCTTATATTTAATCACCAAAATTAATTAAGCAGTATGTAATAGTCACATAGCTCAACTACATAGAGGTATTGAATCTCAAAATTTGCAGTTTCATTACTTGGAGTTTAAAGTTCTCTGTTTTTGTATTTTATAGTTATATCTAATGCATAGTTTGCTTTATTTGTAGGCTGTGAGCAAGTCCTTGAAATTAGATGAAAAATATATTTGGTACTTTTGTATATACCTTGTTAGTAAATGTAACAATGAAATTTCTGGTATGTGCACTTATCTTTAATCTTTTCTATTTTTATTGGACTAAAACATATTTATTTTAAAATTTCTATGCATTATTGTTATTCATTAGCATTGTTTTTATAAGTTTATGGTTACTTAGAACTGATTATATTTTAAGTCCGGTGAATGTAATCAGGATTTTATTGTATACCTTTTGAAACTTCAAAAGTCATAATGTTTAAGATATCCTTTTCAAAATTATTCTATTTTATTTGTTTAAAAGAAAATTATGTAAAGTTTGAAAAGAAGTATATATAAAAATGGAGAAACAAAAATTTCAATTGAAAACAATTACAAAAAATGAAGAATTGGAGTTTAATATAAATACCTGCATAATAAGGTGTAGAGCTTTCCTGTGTTAGAAGAAAACAAATGGAACAATTGAAGCTGAAATCCAAAACATGGAGGCAAACTAGAACAAGATGACCAGAAAACTTTTAGGGTCATTTTGTGGTCATTTTGTTTTGGTTTGTTATCATGTATTTATTTCAGTTTCAACTTATATAATTAATCTATGCCTGTATACGTATAACAGCTGTATTGTATTATAAGTTCTCTAAACTTCATATTTATAGGTATTTAGTTTTTGTTTATGGCAAAAGTTTGGGCTATTAATAATTTTTATATTTGTATTTTTATGAAATATATATCCTTTTGGCATTTTATTTTATTGTACTGCTTAATATTTGTGCTTTTTTGACAAGGAAGATCGAAGCAAACTTTCAAATACCTACATCAGAATAGTAAATATTTGTTTCCCGCATTTCAGATTATGGCCAACACCATAATGAATGAGAAGTTTAACTGTGCAATCTCTTTTCTCTGTTTTTTGATACAAGTAATAACAATCTGTAATGTGCATACAAAATGATGCTAAGGGTAATTTGTGTTTTGTAGTGGAGCGGAGGTTACAAGATTTTGAGTCTCCTTATCTTTCTCTAAAATCTGCTGGGAGTAACCATTACCTAGTTATACGTAAAAGGTATGATAAAGTTTTGAAAGAATAATGTGAATTTCTCATGACTATTGAAAGAATGTAATTCAGTATTCTTTGATCTTGTTAAAATTGTAGTAAAATGAAAAATATATATCTTCTTATATTTACCCTTAATATTTATTCTTGAAGTGTTCTTGTAATGAAAATGCTACATTAGTATGTTTTCTTATGCTATACATTTTTTACTTTTATACTCTAATGTCAGTCTGCGAGTTCTATAAATTTATTCATTTTAACTGCATGACATAAGGACTCATTTTGAAATAGAAAAGCAACCTGGGAAAACTAGTTTAACTTTTTTTTTTCAACATGTTGATTAAAACTCAATAAAAACTGTTGTATTAAATGGTAGGTATTCATTAAAAAGTAATTTTTTTTTTAAAAAAAACAGGAACTAGTTCTTAGTTATGTACATTTTTATAATAAGGTGAAGAGTAAAATAGGTAGGGAAATTAGACTTGTTATTAGTTTAAGTAGAAGTTTTACCATTACAGAATGAATAGGACTCTAGAGGTGTTCAAAATTGACTATTTCCTTTCTTGTAATTTTAAGAACTGTTTTATACAATTTAATTTAAATATTTGCTGCCATATAGGATGCACTTTTATTCCATTGAAATATGCCTAAAATATGGGGTGTGTCTTATGTGTCGGTAATCAAAATTATGAGTTGAAATTTTAGTCTGTCTAAAACTTCTTTTTTATAGTAATATACATGTATAAGTATTCTATTGCATTTTGTTTTTTGGCGAAAAAGTGGTTTTGAATAAATCGTTTTCATAAATATTTTCTGTTCTGTAAAAAAAGTTGTGATATATATTTTTTGCTTCATTACTGAAAGAGGGATCATTCCAGTAAAATAGAGTTCAAATCCAGTGACATCTAAAGTTACGATTCATCCAGTGTGCATATGCATGATCACATTTCAACAACAAGCTGCTGGTCCGTAGCATTATTCGATTATACAAAAGCTGATGAAATCGTGTATTGCTTTAAAGTGTGAATGGGGCAACTCCTGACCTTAAGTTAAGCTCCTCAGGTGTGTACACTGGCAGTATATCCTCATTCTTCTTTACTATAGTGGAATCTCGATCTATCATTTTTCAAGGGACCGACTGAACTAAACAATAAATGCGGGAAAACGATAGATGCGGGAACATAACAAATCAATATGATCATCAGAACTGGGTGAAATAAACGAACATACGGGAAAACAATGATTCGGGGAAAGATCAATTAAGATTCCACTGTATATGAGTTTTAATAATGTGCTATCGGTCATATCCGACTCTCACGGCCACTTCATAGGTCAGTGTTAGGGTTTTGCGACCAAATTTCCAATCATTTTTTCCAAATTTGTGTAGGCACTATATCAATAACTTCAACATACCTTTACCATTGTTAGAAACAGCATCATGAAGTATCCTTGTACTTTGTTCAGAAGGAGAGTAAGATTGGTATAGAAATAAGATTGGTATCTTTTAAACCAAGGATTACATTTAATTAAAAAAATTATGTTAATGCTGTTAGTGCATAATTAGTTAATAATGAAAAAAATTAAGCCTATTATTTTATGATTATCAACCCATATAATTTGTTTTATTTATTTTACTGCTTTTCATTTCAATCTTTCTTTGTTTATTATTATTATTTTTAGTTACTGGGATCCGTCTTATGATGATGAAATTCTAGAAGATAGAATATGTTTAAATCTTTTGTATGTTCAAGCTGTTAGTGATGTGGAGAGAGGGTGGACCCAAACAGACAATGAATCCAGGCGTAAATTAGTTGCCCTACAAGCAAGGGGTTCGAAGAAAGAAGTATGTATTCTAGTTTCAAAATGTCTTCTGTCATACTATTGTTTTTTGTGTATGAAATATATCTAACATAACAAATAAGTGACATAATGAATAAATGAAAAACCTGAAATTTTTTGGTAATTTTCTGAAGATTAGTAAATATGTATTATATAATCATAATTTTTAAATTAGAAAATTCTCTTTATTAAAATGTATGATCCGACATGTTTATTTCATACATTAGATAAAAATATTTGTAGGTGAGATAAAAATTATGTTTTGGAGATTATTTAGCATTTGTAAAAGAAGTTGTATGCAAATGATGAGTACTTTGGTTTCTTCATTTAAGCCTGTTTGATAAGTTTCAGCATTAAATGAGGGTACCTTAATAAAACATTTAATGTAGTAACATTTTTGCAGCCAAGGAATTAAAATGAATTGTGTTAAATTCCATTGTTAACTAATTAGCCTAAAAAAATACAGTAAATTAATAGTACAAGCTAATAACTGAAAATTTATTGTTAGAATGTACTTAGTTTCTCTAAAACTAACTGTTACTGTAACAAAAAGTAGTTAAAACGAAGCATAAATTTCATACCTCATGCCTGAAATAAATTGATTGACCTGAAAAAGTTATAAAAAAATAAATAAAAATAAAAAATTGTACATAAAAAATTATTTATGAAGCTTTTATAACTCATATACTATTATTTTTCTTTGTTCCTGCTAATATTTTCATATCAATAAAAAATGCCAGTATAAAGGAGGAATGGGCTAGTCATTAATTTAAGTTTATGTAATGATATGAAAATTTTAGAATTATATGCTCTGAAAAATTTCTGGAATTTTATGCGGGCAATAATAGTGAAACCCAGGCTATAGTATATTTTTAATGTTTTGTCTTTCTCTTCAGAAAAGAAGTATAGTGAATTTGAATCTAAGAAATGCTTTCAAGATCAATCTCTCTTTAAATATATGTTACAGTTTCTTCAACTTGCCAGAACCCTAAAGTTTTATGGACATGTGCAGTTTCGCCGTTGCATCTGTGATTATCCTCAGCCAAACACTACTGTCACAATAAGTTCTGGAGGAAGGGAATTGGTTTTCCACTATGATACCGATCCTGTAAGTAATTTTATGTTGCATACTAATTATACTTGATAGCATATTAATGAGGTTGTATAGAAAGCTATATTATCCTAAAAATCTAGAATCTGTATATTTGATAACAAGCATTTATCAATTCTGTCCAGAATTCTATAAATTTTGATTTCTATCTGTTAATTAGGCTCTTTGTGTGTTTCAATCAAAGAAAGTTTTCATGCTATTGAATGGTATACTGTAATATTCAATGCTTTCTCTAAAAATTAAATCTAAATAGTCTAAATTTTTAATGGGTGTCTTTTGGAGTTCGTTTAAATTTTTAGATACTTTTCATATACAATGAAAATCTGTATGGCAGTTAGTAATGATTCCAAAGCAGTCACAAAAAGTTGTTTTGAGGGGTGGCCGTTGAAAAGAGGTTTCTTCCATAACATTAACCCTGTGCAGTCTTGAATCAGTTCTGAACAAAATATAGCTGGCTAGAGAAGTGCCACTGTATTTATTAATAACAATTATAATAATAGGTAATAATTTTATTAGTAAAAAACTTATTAGTAATATTGTTTAACAGTGAAATCGGATACATTGTTATGATTTTGCAAGCTTATTGTAAACATATACAGAAGGTCGTTCACACTTTATGGAAATGATTTTGATAGTTATGTTTTATGTATAAATTCCATATTTTTTTACGGCAATTTGCTTCTATCTGATAGCCATGGTTCTTGACAATAACTCTAGCTCGAATTTTCCCATGAAAGTAAACTTTTTCTTAGCATTGTCATGTCAGTTTTACACCATTCCTCTTGAACCGTTTTCAAAGTCCATTCAGTGTTCTTGGATGCCGTTTTCATAAGGCTTGCTTTAATAAACTGGAAGCACAAAAGTCCCTTGAAGAAGCATCAAGTGATTTAACAGGTATTTCATTAAATGGGATACACTTTATTCCTGTTTCTGATTCTTTCTTTGCTAAATAAGTGGCAGTTGATTTAGACGTGTGACTAGAAGCTTTGTCCATATGAAGCTCAACTTTATCAATGTCCTTTCCATATAAGGCTAGAATTTCTTCTTCAAAAATTGGTTCTAAAATATTCTGCCGATAGTAGAGGAAATTAATTTTGGTTTTACATGAAAATTTTTTTATTTTTAATTTTCCGTTGTAACAAAATCCTGCAACTGTCATGAATCCCTTTGGGAACTTTTCTGTACACTGACGAAGCCATTTCGTACGGTCATTCCCCTCAGTTGAGCAATAGAAAATTGATCTTTTTTATTACAGTCACTTAAATACACGCATGCCTTATTGAGTGTTACCACGAATTTCCACTTTTCAGCAGCTAGGTGATTTCATATAATTTCCTACGATTTGTTTTTCTTTCAGCAATATGCTTTGACAAAAAGCAGATGAACTTTAAACATTTTTTTTAACTTCAAATCTTTATGAATGATTTTACTTTTAGTGCCGGAAGACATTCCTAGTTTCGATGCAAATGATCTTTGAGTCAGCAGATTTTCTTTTAGGATCAGAGACTTTACTTTCTTGATATTTACCTGCGTTCGAACAATCTTAGGATGAGGTTTTGCGGTCATGTTTTCATTTTTACTTTCAGTTAGACTTTTTTTTGCATTCAAATTTAATATATTATAAATACCTTTTTTTGAAATGCCATAACCGCGATTTTTACACCGCTTCATAATTTGTTATTATGAATATTTCTCCTCGGAAAGCGCAGTTATGTAACCTTCAAGCTATCTGTCAATTTTAGGAGTCATTTTCTAAATAAATATTTTATTTTACATTCTAATCAAAATAAAACAGTAGCATATGATTATTCTGAAGTTGCCAAATTTTTATCTTAAAATGCAATCGACAAAAATAAAATACAAAGTCGTTTCCATTAAGTGCGAATGACCATCTGTATATGCAGTGATGTATATGTGGCTTTTTTTGGGGGGGGGGGGGAGAAGCAGTTTTAATTTCACCTTGCTATTTTATTTCCAGTGCTGTCCTCTATGATTCTTCGTTTAGATTTTATTGCATGTTACATTTTGTTATGCTGGTTCAAATAGACTAAATTTACCCTCAGTATTACAGTTACACCCTATTTATTTATTCTTTGTTTTTGGAAAGATATTTAACAAAATAATTTAAATTTTATCTCAGTATTAATAAACCTATAATATGGAGATGCAGTTTTTAAAAATTAATGTTTCACTAAAATATTGACTCAAACACTTTTAATTCTATTTGAAGGGCATAATCCTAATAAATTGTATAAAATTAATATGGCTTTGAGCAAGGAAATTTGAAATTTGAGTTCGATTTTTATCAGTCAGTTATCAAATATCTGTTATTAATTTCACATATGCAAGGTAAGGTAAGTATATGCCTTTCATGCATAAGGTCAAAAGATAAGTTCTATAATGCAGGAAAGATCTAGATATTTGTGAAAATCCAAAAGAGATATGGAGTATTCTGAACATGTGTAAGATTAATTTAAAATATAATATATTAGCATATAATTGTTTTAAAGTCATGCAATTATTGAGTAATTTTGTTTTATGTACTTTTTTCTAGTTTGTTTTCATACATTTTTGAACAGTTTTCTAATTCTACAAAACTTAAGAAAAGTTTTATAATTCTTTGAAGGAGAAAAGTTTGTTTTGTGTTCAATATTTCTTCATTTTTTCCCCAGCCTAAGTCATAGTTTTCTTTTGAAATTTCATGAATATAGAAACTTAATAGAGAAAAAAAATAATCTTTATAGATGCATGCATTTTAGAAGTATTCAAGAGAATAAAAGATAGTTTTTGTGACTGGGATGTTTACCTTTTTTCAGTCTTAAAATTTTCAGATTTTGTAATTAGGTTACTAATTTATATGAAAAACATTTTTCATTAAACACTTTTCATTTTTTACTTTTTTACTGTCATTAACACATTATAGCTGATATTAATATGTTTTATATGTATATACTTACTGAAATTGAATGATAAAACAACTTCACTTCTCTAAAGTCATTTGGCAAGTAAAAATCAGGTCAAAGCAGTTTTATTGTTCTAAGAGCTTTTATATTTTCTTTTATATAGCTAAATTATCTTGACTCTCCTAAATAAAAGTATTAACTCATATAAAACTTTAATATTGATTTTTTCCCTTTATTTAGACATCAGAAAACAAATCATTTTTCAGAGTAACCAGAATCAAGTGTTGGCGAATAACCACTTCTGTAAGTTACCTTTTCTATTCAGTTTCAAGGCTTTTCAAGGGGAAAAAAATAAATAAATCATTCAAAATCTATTAAAGGTTTTGAATGATTTTTTTTTTTAAATTTTTAAATTATGTGGGTTTTTGCAGGAGCGAGCAATTTTATAGTATTATTTTTGGCAAATTAAAAAAAAAATTTATGCATTGATGGTGTACATATATAAAATCCTAGAATTATATTGTTGGAGATAGGGATGAGATGTGCCATATGATTCTGATGAGGTGTGCCATAATTTTAGAATATTTTTTTACATCCCACCTTTTCTTCTCATTTGGTAACTTGTATAGAAACTTAAAAATAATAATTATTACTTGAATAAATCACAAATTTTTTGTTTAGTACCCATAAGATATATGGATGAATATTTAATTTGTTGGCATAATTTGGATATCTCTCAACTATTCCCTCAATATGCCATAATTTCAGAAAATTGTTTGTTTTTTCTCTTCTTTTCTAGAACTTTTTACTAGAGAAAAAATTTTATTTCTAAAATAATTTCCTTTGTTTTACAAATGATTGATATTTTTCAAATGAATTTTCTTGATGAAATTTTCTAAAGTCATCAGTCACATTTTAAGATTAACATTTTTTTTCTGAAAATATGTATTAATAATAAATCTATAACTTAGTGTATCACCATAGGTCAGATTTAGAAACAGCTATTACCAGTCAAAATATTTAAAAGATAACATTATAACTTAAAAATATCTTTACCCAGAGCTAACACTTGACCTGAAAAATTTGGTGCCAAGTTGACTCCTGTGTCCTTAAACTGGTAGTCAGACATAAAAAATGCTATCCAGATTTAAAATTCTGCTAACTTTTTTTTTTTTTTTCATTTATGGTAAATATAGATTACTGTCTTTTGGGAAGACAAAAATAATCACTTTTTCAGCTACAGATAGATACTCAGTTTACTCAAGAGCTTTCTGATTAGAGATACTCAGTATTATGTGTGTTAAGACATTACTTGAGTGACTGTGATGTATGAGTGATGCTGAAGTTGAATAAAATCTATATATTTAAGTTGCTAAGCCGATTTTTTGGGGCAGTTCATGAGAGAAAACTACTGTATCAATTTACTTCCTTTTGGTCTTAAACGAAAGATTGTAATCTAGAGGTTTGTCAAATTTGCTTTTTGTAACAGTAAGTTCTATTAATTAGAGATAATTTACAATTAAAATTTTCTCTCTGTGCATGCTCAGTGACATGTTTAAATCTAGCTTTATACACTCACTTAGCACGAGGCCTCATAAACACATTAATTTGTTTCTGCACATGCTCAGTGGTATGTTTAAATCTGGCTTTAGATACTTACTAAGCACGAGGCTGCCTAAAGACGTTAATTTGTTTAATTCAAAGAATCTCTCTAGCTCTCTCTCTGCCTTTTTTCTTTTTAATTTTGTTTGTGAGATATAGAATTAAACCTGACAGAAATTGTTTATTTCGCACTGTTGAATAACCATATTTCTTTTTGCTGGGTTCAATAGTAATTTTTTAAAGTGTCTCTATTCTTAATATTATGATTTTCAACATTTAGTAATGATGTGTTGAGTATAATTTGTGTATTAGTACATTTATTTACTATCAAGCCATTATGTTTTAACGGGTTACCAACTAGTAGGATTTAATATGGATAAAATATATTGCTGGTTCCACAAAAAAAACTGTTAGTAAAGCCATTCATTCATTAACACTGAGTATCTACTAAATAATAGAGAAAAAAAATTCTCCAAACCTCTAACAGTTAGAAAGGATATAAAAAAATTTAAGGCCATCAACTTGTTTTAACTTTCTCTTTATCTTTTTCTGTTATTGAATAAACTGCTTTCAATCCATAAACTATTATGATTCTTTTTTATCTTAAAATAAAATAAAATTAATTGTACCTTTTTAATCTCTAATTAAAATACTAGACATACACTGTTTATCTCATCACTGCATTTCCTTGCTTACATTGCAACAGGTCTGATGCATCAAGATTTAGTTATGTTAATGCTCTAAGCATTTTAGCTATATTTTTTGTCAAACTTCTTTCATCTTTAAAAGTATTTGCAATGAAATATTTCATTCTTTAGTTTGGTGTTCAAAAGTGCCAAAAGTGTTCCAGATACTTTAGAACACCAAATTATCGGTTTGAATAATACATTGCAAGCACTTTTCAAGTTGAAAGTATGTGACAGAAAAATACTTCTCAAACTTTTTTTATTTTAAGTAATAGAATTTGTGAAGCCCTAAATTCTCTAGCTTAAGCCTTGTTTGGGACATTTTAAGTGAATGAATTTATGATAAGACATAAATGTAATGTTCTTTGTGTTACTGCTTGTCAGTATACTACATTAATGCATTCACGGTAGTACTCAGTGCTTTAGGTTTGTGAAGCTTCTCTTAAATTTCATTGTGAGTAGTAATATTTGTTTTTATTATAGTTGTCAGATACTGTTGAGGGCAGCCAAGCATCACCTGTGAAATTGAAGCTGGAGCTGTCCTTTGAGTATCTCATGAGCAAAGATCACTTGAGATGGGTTTGCATAAACAGTGATCAGGTATGTGTCATGTATGTATGTGTAAATATATAAGTTCTTTGTCTAAAAAATTTTCAATATAACTTAACGATATTTTAAATCTATCTAGTATTGTAAATCCTAATCTTTAAATTTAACTATATTGTTAATACAATTTTGTATTAAGCTTATGGCATAGTAATTACAATAAATGCACTCATTGGACTTCGATGCTGATCAAGTCAGATAATCCCTTAGCAGTTTTATAGGCTAGTATATCAGCAAATTAAGCTACATCACAGTCCATTTTGCCATAAACTCTTTGCCTTATACATATGTGATTATCTGCCCTGTGTTTGTTTTCAATAATCCAGTTCAAACTCTCCAGTGATGTGTGACTGATTCATCTGACTTTCTAAGAATTTTTTTAAAATGCTGCAGTCAGGACCATTGTATATCTCCCCTATATATATAAAATAATTAGCTCAAATCTGTAAGTTTTTTTTTGCCAGGTTTCTATTTATAATATTTAATTTTCTAACTAATCTTCAGTTATTTCTTTCATATGCACAAAAAATGAATAGATAGAAAGAGGAAGGATGCATCATTGATAGATCATTCCCCTATTTATATAGGAGATCAGAGGGATCCCCTCCCCCCTCCCAGTATACATACATAGATATAGTTTCTAAGGTTAAAATATGGTTGAATGGTGCTTATATATCAATATATATAAGCACTGTATAATTATATAAAATCTTATATATAATCCAGCTTATATATAAAATCCTATCACACTAATTTGGTTGTTACACCTAGTGTTTAAATAATATCAATTTTCATACTCCCCCCCCCCCCCCCCCAAAAAAAAAAAAAAAAAAAAAAATCATGCTTAAATCTTTCAACTTAGTGTTAAGATACAACGTTTAAGTTTCAACTCAGATTAATAAGTAATTAGATGATCTTTAAAACTTATAATTAATACTACTGTAATGAATTTTAAAAGAATTATAAGAATTTAAGGTAACTCACTGTATAAAACTAAAAATATAAGAAAATCTACAGTATAAAAAAGCAAAGCCTTTTCCCCCTGTATAAAAGTAAAAACCTTTAAAGTGTTAGAATGGTTTTAATTTTTTAGCCCAAGTAATATGCAGAACCTTGTCTAAATTGGGTTAAAATTTTTATGAAACAATTGTTTGTTAATTTATTTTTATTTATTTAAACAAAACTGATCATTTTCAATTTATTAACATTGGTGTATATCTATATATTTAAGTTGCTGAGCCGATTCTTTGGACAGTGTGAGAGAAAACTACTGCATTAATTTACTTTATTTTGGTCTTAAATGAAAGATTTTAATCTATAGATTTGTCAAATTTGGTTTTTGTAATCACAGTTTCTATTAACTAGTGATAATTTACAACTAAAAATTGCTTTCTGTGCATGCTCAGTGACATGTTTGAATCTGGCTTTAGATACACACTAAGCATTAGGCCGCATAAACATGTTGATTTGTTTATTCCAAGGAATCTCTCTAGCTCTCTCTGTCATTTTTATTTTTAATTATGTTTCTGAGATATAGAATTAAACCTGACGGAAATTGTTTATTTCACTCTGTTGAGTAACCATTTCTTTTTATTGGGTTCAATAGAAATTTTTAAAGTGTATATGCCTATTCTTAAAATTATGATTTTCAACATTTGGCAATGATATGTTGAGTATAATTTTTCTATTAATACATTTATTTACTATCCAGCCATCATGTTTTGATGGGTACCAAATAGTGACAGTTTATATGGCTACCAGTTCTCTCCCCCCCCCCCTCTCTTTTTTATGAAATGTGTTCAGAATAAAGGGAGCTTTGTGATGATTCCTAAAATATTTTTTAAATCTGTTCTCACTTCTGATAGGCAATATTAATGAGTGTATGCCTACAAGGCATGGTTGATGAGCTCCTGCTGAAAGGTCGAGGAGGGAAAGCAGGGGAAAAGAGTGAAAGATCTGGTCGTCGAGGTTCTTGGAATTATATGAAGAGAGATGGTAGTAGCCACCAAATTTCCTCATCTGTTGGCCGTTCTATTTCTACAGATGGCATCGTCCAAAGTGCAAATGTAAGTGATACAGTTTAATACAGTAGTAGCCTCCTGCTTATTTGGATTATATTGTTACTTATCCTATTAATATATTCTTAAAATGGGCAAAAGCATGGATTTTTGCTTTGTAAAAATATTGCTGTTATTGCTTACAGTCATTGTTTTTGTTTCATCTGTTTTGAAAAGGTTTATAAAATGTCAGTGTAACCTAAGAATTAGAGGTTTTATCTTTAAACATGACTTATTCTAGTTACAAAAGAAAGAGATAAATTGAATTATCTGCAAATTGTAATTAATATAAATTGTTAGCTATTAACATGAAACTCAAAGCTGTTTTGAAACCATTTTAGAAGCTCTATGCTGCCATAATTTCTGTTTTAATTTCTAAGTTGAGCATGAATTTTGTAGTGTAGTTATTATTTTTTTATTGATTATGCATTAAAATTATCTAATTAAATATGAAAAATATAGGGTTATTCTAATCCTTTAACTCCTTACTTTTCTTTGGGGGGGGGCGGTGTGTGTGTGTATTTGTGCGTGTGTGTGCGTGCCTGCCTGCCTTTTAGTTTTTCCAAGCATGTATTTTGTCTCTTTATTTTATAAAATTTAGTAAAAATGAAATATTAAGGCTTCTCATTTTCAATTAATTTCATAAGTTTTCCTGAGTGGCTAACTCAGGGTATCATGGGGGAAAAAAGTTCAAAGGATTACATTTTTTATATTCAAAAATTTTAATGCTAAATTTTAAAACATTGCAATCAAAGCTCAACATTGTATGCTAATTCTGTCAGATTTCCATTCACTATCGTTAGGCACATTGAGTCATATTTTAAAAATATTATAAAGTTATGTATATTTGTACAGATAAATATACATGTTTCCACTATGTTTCTCTAAAAAAGTTGAGAAATAAATAGTCCCAGATACTATAACAGAATGTCAGTTAAAATCAAAGTTACACACATAACAACTAATAAATAATTGCCCAACTTTACAATAATTTTCATCTTAAATATTTCTGATTTAATAATAGCATACACTAACATAACATGCATAAGACATAGCCTTGGAGTCAACTAATCCTGTAAACTATTTTTAGAAATGTATTAACCAATAGTGAACGAAATATGGCTTGTTGATTGTTACGATCATTTCTTGCCACCTGCACCTATGTTACAGGGGATAGTGATGTTGATAGAATAGTTTGCACATATATAATATGCATTTATATGCATACAGCAGTTAAGTCCTTAAATTTTCACCCACCTAACCTAACATTATAAAAATCTTTTTTTGACCAATCAAAGATGAACTGAGATTATGCATGCTTTTGTTTCAGTTTTCATAGCTTCTGCTGTAAGGAATCGAAGGATTTTTGATAGAGCTATGATCAGCTTAAGATATTAAATTATTTTTTGTGTGACCTAGGGGATAGAAGTGACCAATTATGAATAATTATCCTATTTACTTTTAGTTTGTTCTTTCTGTGAGGAGAAGATAGTAAAGAAAAGTGATTATAATATTATAAGTGGTGGTGATCACTTGGTTTAGAAAATCACTTTTAGTTGGGTTACATAATACATTGGAAATTAATATTTGCTAATACTCTTAAGGAGAAAAATTATCATAATCATTTTTCAAATGATTTGATATCAAATGTTTCTCCAAGGACTTTGCTACTAATTTATGTAAAATAAGTTATATATCATGTATGTATTATCAGGTAAATCTAATTGTTAGGAAAAATCAAATTGTTGTTATTTATAACTATAATGGTATAAATTGATTTTGCTCTCCTTTTTAAAAAACAAAACAAATGTAGACCTTTTTTTTATCCATTTTCTGTTTTATAAAATTTGTTTTGATGTCATATAACCAAATATTTACATTGGTTTCAGAGAGAGGATTCATCTACTATTATTGGCAGATCTAAAGATCAAGTTAAGAAGATGACAGTAAGTTTTAGTAGTAATTTGTTATTTCTCTTTTATTTGTATATTTACTTCACTTTTCTTCCATTACCATCAAATCCACTGAAATTACCCTAATCGAACATCATACAAATTGGTTACAACCTGTTTTTAAATACGATACTGATCAAACAGTTTTAAAATTCCTTGATTTAGAAACTATTTTTATGCGATACACAGCAAATGAATGGATTCATATATACACTTTAAGATTAAAAACTGTGTTAATGCTGGTGCTGGAGTCCATAGCATGTCTCCTCTTTTTATGATCCATTTGCTAAATTTGTCACTGTCTTTGATGATGAGATCAAGGTCATCCAATTAGCATTAGTGTGGATGATGCATTTTTACTAAACAGAAATTTAATTTTTTTTTTCCGATTCCATTGCGGCAATGAAAACTATTATTTTATCTTTATCCAGTACTGATAATTACATCCTTCAGTGTGAATCTCTAATTCATAGATTAAGGTCTCACTTAAACCATAGTTTTACAGTGGATTACTTTATATTGTGGAGTCTCCCATAATGAGTTCGTAGATAATTTGACTAAGAAAGGTATATCAGCCACCCAAATTTCAAATAGACCAGTTCCATATGAGGCGGTGAAAGGCAAAATGGTGTAAGTCAGTAAGTCAAAAGCGTTTTACTGCAAAAACTACAAAAAAATTCCCCTCTAAATTAAGCAAATTGCAATTCATAATAATCAATATAATAGTGCAAGTAATAATTATTTGCAATTCCACTATAAATTGAACATGGAGATTAATTACATTTTTGCCCTCAAATAAAAAAAGTTGAAAATGTGACTTACACCACTTTGCCTTTCGCCGCCTCATATCATCCAATGAATTATTCGTTTGCAAAACTACGAGGCTATATTTCATTAGGTAGAGGTTTCATGGAAATCGCTTTGTCCTGGCTGGACAATATGAAATGCATCCCAGAGGCCCACAGATGTCATTCTGTGGTGTCTTTTCGCCTGATCACAGGCCATGGCTGCCTTGTTAAGCACTTGTTTAAGATAGGCAAATCCACAACACCTTACCCCCGTGCAATTCATCCAAGGAAATCGACATCCCGCATTTGCACCACTACCCAGCTCTTTGTGCTGGAGGTATTTTCAAGTGGTATTGGTGATTGAGAGAGCTTTTGGGCAAACGCTGATTTTCCTATCTTTTTGTTCTTTGTTCCTTTCTTTTTTAAAATTTTATTTTCGTGTTTGTATTTTGCCTGTCATTTGAAATTTTAAAAAAAATTACATAAATTAATGATAATTGTTCTGACAGTTTACAGGCTAATTTGTATCAGTACCTTTTGACACCTGAAGTAACCAAAACTAATAGTGTTAACCCTGAACTTGTATGAGTAGCCCTGCTTCATTTAGCATAGTGTCTAACTAGAAGCCACATAACTGTTTTTTAGATTTTAAGTCTTAATTTAAAAAAAAATACCCTTTCTCTGTTGTAAAATGTTAGTTTTATGTTAACCACTTTTGTCAGGTGTTTCATGTTCCATGCTCTTTAAACCTTTATTTGTGATGAAAAGTAGAACATCATTATCTAGTCTCTTCTTAATATAGTTTTATTATTTTTAACTCTGCAAATGTGTGTTCATTGATGCAGTTTAAGAAGAAATTCTTATCTAGCTTAGTCTTAGATATTTAATCTTCAAATTATCTCTTATCAGGATACATCTTTATGAAATGTTTCTAATTGTGAGTTTCCTAGGCTGTTAAACTGGTTTAAAGGCCTAAATAGAAAAATTAAGTTTTAAATTGTTTTTACTGGTTAAGTGTTTTGCTTGCAAAAGCAGAATTCACAGCCATTTATTTTCATTTTGTTTGTTTAAAGAGTAAAGAACATCCAGTTTATTAAAATCTTTCATTTTCATTGTTTGTATTTGATTTCTGTTTTATAGTTGGTGCAGTAATTTCTTATTAATAAATTTAAAGTCATATAAAATTTGTTAAGAGAACAATCACATATTTTTGTTGCTTTCTTTTTATGTTAAAATTTATGTTTAAAAGATAGCAATCTTGAATAATGAAGGCAGCTTTGAGAAAGAAACTGATGTAGTTTCCTCTGAGTTTATCCTAACAATGCTGTAATTGAACTGAGTGCAAAGGTCTGTGAGTATTTTTGTTAAAACTGTTGAAGTTTGAAATGATTCAAGAACTGGTAAATCATCTCAATCTTGCACTTAATTATAAGGATCTAGCTTAAAATTATCACTGTACATAGTAAAAGTCTTTATGCAATAAAGTTTTGCTTAATATAATTTTACATAATAAGTATATTTTACATAATAAGTATGTTTCACATAAACGAGGCATTAAAACTGCAAATAAATATTTTATCTGTGTATTTGTTTTAAATCCCCCCCCCCCAAAAAAAAATGCTTTTAATTTACTAAAAAGTCAGAATTTTAAATGCTTATTATAATAGATATTTCTGTACAATGCTTGCAATAATTAGGATGCGAGTTTAACACAGTCTGATGTATAAGAATAGTGGAAAGCAATATTGTTAGTTTTACATCTTTATACCTCCCAGGCATAATGAAAAATAGCTTTCATACATGAAAGCATGTTCTTCAAATATCAAAATGTCACTTCAAAATTATTGCTAGATAATTTATTTTAGAAATCACGAGCAATAAATATAACAGCATATTTCAAAGGAAAAGAGAACATGTAAAATATTTATTAATAAGAACCTTTGAGTGTGTAGTAATTTGTTTTTAGATCTGTAAGTTGAGTATATTATCACCTGACATTAATCTGTTAGTCAAGTTATAATGAAATTAAAATGTTACTTCAATTTATGCAATGCAGTTCTTATGCACTTGTATTATAAATCATAAATCTCTGACGATAAATATATTCCATTGAACTGAACTCTTTTCCCTCTATTATAGAATCTGAGAAAAATTCCACATAAATGTTGCATGTAATAAAATTTTATGCATTGTGTTCACATAATCTATAGCTTATATATATATTTTTAACTAAAATTATTGTACTTTTATATTTGATAAGAAACATTTAATTTAGCATTTCTACTATCTATCAATGGTAAAATATTTGTACCTGAATTCTTGCATTTCCATACTTTGATTTATACCTTTATATATATATATTTATATATCCATATATACTCAGGAATTTTCACACATACATTATATATATATATATATATATATATCCATGCAATGCTGAAATTGTCAGTTTGTCTGTTATTTAATATAGTAAAAATGGCATTACATAGCATCATACTTGTAAAAATACAGTACCTCTATAGTGAATGAAAGCAGAAAAGATGTAATAAAATTGAGTGATGGGTTAGGTGATTTTAATGATATTTCATCACTAAGTTTTAACTATTCTAACAGGTGAAGAATTTATTTCAAAAGTCATTGCTGAAATTGTTTACTGAATGAAAAATCTTAAGCTAATAGTAAACTACTTTTAGAAAAACTTTATTAAGTCAGTATTACTAGATATTTAAAACAAAATATTGAAAATGTATTGTTGTTTTGTATCAAAAAAAGGATATTTAAATTTAGTGCTATGTGATTAAACATCATCAGAATAATTCTTGATAATCTTATTATACTGATGAATTTATAAAACACACATTTAATTATGTTCTTCATAATGTTTCTACTAAACTGTAGAAACTGTATATTATTATGAATTTCTAGAGGAGAGACTAAAGCTAATATTTTTTATCTGGCTGTAAGTTGAGAGAAATTAAAATGTTCAAGTCTTTTATCAAAGCAATAAAAAATGATGTCGTTAAAAGCATTCTTTATGTATTGAAATCATCTTTATTCGATATGAAAAGTGGACGACCTAATGGATTATCTAATTCTGATTTAAAGTGCATATTTTAATGTAGCCATGTTATCTCATAGGGTAAGTTTTCTTCCAAACATGGAGCCAGAAATGGACCTACATCGCCAAAGCCTCTGGTTGAGAATGATGCTTTTGAAGGTATTGGAGACGACGATTTGTGAGGATGCACTCTGTACAGAGCTTTGATTTCTAAGTTTTAAGCATTTCAAATCACTTGTTGGTTTATACAAGTTGTAAATTGTGACAAGTCTTGATTTTTCAAGATCGAAACATTGACTGTCTTCAATGTTTTTCTTTAAAAATTTTAAACATTTGTATAATGAAATGTTTTATTAGAATTTTTAAACAGCTTGAGTAGGACCACACGTGTCTTGTGAGAAACAAAATTGTATCTAAATCTCTTCAAAGAAGATGATTTTAATATTTAAGCATATGTTAAATGAGAGTACTTTGTTGTTATATGTACTTGTATTACTTGTTTTCCCATAAAAACTCATTTTTAAATGCTGTTGTGTATATTGCAATAGAACGTTTTGAATGTCTTCCTATTCATTTGATAACTGATTTTAAAAAAATTTCTTATGACAGTGCGTTGATATTTTATGAAATGTTAAAAGTTATCAACTTTGTAAAATGTAGATTTTTAGGAATTTTAATCAAATTTGGTTATTTGCTCGTGTGTGTTAAGCATATGACAATGTATTATTTTTTGTGTAAAAAAAAATTAAAGATATGTTTGAATGCTTTAGATGGTATACCATAGTGAATTATGTTAGTATTGCCGTATAGTATTTGTATTTTACATCTACTGTAGATTTTTTTTGTGATTTTATTTCGATATCTTGATTTTTTATTTTAATTGTTTTTTGTTTTGTAGATGCTAGTAGAATGTTATGTTTTATGTGTTTGTCTTGTTTAAGTTACTAACATCTTGAAGTGCTTTATTCTCATTTTATTGAAATTTATCAATTAGTAAAATCTCATTTTAATATTGACCATCAACAGTTCTAATTATTTTCTTTTTTTTTTTCTGATTGCTCAAAATATAATGTTCATCTTATTACTTATTTGATTTTATAATATTTGATGTAATAATATCTCTCTTCTGTTGTATTATTTATGTTAAAAAATCAATTTTTAAAATTTTATAACTGATTTTAAACCTTTTATTTTTATAAGCAGTCTCACTGTAGGACCACTTGAATGGTTTACAGTATTCTTTAATTACCTGTTAGTAAGTTCATTAATCTAATTTTATTGCATAAAGCTTTTATTCTCTGTACCTTGAAAAGCCTTAATTTTTATTTTTGTTTCTAAAGGTTAATTATCTTCACATTTTTATATCAAATCACTGTAAGTGCTTATCTCTTAAAATGTCTAACATCCTTATTCTAGGTATTGGCTTTAATCTATTTACAAATAACTTTGACTGCTGTATTCAAGTAATGGAAGCATTTTATCTTTAAAATATAAAACAATAGCTAGTATGCATTGCAGAATTAGAGTAATTACAAAAGCATTAAATTTTTAACAAAGTCTTGTATGAGAAATTCCAGCTTGCAACGAAGTTTTACATTCAACTATTAGTTTTATATTTTGTAGGAAGTATATATATTTAGCTGTCTGTTGTCATCAGCTCTAGTTAAATTGAAGAAAATGAGATAAAATAGTCCTTTTACTGAATGTTACCGTAGTAATATATATCTTGATCATGTAATTAATATATATATATATATATATATATATATATATATATATATACACACACACACACACAAGATCAAGATTATTTCTTTTATAGCAGATTTTTTTTTGCTGTATAATAATATGTAATAAAAAAAATTAAACATCTTACCATTTTTCACATTTTGAAGTAGGAAAAAACTGAGTCAGTGTTAAAAATACAAGTTATGACTGACTGAACTAAAATAACATGTTCATTTGTTCCAATTTTTATCCAGTGAATTAATTCCCATGTGTCAAAAGTTAATTCTCAATTACATTGAGATGTCTATGTATTCATCTGTGGTTAAACCATCGTCTTTATCATGTCATGTCATGGCAATGTGTTGTTGTTTGTTGACAATTCTATGCATGATCAAGATGAGAATGAGAGTGATATATTAATTCCAGAAACTTAAAGAAACTACCTAGAAGATAAATTAAGGGTTGAAAGAGGACAGTATTAAGGTTAATCAATTAAAATTTCACAATTAAGTTCAGGCAATAAAACGTATTGTAATCCAAACTCATCCTTTTCCTTGTTTTAACAATTAGTCAAAAATAAACCAAGTATAATCAGCTACTAAAGCTAACAAAACCTGTCACCTGCATTTGGTCATTTCTTTTACATTCTCAGATTCACTCTGCCAGATGCTGGATATCATTCTGGGTCTGAAACAGATTTTTTCTTCCACTACTCAAAAATTCAATTAGAAACACTTAAAAAAAAAAAAAATTCAGTTGGGTGAGTGAATGAAATATTTTTCCTACATATTGTGGGTCAGATTATTATCCAGTAGAACTGTTGTTTGCTGTTGTCACTGCCATTACCCAAATAAGTAAATAGCAAGCTAGTGTTATTCTTTGCTTGCAGCTGCTAACTTCTATATTTTCCTAGAAAATTATTTCCTTCCCCCCCTTTTTTTATTATAAAGTGTTTAAACATACACACAGCTTCTTAATATCTACAATAAAAGATAAATTTCAGGATATTAAGAAGCTGTATATTATTGTTTTGTGCCTTTCTATAGTTTCTTGTAAGTCATAAAGTATTAGTCAAAGGCTGTCAGATTTAAGTAAAATTTATCATAATCTTTATATATTTTAAAAATTTTTACCCAGCTTTGTATATTGATGAATGATCATATCATTGTATATTCTAGAAATTTTTTTATCTAACTTTGTATATTGATGAAATTTTATCATTAGTTTGAAATCCCAATATTTATGTTTCAATCAGAACTGAAGTTATACGAGAGGTATCTCTGTAAGGAGTAAAACAAAGTCTGTGAATTATTTGTTTGAGTTTTATTACTGTTAATTTTACTGTAAAAGTGTGAACATAACTGGTTTAACTTACTCACGCACATGACCAGGTAACTGGAAAAATATGTGTTAATTGTTTATGTCCTTCCTTTTTTTTTTTCCCCTTTCCCATTCATATTGTTTGTTCATTTCCTTGACATTCCCACTTGTTTTTATGCACATTTGCATCAATGGTTATCAGGCCAAACAAGAGCTGATAACTTGTGTAAAAGCAGCTGTAACAGTTCTTAACGTTCTATTGCATAGTTTTTCCTGAACTGAACATTCATTGTATGGCCTTCTCTACTTACAGACCAGAGATGGATTTATTACTTTTGTATTATCTTTGTTAAAGGGTATCAGAGAATATTTCCTTTGTTTAATAAAAGATTTTTTAATCTTGAAGTTTTTTGTAGTTTATCTGAATATTCAATACAAAGAAATAAAATTCTGCTGTGCTTTTGCATTGTCTTAAAGTGGTTTTGCCTTTGGTAAAACAACTATCATATTGGAACACCACACTAATTAAAGATCATTCATAAAATGAAGAGTAAAACGTCGTAGAAGATACTATTGTAGATATATATAGCTGATAAATATATATACTATGTACAGGGTGTCCAGGGAAGAAGTACCTGATTTCAAATTGAAAAATCTCGAGAACAAAGATCTGTAGAAGAATGCAACAAACGGTATTTTTATCGTGAAAGCTGTAAGAATTTTATACACTAATTTTCGAAATAGTTACAAAAGCTGCTAACAGATGGCGCTGTACAACGCGTATCAGCAAGCTTATATAAACTTGTAGTCTTTGCAATCACTATATCACAATCTTTTCAAAATGTCCTCAATTCACTCTATGGAGGTGGTGCAATAAAATTTGCCATCATACCCGTAGTTTCTCAACAAATTGATTCAGCTGCCACATACTTGTAGATCGCTGATTGAAGCTCGCCCAGCATGATGGGATGGTTCCTGTAGACAGTATCTTTTAATGTGCCCACAAAAAATAGTCAAAAGGACTCAGGTCCAGGGAATATGGAGTTCAATCCATGCCTGTGGCTCTATTGCTAAAATCTGCTAACAGCACCCTCTGTTAGCAGCTTTTGTAACTATTTCAAAAATTAGTGTATAAAATTCTTACAGCTTTCACGATAAACATACCGTTTGTTGCATTCTTCTACGGATCTTTGTTTTCGAGATTTTTCAATTTGAAATCAGGTACTTCTTCGCTGGACACCCTGTATTACTGATTTTGTTTGGAAGTTTTATGGATTGGGATCATCATCATCATTAATTGTTCTGTCTTTACTGCATGTTTTTCATTTCAGCTGGTAAAATTTTATTTGATGAAATGAAAAAGTGAGATTAAATATGAAAAACTGCATTAGATGTGTCTTTAAGATTATAAGCTTTCTTTTAGGACCTTTCTAGGAAAAGTAAAGAAACTCAGATTTAACGAATTCTTCAATTTAACATATCATTTCTTACTTGTTTACTGGTGTTTGTTAAATAGTTTCATACACTCGCATAATACATTTCGTGCTTTCATACCTTATATGGGAGAGTTCAGGGTAAGTCAGGTGATATTAATTTTTCCTTTTGCAAGAGATGAAAGAAAAGAAAATGATCTACCATTGTATTTGTATAAAATATTTATTGCTGAAAAAATATGTGCAATGTATATTTTACTGTGAGATATGGTAGTGCACACAAGTGTTTACAAAGTGAGTTTAAGTACATGGCACTTGAATATTACACTGAACAGGCTGCACAGTTTTCTTCATCATAGCTTGAAGTTGAATCTGTTTCTCATTTTTGTTGTTAACTGAGGAGACAGGATTTCAAGTCCTGGTTTCTTGAAACTATAAATTCCATATGTCTGTCTTGAAGGATTTTTACATCTCTGTTGCAAAGTGTTTTGTTCAAAGGTCTGTTGACAACAATTTGATTTGCAATATTTAAACTGTTGAAAAAAGATGTTAAAATGTTTATGACCATTTCTATCGTCATAAAATTTCAGTTTAAACTTAAATGCTATATTATTAAAAAGGGTAATATCTTGTTTTTTGTTTGACATCTAGATGTTGAAAAAATAAATTCTTTATCTATAATGTATATTAAAATATACCATTTTCATGTGTAATAAACCGCCTGAAGAACAAAATGGGGATCGGAACTGGATATTACAAAATATATACTTAACTGCACTTAAAAATCCTTGAACGATTTTTTTTATCATCTCAATTCCATCGTTTAACATACTTATCTGAAGTGTAATGCGTCAAACAAATTTTAGTTTCATATTGTCAGATGTTATGACGTAACATTTTATTAAATGCTATTCCTGGATAACTTCAGATTCATCAGCAATCGGAATGTACTCGGAAACGAATCAAACTATCCAATCTCCTGTTTGATCGGTATAGATGAAAGGTATTTTGTGCTATCCTGATAAGATACTTTCCGCCTTGTACCTCATAACAATAAATAGAATAAATACCTACTGTTCCCTAATTGCTTCTATCACATACTTCCTTTTTTATCAGTTATTCAGTGGTTATGTGCTAGTATATTGTATCGCACAAGAATATTACTTTGGAAATAAATGGCCTGAGATTTTGGGGTATTAATTATTAAACATTCAGAATTTTTTGTCTACTGTCTTTCACTGGATACCCGAACTTTCTGTTGTAATTGAAGTACTGTTCTTTGTCCAAAACACGTTTGACAATGTCATCACAGTTCCATGTTGGCATACTGCCTCCATATTCTTGTGGAAGAATGCTGGGATCAACATACTGATGCAACACACTCATGTCTGATTCCAAAATTTTCACCTATGAGGGAAAAAAAATTGGAATGTTACTTAAAAGAATCAGCTTACAAGTGATCGTAAGCGAGAAATCGTAAATTGAGCTTCTTACATTATTTATACATGTTACCGGCAAAGTATGAAATCCGGTATTCTATAGAATGCCTAGGCATTGTATATAATGCCTAAAACTAGCCGGCAATGTATGAAACGATTCATATTTCACACATTTCCTAAGCATTCTATAGAATGCCAAATGAGAAACCGGTAAAGTATGAAATACATCTCCGATTCTTTTCTAATATCACTTGGCAAGGCACTCGACTTTTAACGCGCGCCCCAGGCTCGGAATTTGTCAGTTGCACTTTGCGGTTTGTTCGGGAATGTCAAAATACGCAATTTTACTTAAATTTGTTCAGCAAATAATTAGTTTTTTTACTGTGCTGCATGAAAATGGAGGAGCAAGCTGTAGTGTTGGAGAAGAAGTCATGGTCTATAGACATGAAACAACGATTCGACGATGAACTGTCCAAAATTCGAGTTAATGCTGCAAAAAACAGTTCTTTCTTAACCAAAACTACTTACCAGAAGTTAATAAATGATGTACAAAAAGCCAAAATGACTACTAAGAAGGAACCCAGGGACTATTGGTTGCTGAATCGCTATGATGTGATGATTGTGGAAAACAAAAGTAAACTCATTTATCCTGTTAAAGAAGGCGTCAGTACTATACAGTAATATGTCACGGACTCTGAATTATTTCTCGTACTTCATGAAGCTCATTTGGATATTGGACGTGGATGACTTGAATATTGAAAGAACTTTCAACCAAATACAAAAGCGTTACACGTCATGATATTAAACTGTACATGCACCTTTGTGAACCTTGCCAGAAAAAAACAGAAAGGTATTAAAAAGGGAATTGTTGTGAAACCTATGATTTTTTCCGAATTTAATTCCCGTTATCAGGTAGATCTTATTGACTTTCAGTCTCAACCAGATAGATAATACAAATTTATAATGGTGTACCAAGATCATCTCACAAAATTTGTGATTCTCAAGTCTCTAACTTCAAAGAGAGCTGAAGAAGTAGCCTACAATCTAGTGGACATATTCTCGTTGCTTGGAGCGCCATCTTTATTACAGTCTGACAATGGTAGGTAATTTGCCAATAATGTGGTGGCCAGCTTGAAGGAGTTTTGGCCAGCACTGAAGATCGTCCATGGGAGGCCTCGCCACAAAGCCAGGGTAGTGTCGAAAGAACTAATAAAGATATCAAAAATATGCTCTGTACTTGGATGAAGGACAACAAATCTGACCGCTGGTGTGAAGGACTGCGTTTCGTTCAATTTATGAAAAATAGAGCTTATTCTGGGATCAAAAGAACACCATACGAAGCTCTCTTTGGCTGCAAACCTAAAGTAAGGCTTACAACGTCTTTTCTACCCGAAGATGTTTTAAAAGACAAAAATAGAGGAGCAGCTAGAAAAAGTAATAGAAATCGCCCAAACAATGGAAAAAAGGTGAAACTAATCAGATTATGCAAGAAAAAGATCCTGTTTAAAAAAACATGGATGAGATTATAGTCGATAGTGGATTAAACCAACATGATGAAGACATCCTTACCGAAGAGATTTCTGTTTCTGATACCTGTTGTGTGTGTTTAAAAGAAATGAGTAATGCACTTGCATGCAAAAAGTGTTGTCAAAAATGTCATACCTTCTATGGCCATGCTAGTAAAGATGATGAAATGGATATTTTGTGCACCCTTTGTTTCAAAACTGAAAATGCTATTAAAGATAAA
The DNA here is from genome assembly GCA_907164885.2 of Dolomedes plantarius. Lineage (NCBI taxonomy): Eukaryota > Metazoa > Arthropoda > Arachnida > Araneae > Dolomedidae > Dolomedes > Dolomedes plantarius. The sequence continues at coordinate 188,983,339 of OU015496.1, forward strand.
ATAAATTCTAAAATCAATCTGGAAATACAAGCCAAAAAAATGAAACTGAATTCGGAAAAAAAAAAAAAAAATTCCCACTGCTTCTTTGGGAACTACTGTGCGAGTTCCTATTCCTGACATCGACAAGGGGCGAGGTGATTGGCAGTTGTAATAAGTGTGACAGAGGATGGTTTCTACCGACTTGGACCTTCTGAGGGAATTTGAAAACAACTACATGCGAGATCACAATTCACTTTATGCCCTAAGAACTTGCTTAGAATTGAAGATATTCCTGACCACGAAATTCCTCTCCGGTCAGTTGCAATTGCTCAGTCTAGTGGAAGAGGCCAAGGATTCGTCAAATGTATGTGTAAAACAAAGTGCCAAAATATGAAATGTCTTAGCGTGAAAAATGGGATGAAATGTAATTCAAAATGCCATTCAAGCCTACCATGTTTTAAGAAGTAGGTTAATTTTAATTTCTTATTTTTTATATGAAAATTTTGTTTCCCTTAATAAGAAAGTCATAAATTTTGTTTTGTATGACTTTCATTTTTTCTTTACGTATTTTGAATAATTTTTTTTTTTAAATGGAACTTTCATTTTTTCAGACTAACATTTGTATTTTTGAGGAATGTACGTCATTTATATAATAGCCATATCAGAACCTTTTTTCATACTTTGCCTAAATAGCATTTGTCATTCTATAGAATGCCTAGGTATAATATACAATGCCTAGGGAAAGTATGTAATAATTCTCATATTTCATACTTTGCCTAAAAACGTCCGGCATTATATACAATGCCAGCGTTCCATACTTTGCCGGTAACATGCACATTAGATAGTCCCTCACTGTAAGTTCACTTAAAAGGATTTAAAATTTTATCCGTTTAACTTACAGGCATATTAAGTGCACTATTATAAAATTTTTATCGCGGGAAGCAAACATTCAGGAAATTAAATTAGTTTTAGGATACCTTAGCGTGAGGGTTTCCAAGCTGTAGGTCGCGAAGCGTTTTCTGGGGGGGGGGGGGGGGTGTCGCCACGGTTTTATTCAAATAAAATAACTTTTTAGAGAATTTCATCGAAAAAAATTGTCAATATTTATTTCCCATGGCACTGTTGGGCTGTGGTGTTTTTAAATTAAAAGTCTCATTCAAAGTGAAAACTCAGTACGCACAGTACACGAATTCTAAACGTTGAGTTGTCTTTCATTAGTCTGTGCCGTCACTTTTGGCATAATGACTGTAGTTTCCCCAACGGAATGAAGAAATTTTATTCAGGTGAGACTTTTGTATTTTTATTATATTCTCAATTCTATTTTTATTGTCATATTCTCAATCCATATGGTAAGCGCATTATTTTTCTTGAGGCTCTGTTCTAATCTGTTTTTGCTTTGACACGCCTTTGAACTTAGGGATTAATGTTTCTGGACGTTCCCATTTGTTTCAAATTTCGTTTTTGACAAATTAAACATTTAGTTGGAGTTAAAATATGAAAAATGCTTTTTAAGTTCTTTTTCTTTGTCTTAAAAAGCCATTTTAAGAAAAATATGCGGAAGGGGTGGGGGTGGGGGATGCGTTGGAACCATTGTAGGGGGTTGCGACTCGAAAAAGGTTGGGAAACACTGCCTTAGCGACTTCATCTTGGCGAGTTTGGAGACCACTTTGGGCGCCAAAAAAAAAAGTATCGGTAGGCTTCAGGAATAGTTACTTTTGGTCTTACTATTTGGGTTTAAGTATTGTCTGTAAAATATTTAACTAACGCAATTTTGTATTGTTTACGCTAATGTATCTTTTCTACTATTATAAGGAAAATTTCTTTCGCTGTGTTGCCATTTCCATCCCTTATCTTGACACTTTCACTTTTCCCCCAGTGGAATTCTGCAATTATCACATTATTATTGTATGACCCTGAATGGGGCCTTTTTTTTTTTCTTAAGCTAACTTAACATCTAGTTTACTGTGGGCCAAAACCTTCCCTTACCTGATATTTATTCTTCTCTCTTACTTAATACTTAAATTCTCTATTAAAATTGATTTTGCCTTAATTACTAGTTACTACTAATGTTTATTAATCATTAACTTAATTTATCTTTATTTCCTTCAACTCATGAAGGCCTTAATATTTTAACTTACCCATTAAGATCATTATCCTAATACTTATTCTAACGTAACGACTTTTAAATTTTACTGAGCACATTTACATTGACTACAAAATATCTTGCGACAGGAGTTAAAACCAGCAGGTCCAGGAACTCCACTTCTAAAATTCAACAGCTGCTTAGTTACCATTTCCATGCGACAATTTGAAAAGTTGTAAAAAATATTTCGTCACTAAAGTCAAATCGAATGAAACCTTTTGAGGTTTATAGATCTATTCGCTTAAAAGGTCTATTCGCTTAGAGGGGATAAAATAAATCATTTTAAATCTGGAAAATCAAGTCAAAGTCATGTAGCTGACAGAATATCTAGCGCGAGGTCAAAGACCCCGCTTTACCTCTGACCGTACGATGTAATAATCGAAGTATGATTCTTCTATTGGGATTCTGGAAAATAATCTCCAAGAATTCTGTAGGATTTTCGATAGCAATTTATATGTTTTCTCACAGAAGTTTTCGCTCTTTACTTTTAACTCTTTACAGAATTCAGTTATTTTTTTCCCCTTTGGAACTACGTAACCGTGCTTGAAGAGGTCTTATTTTCCATCTTCAAGCAACAATGTTTGTGAAGCAAAAAGATTCCTTTTTAAAATGCATGAGTTTAAATTTCTAATCTTAAGATATTTAGGTTTAACTTACCCTCTTTCTGAACTTTTCTTTCAGAACTGGCTTGAAGATGCTCCAAGCTGTGTTTACCAAATGATGACAATTCACGCAGTACGCTATTTTAAATCTGCCAGGAAAGCGATCCTATAGGAGAAAAAAAGATATAATGAGAAATAACAAAAGTATCCATTAACATGCCAATCAAAACAAGGCTAATTATGTGATGTTCATTTGTCCACCCGTCTGAAAATTCAAGAATTTCTCGAGATATATGCTAGATAATGAGCAAAAAATAAAAAGTTTTTCATTAACGTGGGTTGATATGTCATAGGCGTCTAATACAGCCTGTATACTATTTGGAGAGAGCCTGTCAGTGCTTGGAAATCTAGAGAACGGATTTTACATTACTGGATCAGTTTCCCATTGTTGCTTGTTGTCTCATATCTAATGGAGAATGTTGGCTGAAACTTACGGGAGGTTTCCGTTCATCTACCGATGGTCACAGAAATTTGTTCACGATATTCCGTAAACCACTGGATTATTCTGGCTGCTTCTGTGGGCCTGGGATGGGGCGCCCGTGTGCTTGGAAATATTAGTGCGTGGGGGGGGGGGGGGGGGGTCGTTGTTTTGAATCGAATGGATTGTGTGGGTGGAGTTGAACTGGCACTCATCGACCTCCGGAGAACGATGTAAAGATTTGTTGTTTATGCTTTTATTTGTCTTGCTAGGTTTGATATGAATGGAGCACATCTCGGCGGTGCTCCCCAGGTTTCATTAATTATACTCGGTATTAATTTCAGTCTAATTTTAATTGTTATATGTTTTGTTATGTGTGGTGTTAAATAAAAGTATAAAAAGCCCATCAAGGACTTTTACGGGTTATTTTGCACCTTACACATTTCGTATTCTAGGATATATTATTCATTTTCTTCAGTCGTCTGCTGCGGTCTGCAACCACCGGGGGGGGGGGACGACGACTTGGAAGGCCCTGGCAGCCACATCCGGCCCCATATGGTGCAGTGAAATCACTGGATTATCAAACGTACCTTGCTACGGTAGTTTAAAAGAGTGTTACCTACACAAATGGCGGTTATTGTGTATGATCAAAGATCCCATGAAACATTCATTACTTAATAATGGCAAACGATCATTTAGGTGACTAATAAGTCTAACACAATATCTTTAAACAGTACAGACTTTAAAACTCTCAGTTTAAATAATAATGTGCGACATCATAGAATTTTGTCTTTCTTCAAATTCCTATTTATAAGTCGTAATAATTTTAGGTGCAGACTACCGTAATCGTGCAAAAATATTCATGACCATCATTTGGCGAAATTCACTGTAGCAGCAACGACTGCCAGGTGAATTATACTACTATACTAGAACAGTGGAGCGCAAACTTTTTTCGACCGCGATCCACTTTCTTTAAATTAAAGATCACGAGACTCCCAATAAACAATCCCAATACCAATTTTTTGGTAGTAGGAATTTTTTTTTATCAGGAAAATGTTAAAAAATAGAAAAAAAAGCAAATTTTTACAAAACCACTATAAAAATCAAGGAACTGTAGATTTTGGGTATATATTTACTTTGCCTAATAACAGTTAAAAAATTATTTCAGGTAGTCTCCTCTAACGAAACTTCCGCGGGTTATTAACGTAGTATTACTTATCGTTTGCTTACCTCTTTTTTTTTTTTTAACGCATTTTGGTACTTTTCTGTTTAACTGTTTAATGCTACTGGGTTTGGTGCGCTGCCAAAATTATAACTCGCGACGCAGGACAATTTTTTTTTCTCTCCGAAGGACCGTTAACCGTTATTGAGGAACGTAATCCTACGTTAAAAAGGTCTCACTTAAACTTCTACAATTGTTTTTACCAAATCTCATGTAACCAAAACTTCATATTGAAATATTAATATGTATTTGTAGTACAATAACTTAAAGGTTACAAAAATTTGCATTTAAAAACACTTCGACTAATGGCAAGAAAGAAAAAGTAACTTGAATGCTGCAGTATAAAAAAATAGAAAATAGCATACAGCTACAGTGAGATAGAGAGAAACGTTCTATTTCTAACAGAAACTAAATTATTCATGAGAAAGAATTAATGAAGGGTAAGCCTAGACCTCAGATAATATTACTTCAATACTTGAGGAAATTCTCTTATCAACATTGTTTAGTATTTATAACTACTCATTTTGAAAACCCAGTCTGGCGCATATAGGTAAACGCGTATAGAAGCAATGTAACCTTGTAAGACTGTTTGACACCTTATTCTAACAATATCATATATTTGTGACATTATAAATATAAATAAAAATATTAAAAATATGAAATAATAAAAAGTTTAAAGCATGTTTTCTTACTTAAACTAGCCGCTGCGCGACCAGCATGGTCGCTTTTAGTTTAATATTTTCTTTTGAAAAACAATTCAACTGAAAATAACATATGTAAGGAATGTTACAATACCTGTCATCGTAAATATACGTTGTTAAGGGCTAGGGGAAGCTCAGCCAAAAACTTTATGATCATTGCTAAATTCACTATAAGGCTGATTCTAAAACATTGTGATTAAGAAATGTGAATTTCCATTACTTCAGAACAGAATTAAAGATAAGACTGAGAAACCCAACACCAATGATTTTAAAAATTACATCCCCCCTCCCTCTCTGTATGTAATATTTTTCAAAATTAAGATATCTACACTTTATCACTACATCAAATAAGAAATTGTTAGGGAAAATTTTTTCATTTAAAGAATGGAGTAAAAATTCAGCAAGTACTAAAATATAGTGTGATTACATCACTGTCTGTATATACTATTGTTCACAATTCAGATATCTACACTTTATTCATATCAAATAATAAATTGTTGGGAAAATTTCTTCACTTTTAAATTGGAGTAAAAATTCAGCAAGTACTAAAATATAGTGTGGATTACAACTATGGTATTCATAAAAGTTCTTGATATACACAGGTGAGTATTTCAAAAGTAGGAGATACTACAGTCACAGTATCAAAAGAACGGACTCTAGATAAACCTACATACAATTGTCCATGACTTAACACTGGATTTGATAGGTCTAAACTTATTTTGTCAAAAGATCAACGGTTGTAACAAATGTCGCCACTACACACATGCGGTTTTAGCGGACGGCTGCTAATGTTTACATCCGGTAGTTGCAGCCGTTGCCATTCGGAGTGAAGAAACCTCGTCGATTTTTGTGCCGCATACCTACGCGTTTTATATATATAGACTAGCATTATTGCCCGGCGTTGCCCGGGTAGATATATCGATATAAAATTTTTCATGCATTCCATCAAAAAAATACTGGGCTGCACCCCCCCGCAAAAAAAAACACTTCGCCCTCCCCCCTCCCCGTCACCCCCAGACCAATTCTCAAACCACCCCTCAGAACAAACCTCTTTTCCCCCGCGTATCGAATTAGACTGGTTGTGGTGAAGGGGCTGTATCCATATTTAAGATGTACGCTTAGGGGCACAAAAATCATTAAAAAACTAATTGAGCACCAAATTTCGTTTTTCCTGATTTAAGTTTCTCGGGTCCTAAACATTAACTGTGCCGAATTTGGTCCCGGTGGCTGAAACAGTGTATGATTCTATAGCGGACAAACAAACAGACAAGCTCTTTTATATATATAGATAATTCAGTATGATATAAATTTACTTTAGACTACCCGCGACCCCTCCCATTTTTTTTTTTTTTTTTTTTTTGGGGGGGGGGGGCGACCGCCCTGTGGGTCGCGACTCACAGATTGCGCACTATTGTTTTACGTGCAGGGTCGGTCCCATAAGTGAGACAGCGAGGTGACCGTCTCAGGCACCGAATTGAAATACAGTGGAGTCTCGATAATCCGAAACGGTTGGAACCAGACCCTTTTCGGATTAAAGAATTCTTCGAATTATGTGAAATCATTCTTAAACTTAAATTACATAATAACATGTGATTACATAAATATTACGTATTACGTGTGATTGCACAGTCTATTTTATAAGGTCTGTCTAAACATTACCAAATCTCGGGACGAAATGGGTGATAAGAGAGCGGAACGCTGCCTAGTACAGTACAGTAGAGTGCAAGACTTTAGACCATCAGCAAATCGTTGAAATGGTTTTGAAAGAACCTATCAACGTCTCAGACGAGAGTGAAGGTGAAGCAGACGGTGACAGGGAGCAGAGGGTATCCCATTCAGACGAGGCGGCTGTTTTTGATGTACCGCTACGCTACGTAGAGCTGTAGTATCTCACCAAATGTATTTTAAGTCGAAGTAATTGACGAGTGGCAACGTTAATAAAATATAACGATCTACTTTTTATGTAAGTTGCGTTGGCAACAAAAAAGAGCAGTTTTACCAGAGATGGAATTAAGTGAGCGGTGAAATAAAGAATTGATGTTCTAACCTTCTGATTGTGGATTATTTTTTGTTGCCAACGCAACTTACATAAAAAGTAGATCGTTATATTTTATTAACGTTGCCACTCGTCAATTACTTCGACTTAAAATACATTTGGTGAGATACTACAGAGCAACACTCTGCCGCGACCCAGCGAACGCACACACTGGCGTAATTTGGCTTCAAGGAAAGGGTATTCTTCTCTTCGACAAAAAAATGTAACATTTTTTTCAAACCAATGTAGTTCAGTAATAATTAGTTCAATGCATTTTCTTGTAATTTTCAGAAATATACTTTATATTACTTAATAGCACTGTGGTTTTATTGTAACCTTAGTTCTTTTTGACTTTTGGTTTCGGATTACCGCAGTTCGGATTATCGGGACTTTACTGTAGTTGCAAAAATGAGATACGGTAAAAATTGGAAATTTTATACGAAATTTACTAACAATCAACATTGTTAACGATCGACTCGGTGGAGGAATGATTTAAAATTTTAAAAGAACATAAGGCTTTCTTTACAATAAATCCACTATAAAAAATATGGATAATACTATAAAAGAAAAATATTGTAACGACTTTTACTTAAATCTAACGGTTGAAGACGAAGATGGTATATCTGCAGTTGATCTGAAGGATGAACTTATGTCTTAATCTTCCAAATGAAGTAGAGAATCCGCAAGAAGTATTAAATATTTAGGTAAATTTGATTTTTAATGCATATTTCCAAACGTTGTTGTAGTTCTAAGAATTCTACCACCGTTACCTTTAACTAGATCAGCAACTGAGCGCAGTTTTTCTAAACTGAAAATTAAAAAAAAAATATCTATGAACAACAATTACCCAATCTCGATTGAATGATCTAGCACTATTTTCTAAACGATGTTATAGCGATGCTATCGAGCAGTTTCCAGCAATAAAGATTCAAAAAATGATTTAGTAATTATTATTTTTACATAAATTACATTAAAATTTGTTTACTCTTTATGTTTTGTTCTGCTTGTTCTCTCTCTCTTTTTTTTTTTTTTTGGGGGGGGGGGGGGGCTCACCCCACGCTATTGATGGGGGGAGGGAACCCTGTTTTGGAATTGCAACACTGTCTTTTTATGTTGGCACAACACACTAATCATTGCTAATTATTTCTAGCTAAGCGAAAAACATCGTCGCAGCTAGCAAAGAGAACCAAAACGCGCCAACATAAAAAGACAGTGTTGCCATTCCCAAACAGGGAAATTTTGGTGGCGAAAATATTTATGTACATGGAGTCACCACAGCCGCAACATAAGAGAGAAAATGGCAAGTGGTAATTTCTATCTGTGAAAGATTATGCTGGGGGATTTTACCAAAAAATTACAATATTGAAAGAAATAGAAGGGAAAGATTCAATTAAAAGATGCTGCGTAAAAAAAAAAACCATGATTTTAAAAGGAGGCGTTTAAAGAAATGCATTTTATGAATAATCATCAATTTCCAGTATATGCCACTTTTTCTCTTGGGAACGATTTATTTATAAATAAACACGGGTTTGAATGATGGGAAACAACATCACATTATGGCGCGATATATTTCCCAGTAATTGATAGCTATCTATTGTTAACAGTCCACGCAATATCAAAATTTATTATACTTTTCAATACATCGCATGACTTGTAGAGCTTACAGTAACAATAATGTACGGAAAAGATTATTCTGAATAAGCCATAGAAAGGCATTGTTCATCGTTTGTTTTTCCGGATTCTATGGAATTTTCCACAAATCTTTATCAGAGGAATATTTAGGGGATTCCCATGCAATATTGGAAATTTAGAATTTTTTTTAACCGAAAAGAAACTCACTGTGCGCATAAACTATCCAATTATTTTACGGGAGTTTAAAACAATTGGTTTTATTTTATTACAATAGAATATTGGAAAAAGAATCCGTTAAAGGATTTATGTTTCTGTACCTAAGCCATAAGTAATATCATATAAAGTGTTGTAAAAGAGATACTACACGTTGAAATTTGAAAAATAATCGTCTATATTACACGACGAATATGCAGGGCCCGATTATGAACGCTGGGGGCCCCTGGGCAGATGCTATTTGAGGGCCCCCCTCTTACGAACGTTTACAAAAATAAGAACGATCCATGGGTTATACATACTATTAGATGTACTAGGTGCATACACCAAGGGGGTTTTGAGGCCCCCTAGCATTAGGGGGCCCTGGGCAAAGTCCCGATTTGCCCATGCGATAAAAAGGCCCTGCGAATATGTAACATACAGTTATTATGTTTCGTTTATGCGTCACGAAATTAGTAAATAGACATAGAATTAAAATACTCGCCAAGTTTATCGCCAAATGGCCGTTGGGTTGCCAATTATTCGCATGTGATGAATTCGAGTACATTTAAATTTTTCTTCGAAATTAATCTTTTAAGATAATATAATTAAAAGTATTTTTGTAAGTTATAATACCATGTTAATTATTATTCTAGAATACAGATTAATTATTCACTTCAACTTGAATGTTAATGTTCAAGGAAGAATAGATTTGATGGCAACTGTTTTGAGAGATCTGCCATCTTTCGGTAACACTTTTCTTGGCTCAGAGCAAGAGAAAATGATCTATCAAACTTTTTAAAAAATCTTTAGGAAATTTACTAAGAGACAGATAGAAAGATCGCATCGAATTTTAAAAGACCTTTCAAGTTTCGAATTGAATTTTACAGACTATTTACCAGTTTTCTGAATAAAAGCTGTTATATTCCGAATAATTAATATTTCCAAATCTTGTAACTTACAGATGGTATCATTAGTTGGGAACCACTATGCTAAATCATCTTTTGGGCTAAGACATTCGGTACCTATAGTTTTGGGCTGATTTCGAACGGCTACAAACATTCATGCCAATCGCGAACTCGAACATGAAGGTTCTGGTGCATAAAGCCTGCCTCCTAGCTATCGGGCAGCCCTTTTCGATCCCGTATTGACTAGGCCTTTTTTTTTGCGTCTTTTTTAATAACAGGCAAATATTTTGCCGAGTAGTATTAGAATAGCCATGTAAATGAAAAAATTACAAAATTATTGCTTTGGGGTTCAACTTATATCCTACAAAGGAAAAGGAATAGCTGGTTCAAACCCCTCTCTTAAAATCAGTTTAAATTTTTTTCTCAACCGTATCCGATATTCCGTAACATTGCAATGTAATTGCGAATATTCTAATTACTTATTCGCACAAATATTGAGAAATTTTCTAAGATGTGGCAAAAAAACGTTTTCCAATTAATGGCAAATAGACGTCCGCTTTAATTATCGCAAATGCTGTAAAAATCAGTTAAAAATATAGAACGCCCTGCACTGTAAAAATTAAATGCTTTTCATGGTGTAATGTGACTGGGTAGCGAATTTACCTGTTTTGGGAATCCCATATTTGTATTTTAAACATGCTTTCGTACCCTTCTAGCTATACTTCCATTTTTGTAATATACCTAAAACAGCATGCATGTGCTGATACTAAATCATCCAGACAGTTTACCGACATATATATATATATATATATATATACAGGGTGTCCAGTGAAGAAGTCCCTGATTTCAAAATAAAAATTCTCAAAAACAAAGATCTGTAGAATAATGCAACAAACGGTATTTTTATCGTGAAAACTGTAAGAATTTTATACACCCATTTTCGAAATAGTTGCAAAAGCTGCTAACAGATGGCGCTCTACAACTCGTATCAGCATGCATAAATAAAGTCGTACTCTTTGCAAGCAGTCTTTGCAATCACTACATCACAATCTTCTCAAAATGTCCACCATTCGCTGTACGGAGGTGGCGCAAAGGAACAATAAAATTTGCCATCACAACCTGTAGTGTCTCAACAGAAATCGATTCAGCTGCCCAACAGATCGCCTACTGAAGCTCGTCCAGCGTGGTGGGAATGGGTCCCGTAGACAGTATCTTTTAATGTGCTCCACGAAAAATAGTCACAAGGACTCAAGTCCGACGAATATGGAGGCCAATTCATGCCTGCGCCAGTAAATTTCAGTAAATTTGGCTAAAAGCGCCATCTGTTAGCAGCTAATATGTAACTATTTCGAAAATTAGTATATAATATTCTTACAGCTTTCACAATAAATATACCGTTTGTTGCATTCTTCTACAGATCTTTGATTTCGATATTTTTAATTTTGGAATCAGGAACTTCTTCGTTGGACAATCTGTATATATATATATATATATATGAATGAGGCAGACCGTACCAGAAGATTGCGGAATAGCTACGTTGTGCAGAATGGCTACTAGATGTCGCTGAGATTTGCGCGGCAAGGTAAAACGTGCGTGAAGAGAAAAACAGGAGAGCGGCCGTAGGGAGTGACGAGTTAGGTCATCTCCGCGAGACTGCCCACGCATCGAATTGATTTGTGTTAAATGGTGAAGAGAGCGGTTATTTTAATTCTGAATGTCCCTATAACTGTGTAGTAAATGTCCCGTGTAATTGTCATGTCCCAAGAATAATAAATAGTGTTTGTTTGTGCAAAAGTTGCATTATCATTCCCCTAGACATCTTGCCATCCTATAAACTTGGGGGATCGCCCCGGATGGACTTTGAGGACAATTTAAGCAATTTATATAGTGACTGTGTTTAATTTAAATAAGTGACTGTGATATGAAAGAACAATGCGTGGATTTATTGTTACATTTTTGGATACACTGTGAAGTTAACTACTGATGCGACAGCAACTACTGATGCAAGAGTTCTGCGAAAAAAGGTAGGATATCTTCTTTTTATAACTCTATTGCTGAGAAAAAGATTTATGAACAATGTCTAGTACTATTAATTATAAGAAGAATACGCGCAAAGAGGACATTGTGAATGTTCTTACTGAGATTGGTGAGCAGTGCATTGCAAAAGAAACGATTATAGAGTTAAAAAATAAACTAGAGAAATCTAAAGCATTCCAAGATGACCCAGAATTTGTAATGAATCTTCTTAACCGAATAATTGAGGATCGGCAGCCAAAAGCTGAGCTTGAACTGCAGCTAACAAACTCAAAACTAGAATTAGAAAAATTAACGCTCCAACGTATAGAACGAGAGGTAGAACTTTGCAAATCGAAAGCAGAAGCAGCTCAAGATGTATCAAATACTGAGGTTTGTGATCTTGAAAATTTGATTAAAAGTGTAAAAACGCTAACAATACAGTTGCCGACAAAAGCGGAAAATTTTAGCCTTTTTTTCCAATCATTGGAACGAGCGTTTAAAGTTAAGGATGTCCCAGAGAAATTGAAATCCGAAATTCTTATAAATATTCTTGGAGAGAAGGCCCATAGCATTTTACTATACGCTAAAGATGATGAAATGAATGACTATGAGTTAGTTAAATCTTTAATCATGAAAGAATTCCAACCCACGGCTCAAGAGTGTCTACTTAATTTTAGAAGAGCTAGAAGGCAGGTGAATGAGACGCATGTTCAGTTTGCGACACGCTTAAGTGCAATGTTCCAATATTATCTCAAAATCCGTAATGTTTCTGATTTTAAAAAACTTTTTGACCTAATGGTGAGCGATAAATTTTTAGACACACTAGATCAAGAAACAGCTTCTCACATTAAAATCACGCAGGCCGACTCGTGGCTGACGCCTGAACAGCTTGGAAAGATTTGTGATGTTTTTTTTTGTTTCTAAAAATAAAACTTTGCATGAAACGCGGAACTATTCGAGTGTTCGTTCTAGGAATGAAAGTGACGCTATCAAAGATCGTACAAAATTTGAATATGGAAACCATTCCCCGAGGCAGTTTCAGAGACAAAATCAAAAATTTTCTAGTAGAGAACCTATATCTTGTTATGTTTGTGGGGGGCCGCATTTTGCTAGAAACTGTGCAAAGAAATTGTCGAATGCAGAAAACAAGAGTGATCAAAAATACGGCATCAATCACGTTTCAACTTCTATCCCAACTCAAAATGACTATTTATTCAGTGAGCTCCAGTATGTCGACGTGTTTATAGACGGAAAACCCTTAGTCGCCACGGTAGACAGTGGTGCGAGTTCGATAATCGTAAACAAGAATTTTGTTTCGGCTGCAAAGCCAATTCATTCTCAGATTGTTTTGACAAGTGTATTCGGTGAATGCCGGACGGCCAATGTTTACAAGTTTCGCATTTCGCTACGCGAGGGTGGGAATGCACGAGATGTCTTGGCTGCGAGCTCTGAGATTGTTGCGGAAGTCATTTTGCCAGCGAAAATTTACGACATGTTATTGAAACCAGAGGAGGCGGTGGCGCCTACGAGCGGTACATGCTTGGAAACGGGAAAACATTTAGAGAGCGCGAATGTAAACAACGATTCATCAGCTTCGTTCTTAGTGAGAGTATCCGAGTCGTATGATGATTGCCCTTTTGACCTGTCACACATTACCGACTGTAAATTGAGAAACGAAATTCACGCGCTTGTTCAAAATTATGAGCCAAACAAAACAGAAACTACTGCTTTGAAAATGAAAATAATTCTGACCGATGAAAGACCCATTTGTCAAAGATCACGCAGGTTGTCGCTTCCTGAAAAGAGAGAAGTCGAAAAGCAAATAAACGATTGGTTAGAACAAGGGATAATTAGGGAGAGTTGCTCTGATTTTGCTTCGCCTGTTGTGGTGTGTAGGAAGAAGGATGATACGATGCGTTTGTGCATTGACTACAGAGCTCTGAATAAGCGAATAGTTAGAGACAGATATCCGCTACCTGTTATTGAGGAAGTGTTGGATAAGCTAGAAAGTGGAAGGGTGTTCACGACTCTTGATTTGAAAAATGCTTTCTTCCATGTAGAAGTGGATGAAGCAAGTAGAAAATACACTGCGTTTGTAACAGAGTCAGGCCAGTATGAATTCCTAAGAGTACCGTTTGGTTTGTCCATTAGCAGCAATTACTTTCAAAGATACATCAATTACGTGTTCAGAGACCTATTGAGAGACGGGACTTTAGTTATTTATTTAGACGATATCATAATCCCAGCTATCAATGAAAAAGAAGCGCATAAAAAATTAAGTCGTGTGTTAGAAACAGCTTCCAAGTATGGTCTTGAGCTGAACCTTAAGAAGTGCCGATTTTTGCAGAGGAAAATCAATTTTTTAGGCCACATCATTGAAAATGGTATCATCCGACCGTCATTAGAGAAGACTGCAGCAGTTCGTTGTTTTGCTGAACCCAAAAATGCCAAAGAAGTGCAGAGTGTCGCCAGCACACGATCTGTAGTTTAGTTGAGTGGAGTGGCAACGCCGATTTTTGGGTTCGAGAAAAACACAGTTGAGCGCCGAGAGCCACAACGTGCAGACGTGTGCCTCGGTTCTAGATTTACGATCGCCCCACCTTCTGATTTGAGTATATACATGTTTGTTTGTGATTCATGTGCGTCCGTCTACGTGTGTAATAAAATTTATTAAAAGGATTACTAAGGATTCGTCATTCGAAGCTCTCCCACGAACTATTTGAGATTTTAGACATCGAAATTTGAGTAGATAGAACATTTCTGGTGCCGCCTCCAGGGATCCTTTGATTAGAAAATCGTCGAACTCTTGATTTTTATTTGAAAGCCTTATTTTTGCCTTATTTTTTGATTCGAACTGTGATTTAATTCTGATTGACAGAAGTGTGGGGTAAGTTGAACATTATTGTTTTTGTCATTGAGATAATTGAACTGTTTAACGCCTTTTATTGATTGAATTTCGAATTGAATATGGATGATCTTTTAAAACTAAAAAATAAACGTTCGACTCTGAGAACTCAAATAACCAAGTTGTTTACTAAAATCGAAACTGTTCTTAATGATAAAGATGCTGACTTAGACACGTTAGAAAGTAATTTAGAACTATTGTTAAATAGAGACTCGACAGTTAAAGAACTAAATTCTGAAATCGAAACATCTTTGAAACCGAATGAAATCGAAAGTGAAGTTAATACATGTTCAGAATATGAAGATAAGGTTATACATTATAAAACAAAACTTATGAATCGTATTAAACATTTTCAAAAGGATGCTGTTCAAAGTAATTCTGCAAATAATGGCATCTCATCACAAGAAACTAATGTTCGCCTCCCTCCAGAGATAAAAACAGTAAAATTACCAAAACTTATAATAGCAAAATACTATGGTGATCCCGATAAATATTTGGATTTCATGAATCAATACGAAAACGCTATTCATAATAATCCATCGTTAAGTGATATGGACAAGTTCGGGTATTTAAAATCGTTGCTAGGTGGTTTAGCTTTTAACGCTATCAGTGGATTTAGTTTAACCGAAAAGAATTATGCAGCTGCAATTGCACTCCTGAGACAGCGATTTGGAAATCATTCTATGCTTATCCAGGCTCATTTATCTAATTTGTTGAATATTTCTCCTATTAAGACTGTATCTGATATTAATGGATTGCGTTATTTATATGACAAATGTGAAACCCAAATTCGTAGCTTAGAAGCGTTAGGAGTCGCAGAAAATACCTATGGCTGTTTACTGTGTCCAATATTATTGAAATTACTTCCTTGTGAATTAACTTTAGAATTTACTCGCATTCAAGATAATGATAAAAATTGGAGTGTTCAAACTCTCATGAACTTTCTTCGAAACGAGGTCCAATCTCGCGAACGAGCTTTTCAGATTCATAAATCAGAAATAAAACCACCTTCGCTGCAGAAAGATAACAGAAATTTTGTTAGGAATAGTACGAATAACAGAAAATACACTAGTCAGCAAAACGCGGGCTTCTCAAGAGCGCCTGCGAGACGACCAGATGTGGCGTCAGCAACAGAATTATTGACATCGACTAATGACTCATGCATTTTTTGTGCCAGGAGCCACAGAAGTGAAGACTGTGATTCATTTGATGTAAATCAACGAAAGGAATTTTGTAGACGTAATTGGAATTGTTATTTATGCCTGAAACCCAAACATCGTTTGCAGGACTGCACTATGAGAGGTTCTTGTTTGTTCTGCGGAGGGTTGCATAATATTGCGCTGTGCTTTAAAAGGGAAAATAAAAAAGCTGAGGCTCTCAAATCTTCGAAAAATAACAACACAATTACCAGACATGTCAATAGTGATCAAAATAAAATTGATAGTGCCGTTGCTAATCATGTAAACAATGGGCAAAACAAAATTTTATTGCAAAC
The DNA here is from genome assembly GCA_907164885.2 of Dolomedes plantarius. Classification (NCBI taxonomy): domain Eukaryota; kingdom Metazoa; phylum Arthropoda; class Arachnida; order Araneae; family Dolomedidae; genus Dolomedes; species Dolomedes plantarius. The sequence goes on from OU015496.1 coordinate 188,999,647, forward strand.
TGCTGCTGTTAAATTAGTAGGGAAGTCATCGAGCAAAACGATTCGCGCATTATATGACCCAGGTTCGCAACGATCGTTCATTCGAAAAGATTTATCGAGACAGTTATCGTTGAACATAGTAGGTGATGAGGAACTTTTTATTCATACGTTTCGATCAAAGGCTCCAACTCGGATAAAATGTGCTAGAGTGCAGGTCAAAATTACAGACACTCGAGATAAGGAAGGAATAATAATAGAAGCGTTAGAAATTGATGAAGTATCTAGTGCTCCATTGGAATTCGCTCCTAATGATATAATTAATGAACTAAAAGCTGAAGGAATTGATTTGTGTGATGTTGATAATGGAACTTTGGAAAATGAAAATATCTCTTTTCTTATTGGTGCAGATAATTATTTTAAAATCGTAAGCGGGAAAACTAAACGTTTAAATCCCAATTTAGTTGCAATTGAAAGTAAATTTGGGTGGCTTTTAATGGGAGAAGTAGAAGATAACAACTGCTCAAACAGAAATGTTACCACCGCTATGTCATCGATATCTTTGTTCGTTAGTGGTTCTAGTATAGAAAATCTATGGCGACTGGACACGTTAGGAATTCGGGACCCCGTTGAAGTCCAGTCAAGAAAAGAAATGGAAACTGCTGCTCTAAATTATTTTAAGGGGACTCGGCACCTCAAACAAAAAAAATTTTATTATTCAATTTAAAAAAATAAATTTTGGTTATAATTAAATGAATCTCAAATACAATTAATTAAATGCAAAAAAAAATTTATTTAGATATATATTTTTTTTTAAATTTAAAAAAAATTTAAATTTTTACTACTTATTTTAAAATGCTACTTCTATTTTATTTTTTAAATTTTTGAATTGATTTTTTTATATTTTGTCAATAGTAATATACTCGACAAATTAACATGTCGGATTTTATTTAATGTTATTAGTTTCCGAGAAAAAAAATTAAAACCACAATCATATGCAAAAAAGCAGAAAAAATCACGAATGATCACACATTTGAAATTTTTTAAAAAAAAGTATTCAAAATATTAAAAATCCGATCTGTGAATTTCTTACATATGATATAATGTTCATTTAAAAAAAAATTTCAAGCAATTTCATAAACATTTGACAAAGCCTTATCATTTTGAAGACATCAAAAATCCGAAAAACCATGAACTGAGATAAATGAGTTTATAGATTTCATTCAGTTGTAACTTTTTTTAATTATAATCAAAGTGCATTTTTATTTTTTATGTACACTTACTCACCTCTACACTACTAAAAAATATGTTCAATAACATAAATATCATTATTTAGGTATAGATAAACCACTAATTAATAAATGTGATAAAAACTAAAATGCAGAAAAAAATCACGAATGATCACACATTTGAAATTTTTTAAAAAAAAGTATTCAAAATATTAAAAATCCGACCTGCGAATTTCTTACATATGATATAATGTTCATTTAAAAAAAATTTCAAGCAATTTCATAAACATTTGACAAAGCCTTATCATTTTGAAGACATCAAAAATCCGAAAAACCACGAACTGAGATAAATGAGTTTAAGATTTCATTCAGTTGTAACTTTTTTTAATTATAATCAAAGTGCATTTTTATTTTTTATGTACACTTACTCACCTCTACACTACTAAAAATATGTTCAAGTCCAGTCAAGAAAAGAAATGGAAACTGCTGCTCTAAATTATTTTAAGGAGACAGTCACTGTTAACAATGAAGGACGTTACGAAGTTCGTTTACCTTGGGTAGCAGACCATGCTGATTTGAAGACTAATGAAGATATTTGTAAAGAGCGTTTACAATCAGTTACCAAAAAACTGCTTCAGAGAAATCAGTTCAAAGAGTATGAAGCTGTATTTGATGAATGGATTGAAGATGGAGTTATCGAAGAGGTTCCTTCCGATGAAATTAAGAAGAAGAGTCATTATTTACCGCACAGAGGCGTATTCAAAGAGACTTCTACTACAAAGATACGTCCAGTTTTTGACGCCAGCTGTCGTACTAAGGGATCATTGTCATTGAACGACTGTTTAGAGAAGGGTCCAAACCTTCTAGAAGAGATTCCCCCTATCTTATTGAGATTTCGTAATGAAAAAATAGGTGTTGTGTCTGACATAAAAAGAGCATTTCTTCAGATATCGGTGTTTAACCCTGATTGTGAATTCTTAAGATTCTTTTGGTGGAAGGATTTCGAGAAGAAAAATGTTAAAGTTTTAAGACATAAGCGTGTAGTATTTGGCTTAAATTGTAGCCCTTTCCTACTAGGAGCTGTGCTGAATCATCATCTAGAAAAGAACTTGGTGGACTTTCCAGAAACTGTCACTAGATTAATGAAAGCCTTCTATGTTGACAATTGTGTCACTTCGATTCCAGACGAAAATACATTACATCGATTCATTGAAGAGTCTAAGCACATATTGGCTACTGCCTGCTTTGACCTAAGAGGGTGGGAGCATACGTCTTTAAACATTAATCCTGATCCATCTGAACCCATACCTGTTTTAGGAGTATTATGGAATAAGGCCGAAGATAATATCTTCTGTGATACAGCGGAATTGAGAAGCTTAACCACTGGTTTGACAAGAAGAAACGTCTTAAGTATGGTTCAAAAGATTTTTGATCCACTTGGAATTTTGTGCCCCGCAACATTGATTCCCAAGTTGCTTATTCAGAAAAGTTGGAACTGGAAAATTGGTTGGGACACAGTCCTGCCCGAAGACTATCAAAAAGAATTCGCTTCCTGGCTTCGTGATTTGCCCCTTTTATCAGAAATGAAAATTCCCAGGTGCCTAAATATAGATGAAATTGATGGCCTGAGTTTGCATATCTTTTGCGATGCTAGCAAGTGCGTTTACAGTGCTGTGATATTTCTTAGAAAAGCTGTAGGTGATGATATTTCAGTGACATTTGTTTCTGCGAAGAGTCGAGTGGCTCCCCTTCGTAAAACCACAATTCTAAGATTAGAGTTATTAGCTTGCTGCATAGGAGCACGCCTTTCCTCTGTTGTGATAAAAGCTTTGGATCTTGAAGGAATTCCCATTTTCTACTGGTCTGACTCTTCAACAGCATTGTTTTGGATAGAAAAGGATGAAAATTGGGGTGTGTTTGTGAAGAATCGAGTTAAAGAAATAAGATCATTAACGTCGAATGGAACTTGGAGGCACGTCCCTGGAAACTTTAATGCTGCAGATTTGCCATCCCGAGGTTGTTCAATAAGTGCATTAGTTAAATCCAGATGGTTGAAGGGGCCAGAATGGTTGAAGAAAAGAGAAGAGGTGTGGCCCACATCAGAAGTTGTCCTGAACTATGAAGAGATTCAGAGAGAAAAAAGAAAAGCTGTTGCTTCAAATTTGACTGCAACCAAAGAAAAATGGTACTTGAAATATTTTTCAAGCTATTTCAAGATAGTAAGAATGATTTCATGGATTCTTCGATTTGTGAGGAACTGTCGTCAACCGCAGAGAAAGTTTAGGGGAAGTTTGACAGTTCAAGAAATCAACCTAGCTGAAAAGAAGCTATTGAAAATAATTCAAGATGAATCGTTGAATGAAGAAAACAGTTTGAAAGGTCTTCTAACATTTATCGACCAAGATGGACTCTACAGATTGAAAACCAAAATCATTAGAAGAGATGATTGTGAAGATTTTAGATGTCCCATTTTCTTACCATCTGACCATGAACTTGTACATCGATTAATACTTGACCATCATTTGCTGCTTAGCCATGCTGGTACCCAATTTGTGCTTTCAAATCTACGGCAAAAATTCTGGATTATAAGAGGCAGGAAAACTGTTCAGAGAGTCTTGTCAAAATGTGTTCCATGCAAGAGACATACAGCAAAGGCAGTTGAAACTTTACCATCTAGCCTTCCTGAAGATAGAGTGCGAGACGCGCCCGCCTTTGAAGTGACAGGGGTCGATGTCGCAGGCCCACTTCATTTGAAAACTGCCAAGAAAGCGTGGATCTTGATATTTACATGTGCAGTGTACCGTGCGGTACATTTAGAGCTTATTGAGAGTTTATCTACGAATGGTTTCTTATTGGGACTGCGAAGATTTGTCGCCCGAAGAGGTCGTCCATCTGTGATATACAGCGATAACGGTTCCAACTTTGTTGGAGCTGAACGGTTATTAAGATCTATCGACTGGGACCAGATTTCGAATTTTTCTTCTGTAATGAGAATACAATGGAAATTCAACCCTCCAACTGCCAGTTGGTGGGGCGGTTGGTGGGAAAGACTGATCCAAACCGTAAAGAAGTTACTACGGAGAGTTCTTAGTAGAGCATGTTTGACGTTTGAAGAAATGTCAACGATTCTTTGTGATGTAGAGTCAGTCATAAATTCTCGACCGCTGACATATTTGTCAGAGGATCCTACTGATCTTGAACCATTAACTCCCTCGTTGTTTATCCAGGATGTTAAAACTGTTGGAGTTCCCGATGTTGACAAGTTAGATCAAATAAACCTTTCGAAGAGATGGAGATATCACCAGCGATTAAGACAATCAAGTACGAGTTGTGAAAGTGAAAACGAAGGCTGGAGAGTTGACCAGGCCAGTAAAAAGACTTTACCCTCTTGAACTTTCTTCATTAACTTGAACTCAATGTAGATATTTAATGTTCATTTTAGTATTAGTGATATTTGCATTTTGAAACTGAATTTTAAGTTCGTTCCATTGTATTGTTTTCACTGTTTAGTATTTTTCTTTTTTCATTTTTTTTCTTCTTATTAAGTGAACCTTTTAGTTTAATTGTTCTGTTTCTTTATTTCCTTTTACATACTTAACCAATTAAATTTGATTTATTGTCATATTTAAAGTAGGAGATACTTAGTAGAGTTAGTTTAGATTTATGATAATTTTTAGAATGATTGTTTTGATTTTCTTTGTAAACTTAAAAATCAAAAGGTGGGAGGATGTCGCCAGCACACGATCTGTAGTTTAGTTGAGTGGAGTGGCAACGCCGATTTTTGGGTTCGAGAAAAACACAGTTGAGCGCCGAGAGCCACAACGTGCAGACGTGTGCCTCGGTTCTAGATTTACGATCGCCCCACCTTCTGATTTGAGTATATACATGTTTGTTTGTGATTCATGTGCGTCCGTCTACGTGTGTAATAAAATTTATTAAAAGGATTACTAAGGATTCGTCATTCGAAGCTCTCCCACGAACTATTTGAGATTTTAGACATCGAAATTTGAGTAGATAGAACACAGAGTTTCCTGGGGTTGACAGGATATTTTAGAAAGTACATACCTTCATATGCCATTATAGCAAGACCACTTAGTGATTTATTACGAGCCTCAAAACCTTTCGAATTTGGCTTTGAACAGAAAATAGCCTTTCAAAAACTTAAGGACGCGCTGTCTAATGAACCCCTGTTACACCTTTACAGAGAAGGGCAGAAATTGGAATTACACACGGACGCAAGTAAACTTGGGTTAGGGGCAATACTTTTCCAGCAGAGTGATGATGGGCGCTATTATCCAATTCAGTATATGAGCAAAAAAACCTCCATCCAGGAAGAAAAATTGTGTAGCTATGAACTTGAAGTGCTTGCGATTATCCAGGCTTTAAAAAGATTTCGAAATTATTTATTGGGAACCAAATTCAAAATTTTCACTGATTGTGCGGCATTTGCAAAAACCCTAGATAAAAAGGAACTTACACCAAAAGTTGCCAGATGGTCATTATTCATGCAAGAGTTCCAATATGAAGTAGTACATCGCCCTGGAAAACAAATGCAACACGTTGATGCATTGAGCAGATTCCCCGTTATGCTTGTGAATAGTGATGAGTTGACTTACAAAATTGTTAATGCTCAAGAAAGTGACGAATATATCAAAACCATCAAGAAACTGTTACAGGCAGGCAAAACCTCCGAATTTATCTTGAACAATAATGTCTTGTATAAGATTGATAATGATGAAGAGTTACTGGTAGTACCTAAGATGATGCAAGTGGACGTTGTGAAACATGCACATTCTTTTGGACATTTTGCTGCTGTAAAAACTGAAGACTTGGTGAAACGCAATTTTTATTTCCCAAACATGAGAAGGTGTGTTGAGAATGTGATAAGAAACTGTGTTGAATGCATAGTGGTAAATAAGAAGACTGGGAAAGGAGAAGGACTGTTACATCCTATTCCTAAGGAAGATTCGCCATTATCAACATATCATGTGGATTTCATTGGACCACTGCCAACAACCAATAAGAATTACAATCAGATTTTCACGGTCGTAGATGCATTTACAAAATTCACATGGCTTTATCCAACTAAAAGTACCACAGCGCAAGAAGCCATCGAAAGACTGAAGCTACAGCAGAAAACCTTCGGAAATCCTTCGACCATAATCAGTGATCGAGGAGGAGCATTCAGATCCAACGAATTCGAAGAATACTGCACTAAAGAGAATATACATCATGTACAGATAACTGCGGGAGTACCAAGAGCAAATGGGCAAGTGGAAAGAATACATAGAACCCTTATCCCGGTATTAACAAAGATGTCCTTAAATGATCCCGCGAAGTGGTTTAAACATGTTGACTCATTGCAAAGAGTGTTAAACTGCAGTACGTCACGTAGTACTAAGTACTCACCGTTTGAATTACTCATAGGAACCAAAATGAAAAATCCCGAGGATGCCCTTATAAGAAATTTGCTTGTGGAAGAAAGTCAAGATCAATTTAATCAACATCGTGATAGCATTAGGAAAGACGCTAAGCAGAATATTTTAAAAATTCAAGAGGAGAATCGTAAGACTTACAATAGAAAACGCAAGGAAGCTTATCAGTACAAGCAAGTAGAACTGGTGGAAATTATGAGAACTCAGTTTGGAAGCAAGCTGAAACTCCGACCGAAATATTTTGGACCCTACCGTGTTACTAAAGTTAAATACCATGATCGCTACGATGTCGCCAAAATTGGAGATCATGAAGGACCAAATGTTACATCTTCATCAGCGGACCAAATGAAGCCCTGGACCAAATGTTGACTTACATAAATGTTTTGGCCAGAATTTAATGTTTGTAAACTGTATACTAATCTATGTGTTTTTGTTTTTTTAGTTCGTGTATTTTAGATCCTAGGCTGTTGCAGCAGTGAGGACACTGCAAGTCAGGATAGACGAGCGCTATAGGAATGAGGCAGACCGTACCAGAAGATTGCGGAATAGCTACGTTGTGCAGAATAGCTACTAGATGTCGCTGAGATTTGCGCGGCAAGGTAAAACGTGCGTGAAGAGAAAAACAGGAGAGCGGCCGTAGGTAGTGACGAGTTAGGTCATCTCCGCGAGACTGCCCACGCATCGAATTGATTTGTGTTAAATGGTGAAGAGAGCGGTTATTTTAATTCTGAATGTCCCTATAACTGTGTAGTAAATGTCCCGTGTAATTGTCATGTCCCAAGAATAATAAATAGTGTTTGTTTGTGCAAAAGTTGCATTATCATTCCCCTAGACATCTTGCCATCCTATACATATATATATATATATATATATGTGTGTGTGTGTGTGGCTGAGGGAGCTATTAATAAAACTGATCAGCCTTGAAGACACCGGCGGGAAAGGACTACGTTGTAGAGTGATGAGATTACCTTAAAAAGTTCTCGAAAAATCTAGAGTAGCGCGTGTTGTTCGAGGTAGCGGTAAAAAGTATTTTTAGTCAGAGCGGGAAAGGAAGCCGAGTATGAAAGACTTATAGGCGAGCACTCTGTAATTTGAGATGGCTGGAGGGCCAGGTTTCCGAAATTATGCTGGAGAAGTTGTTTACGTGAAGCTTGATTAAATAAAGGAAATTAAGTGACTTATGTATTTATTTAGCTGTGCATTTGCCTTAACTACCGCCACGCTGCATTTTACCTTTAGGATTATATGTGACTGCAACCTCTTTAATAACAGGCGTGATACGACGCTTGTCATATATATATAAATATATATATATATATATATATATATATATATATATATATATATATATATATATATATATATATATATATATATAATAAATAAATAAATAAATAAATAAATATATATATATATATATTTATATATATATATATATATATATATATATATATATATATATATATATATATACACTGCTGGCCACTGTAAATGCAACACCCTGAAAGAAACATGCAAATAACATGAAATTTACAACATGCATTAGCGGAGGTGAGATATGCAAATGATTAGAATTTCAGCGCAGACGCACATCACGCGCGCCTGTGGCGCCACTTCAAAGCGCTATTTAAGGCTTGGAGATTTCGACGATTTCAAGTTCGGCAATTGTGTTTTTCTTGTGGTTTTTTCAAAAAAACGATCAATTATGCCTCGTCGAAAACAGAGATCATCTTTTGATCCAGTATCCGAATTCGACAGAGGAAGGATAGTGGCCTACCGAGATTGTGGATTATCTTTCAGGGAAATCGGTAGTCGTGTTGGACGAAACCAAACAACTGTAATGCGGATATGTGATGCAGGAGGGTACGACGTATTGGAGGGTATTGGATGCAGGAGGGTACGACGGACCGGCGTGTTCGATCGCATCCATCTCAGCGCACCACTTCACGTGATGACAGGCAAATTGTGCGCATGGCAGTGACGGATCGCTCAGTCACATCACGAACCATAGCACAGCACATGCAGTCTGTAACGCATCATCCAGTGTCTGCGCGTACCATTCGACGCCGTTTACAGCAGAGTGGTCTGTCCGCAAGACGTCCATTGCTTTGTCTACCCTTGTCGCAGAACCACAGACGTCTCCACCGCCAATGGTGCGATGACAGAAGGATGTGGACGGCAGAATGGAATGAAATTGTCTTTACTGACGAGTCACGCTTCTTTTCTGCAACACCACGATGGTCGCATTCGAGTCTGGAGACACCGTGAAGAGAGGATGCTGAACAGCTTCGTTATGCACCGCCACACTGGTCCTGCACCGGGTATTACGGTATGGGGCGGTATTGGATATCACTCTCGCACACCTCTAGTACGCATTGCCGGTACTTTAAACAGCTAGCGCTACATCTCCGAGGTGTTGGAGCCAGTTGTCCTTCCTTACCTTCAGGGCTTGCCCACAGCCATATTTCGACGGGATAATGCGCGACCACACGTGGCACGCATTGTCCAACGGTTCTTCGTCAATCGCCAGATTGAATTGCTTCCCTGACCACCTCGCTCTCCGGATCTTTCGCCGATAGAAAACATGTGGTCTATGGTTGCTCTACGATTGACCCAGATTCCATCCCCAGCTGCCACAGCAGATCAACTTAGGCAACGTGTGGAAGCTGCTTGGTCTGCTGTACCCCAAGAACTCATCCAAAGTCTCTTTGAATTAATGCCGAGGCGTGTGGCAGCGGTGATCTCCAACAATGGCGGCTACTCTGGCTACTGATTTTGGCAGGAACCACACTTCACAGAAGTCTATAACTTTAATCATTTGATACTTGGTCAACATGTTATCTACAAAATAAATTTTGTTGTGATATCTCTTGTCTTTCTTGGTGTTGCAATTTGGGTGGCCAGCAGTGTATATAGTAAACACCGCTTATAGTGATCAGTGTTATAAGAATCGACCGTTTATAAGAATCAATATCGCAAAAACAAAAACAAATGTATTATTTCCATGTTAAAATTTTCGCTTTAAAGAAGCAATCCACCGTTTTTAAGAATCAGAATATACTCTTCGCTTTCCTTTCATTTTTCCAAAAAAGCCACTTAAACCCTCAAAAGGCACGAATTACTTTCTTTATCTTTTCTTAAAGAAAGACTGATGAGATGGGATGGAATACAGTCGTAAAATGCATCCCTTTCTTTGTTAGACATAATATAATAGTTTCCCCTTAAACGCTTTAGCTAAACACTGTCCTATTAGCTTGACCCAGGAGCATCTTTACCTATCCGGGTCGGATTTCAATTTTCTCCACTGACAAACAAAGACAGGGACTCTTTTTTCCCGACTCCCACATCCTGGTTGCGGCTTCCTGGACCCTGAAACACACAAATCTTCAGCGAAGTGTCCACTATAACTTAGGCAAACGTGACATTAGTAGATTCAGCACGTTATCAAACCGTGAAACGTAAGCTAGAAGGTGAATCTTCGTCTGAGACTATTGATATTGAAAGAGGTATAAAAAGTCTGCTGAAAAATTCATTACATCAAACTACCATAAAAAAATTTTTCTTGCACCCTTCCTGTAGTTAAAATGTTAAAACTGTTAAGCAGTTATGTTGTGACAAATATTGAACTTTTTTTCATCTCTTACTATAATCATGTGTATCTACTTATAGTTCTAGAAATTAAGTTGTATTTTAAAAATTATAAAAAATAATTTTAATAAAAGTAATTAACGTAAATTTAAGAGTATTTTATGGTAAATTATCTCATATATAGGTGTGTGTGTGTGCCTGTCCAAAAACCCAAATTTCGGCTATAAGAATCAACCTCTTGTAAGAATCAAAAACAGTAATAACAAACGTGAATCTTATAAGCGGAAATCACTAAATATAGATATATATATATATATATATATATATATATATATATACAGTAACCACCGCTTATAGCGATCAGTGGTTATAAGAATCAACCGTTTATAAGAATCAATATCACGAAAAAAAAAAACAAATGCATTATTTCCATGTTAAAATTTCGCTTTAAAGAATCAATCCACCGGTTATAAGAATCAGTTTACACAATTCGCTTTCCTTTCATTTTCAAAAAAAGCCACTTAAACCCTAAAAAGGCACGAAGTTCTTTCTTTTTTTTTTTTTTTTTTAAGAAAAATTGATAAGATGGGATGGAATATAGTCTTAAAATTCATTCCTTTCTTTGTTAGACATAACATAATAGTTTCCCCTTAAACAATTTAGCACAACACTGTCCTATTAGCTTGACCCGGGGGCATCTTTACCCGTCCGGGTCCGATTTCACTTTTCTGCACTAACAAACAAAAATAGGGGCCCTTGTCTTTCCAACCTCCCACATTCTGGTTGCGGCTTTCTGGACCCTGAAACACATAAATCTTCGGCGAAGTGTCCACTATCACTTAGGCAAACGTCACATTAGTAGATTCAACACGTTATCAAACCGTTAAACGTAAGCTAGAAGGTGAATCTTCGTCTGCGACTATTAGTATTGAAAGAGTATTGAAACAGCCTCCTGAAAACTTTATTGCGTCAAACTACCATAGAAACTTTTTCTTTCCCCCTTCCTGTTGTTGAAATGTTAAAACTGTTAAGCTGGTATGTTGTAACAAATATTGGATTTTTTTCTTCTCTTACTATAATCATGTGTATCTACTTATTGGTCTAGAAATGAAGTTGTATTTTTAAAATTATAAAAAATAATTTTAATAAAAGATAATTAACGTAAATTAAAGAGCATTTTATGGTAAATTATCTAATATATGCATATATAGGTGTGTGTGTGTGCCTCTCCAAAAACCTAAATTTCGGCTATAAGAATCAACCGCTTATAAGAATCAAAAACAGTAATAACAAACGTGATTCTTATAAGCGGAAATCACTGTATATATATATATATATATATATATATATATATATATATATGTAATATAATCATTACATCTCGTTCTTAAAATGCAACCTGAAAAGGAAAACTAGCTCAAATTTACATGGCTGGAGCTAGACTCAGCCTGAAAGGAATTGAAATTTTGAAGCAGTCGGGTCGAATCATTTTATTAGGAGCGATAGTAACATACGTCCTTTCATTTCAGATGCTCGGAGCGAAGTGCAATATCACCTTTCAACCTTACGCGCTAGAAGCGAGGTACATGTGGCTGTTGTTTTGAAATGTCAGCGGAATTTCGGGCTGGCGATGCGAACTCACGCCTTTCTCGGGACGTATACACGTGTAGAAATGCAATGTTTGCTGTTTTATGGGAAGTCCTGTTGCTATGGGTTTTTAAAGCGTTAAAGTAATGTTACTGGGGGTTGGATTCAGGAAAGGGAATTTAACTGATAGAATGGAGGGCCTAATATTTAATTTATTACACATATATATATATATATATATATATATATATATATATATATATATATATATATATATATATATATATATATATATATATATATATATATAGTATCAGCTCATGCATGCTGTGTTAGGTATATTAGAAAAATGGAAGTATAAGAAGACTAGAAGAGTACGAAAGTATGATGTTTAAGATACAAGTATGGGATTCCCAGAACAGGTAAATTCGCTACCCAGAAACATTACACCCTGAATCAGCATTTCATATTTACAGTGTGATGCACTCAAGAATGCGATGGTTTAACAATGAATAACATTTTTTTTTAATGCCAAATATTGCTATGCACAGGCGGAGAGAAGCAATGCAACGTCGCAAATGAATCCGCCGCAAAGTATGTTATCGAAGTAAAAGTTATTCATAACAACATAACATCGTGCGAGAGTAGAAAATTACATTACATGGCTTAACATGCGAGGCACTGCCGTGTATGTTTCCTAAGAGTAGAGTTTTATTAGTGACTCTAAGGAGGCACATTCTTATTAAGGGGATATTGTGTGCTAATCTTGGCAGATTTATGAATTCTTTATCTGAAAGACAAATACGAAATTCCGCGAAAATTAAGGAAGCGTTACAACAAGTCACGTGACGATTTCTACGAAAGAGTTGGACTGTTCCAGTAGTATTGCAGTCAGCTTTGCGTCTAAGCTCTTTTATGGGATTAATGAGGGAACAAACACTAAATTTATTTTCTAGGCACGCAGAAAGAAACAGTTAATGCAAAAATGGTAGTGTTACGCTTATGGAAAGCATGTCAACTAGGCTAATGCGCCTTCCAATTCCTCCCCATGTAGTGTAAATATAAAATACACTATTACGCAATATACTTTTATAGACAGTTACTAACAAGAAAAAGTCCTCGCCCCTAATTTCTTTATTTCTTTCTTTCTTTCTTTTTAATTGGATCACAACCATTTGTTAAATAAATATTGTTCAGTCATTGACTTCTCATACTTTTTTTTCTGCATAAAACTGGACTTTTTAAAAAATTTCGAAAGAGTTCTTTGATCTATTTACGTGTTAAGAAATTCAGTATACGGGGGGGGGGGCACAAAATTAAGTATACAACATTATCATGTTTTGTTATACAGTTTCTTAAAAGAAACAAACACACACACACACACACACACATATATATATATATATATATATATATATATATATATATATATATATATACACATATATATATATATACCCAACAAACACAGAGGCATCGGGCCGGGGCCGGATGATTCCGGCCAGCCGATTTCTCCATTGCCTGGCCGGCGCATTAGGTCAGTATCGGATCCGTCACGGGCTTGTCCTCTCGCCCGCGACTTCCCCGTCGAGTACTGGGCCGCTTCCGGTAACAATGAAGCTATCGTACATCCGACTGCTTACCTTGATTGAACCGCAAACTTCCCGTCGATGTGGACATACAGCCGTACCATTGCCGGAGGCTGACGGGCCGGTTACGGGAGCAATAATTCGTGTCGACAGGCCGTCAAATACCCATCTCGAAACCATCAAAGCGCCGTCGATCAGGGTTACTTTCCAGTGCTGGGCCATAATTGGAATTCCGACAGATTTTCTAAGTTTTTCTTAGACCCCTTCCTTTCACATGCTTTTTATTTTTATTAATGAGATTGTTTATGATAACAGTACTTAACAGTGTTTATGATAACATTTGATATACATCAGATGATGTATATCTGATATATATCTGTAGATATCAGATGTTATATATATAATACTTGATATATATAACATCTGATATCTACCCTTACACTTTATTTCTATTTTTTTCTGGCTCTCCATGTATAACTAGTATTAATATTTTTAACTTTTCTCTTTTTCTCGTGTATTTTCAGGTAATAGAAAATATTAATCTCTGCTAAAACCTAAAATATTTGTTCAGAATAATCCCTTAAAATTATATTTTGTACATGTTATTTTAAGTAAAGTTCGTAAATGTTTTCGAGATAAGAAAATTATAATATTTTCCATAGAGGAAATTTATTTCATTCTTCTCAAAGTTAAAAGTGAGGTGTATTATATATTTGAAAACCAGGAATTACCTGATTATATAACTTTAATTGTTATAATTTATTTGAAAATGATTTAAAATTAAAATTGAATGTAGTTCAATGTTTTATAAATTTTGTTCAGTACTATTTTAGTAGTTGACAAGTGAAAACATTTCATAGTTTTGCATATCAAACAATGGTTCATTGTTAAAGCTTAGCTGTTCAAGAAATATTTTGTTTTGAGACATCTTCAAATACGTCTTGATAAGTTTATTCTTTGGTGATAAAAATAATAATATTCTGTCATCCTACAGTCTTATATTGCTGAATACGATAAGACTGAAAAAAGGACTGAACAAAATTTATAAAACATTGAACTACATTCAATTTTAATTTTAAATCATTTTCAAATAAATTATATAAATTAAGATTATATAATCGGGTAATTCGTGATTTTCAAATATATATTACACCTCACTTTTAACTTTGAGAAGAATGAAATAAATTTCCTCTATGGAAAATATTATAATTTTCTTATCTTGAGAAAATTTACGAAATTTACTTAAAATAACAAGTACAAAATATAAACATACCTTTCGGTCATTGTCCAATGACGGTATATTAAAAAAATGTTGGAAATAAAAAAATCCCACATCCCACACAGTCGAGCATCAGAGTTGTAACAAATCTTGAACCATGTACGAACGAACTGCAGACATTAACTGTGTAGGAAGATAATTGGCATAAATAGCGTGCGCCAAATGTTTCGCCAAAACAAAATCGCCAATTTTTATACGTCCTGCATAAAAGATTGACGACTGCCCAAAGAGCATTCCCGTCTATTTTTAGAAGTACCCCCACTCATTCTCAGTAAAACGGTCCTTGCAAGTGCAAGGAAAGTCCACAAAGGAATTTTACGACCCCAAGCAAGGGGCAGCACACAGCTGGCCGAGAGGAGGGGGGGGGGGGGGTGGATGCGCGGTTAAAAAAAAATTAAAACTAATTTATTAGTAAAATAATGAATATAAAAATATTATCATTATGCTAGATAACTACTTAGAGTTAAAAATGAATTTTACAAGAATAACTGGAAATAAACAAAACTACATTGGTTTTAAAAACGCTACTCCACGTAGCAACCAGTTGGGAAATACATTTTTCGTTTTTGTTTTAACACGTTTTAACCCATCAAATAGCGTCGGTTAGGGCGGTTTTTGTCAGGTTGCAGGAAAATACTATTTTATGCCCTGAGCCTATAAATCACGGCCCGGGATAATTTGCACTAAATTAATTTTGAACGTGTCCACCTCAACAACTGAAAAACAAAGCTTTTTGTCTCTAATTTTTGTGCTGGATTTTGTGATTGCTGACCAATAAAAATATTTCACAGGTAAGGAAACTTGATGATATTTTTTCATTAAAATATCAGAGCACCTCACTAGAATCAGCAGAAATCCATCACATATGCCTCATTATTTACAGTGGCTCCCAAAAGTGTTCGTACACTTACGATTTTCAATGAAATAGGGGTCTATCCATTAATTAAAATGAATATTTCAGAATGCGTATTTAACAATTAGATGTATAATCTATTCTTAACAAAACTACATGAAATATTTTAAAAACATAGTAAAACTTTATTTTTAAGAAACCAGTAATCAAAAAGTAACAAAAACTTTATCCCACAACAGTCATCGAACACTTGTAAAAAAATCTCTACTTATAAGAAAATATTTTAATTTTTCGTTAAATTAATATTTAGTAGGATATCCTTTAGCATCAACAACAGCTTTTAAACGTCTGGGAATAGATTGCACTAGTTCTTTTGTAATTTCTGCATCAATGTTCATCCATTCTTCCATCATAATTGTTTTTAGTTCGCTTTTTCTTTTAAAAATGTCGTGTTTTCGTACTCGAACCTCCAGTTCTCTCCAAAAATGTTCTATTGAGTTTAAATCTGGCGATTGAGGTGGTGTTTTCAAAACTTGTGGACAATTATAGAGACACCAGAGGCGAACGTTGAGAGCCGTGGGCTTAGGATCGTTATCTTGATTAAAAAAAAATTAAAAATTTCAAATACCCAAATTTTAGGCTGATAATTTTAAATTGTCTCTTAAAATATTTATATAAACAGAACGATTCATTATGCCATCAATAAATACCAAATTACTTAGTCCTGATGTTGACATGCACTCCCACACAAGGACACCTCCACCGCCATGCTTAACTGTTTCTACTAAGTTCTTAGGATTAAGTTCCTCATTTTTTCTTCTCCATACAATTATACGCCCATCGGAACCAAAAATGATAAACTTGCTTTCATCGGCAAATAAGACATTATTCCAATAGGTTTGGGGCTTATTAATCATTGATAGTGCGAAGGAAAGCCCGAGCTTTCTGTTTTTCTCACTCACAAAAAAAATTGTACGGGCAGAACGCCCATATAATCCAGCAGCTCTGAGAACTCTTCGAACAGTTTCAGGTGAAATTGAAGTAGAAAATGTTTCATTAAATTCTGCAGAAAGTTTTACAGCACTCAAACGTAGATTTTTCACAAATTTTCTAATTAAAAATCTCTGATCACGTTTTGTTAACTTTGCCGGACGACCTTTTCTTATCTTGATTTTGATCCGATTTTCTTCTTTAAAGCGTTTTATCACATACTGCACAGTATAATGGGATAAATTAAGTAATTTAGCAACATTCCGAACTGATTTACCACAACTATGATGAAAAATAATCAATTTTCGATCAATGCTGTTTGTTGTTTCTTTGCAAGCCATTTTTAAATAATAAATAGAATATTACGGAATAGGCAAGCAAAAATTAAAGCCAAATGATATTTTAAATGCCACCACAATTCAAAAATAAAAATAAAGCGCCAGGCGATAATTTTAGTTATGAATTTATCCGAAAATATTTCAGTGTACGATGACTTTTGTGAGATAGTTTTTGTTACTTTTTGATTATTGGTGTTTTAAAAATAAAGTTTTACTATGTTTCAAAATATTTCATATCGTTTTGTTCAGAATAGATTATAAATTTTATTATTAAATGCCCATTCTGTAATATTCATTTTAATTAATGGATAGATCCTTATTTCATTGAAAATCGTAAGTGTACGAGCACATTTTGGAGCCACTGTAGGTGTTCATATTCAAAATGAACTATTTCCCTTTTGGAACAAAAAATAAGACATGAAATAATATCACTCTTAAAATTTTGTAAATATTATTCTACTATTTTAGATTCCACCCCTGATCTAAGCAACCAAGACCGACTTACTGTTGTAGTAAGATTTGTTCTATTAAGTAATAAATCAAAGCAAATGGAAATTAGGGAGCATTTTTTGGGGATTTATTTCAATATCAGATTTCCTTGAAACAGATAAATCAAATAGGTCTACAAAATGTAAATATGTGGAAAGTATGTTACATGATCCATTTAAAAATGAAAAATATATTATAGCTGAAGATTTATGCGATGAAACTGACAACATTGCCCTCTATATTTCCCTTGAAATGAACGCGTTAAATGTGATTCAATACCTATTTACAAACAACCTCATCTATCTGTGTCCAAATTTAGTGATTACCATACGAATTTTATTAACATTGCCTGTGACTGTGGCTAGCGGGGAAAGAAGCTTTTCAAAACTTAAAATAATAAAAAATTATTTGAGGTCTACAATGGGACAAGAAAAGCTTTCAGACTTATCTATTATTAGCATCGAACAGGACATTTCGGAAGATATAGATGATCAGATATTATAACAGAATTTGCATTAAAAAAAGCAAGGAAAGCAAAGATTATCTTTTTGACTGACTTATTAAGTATATGTATTAATAGATATGTGTTGTATGTATTTAATATAACGTATTCATTTAGTTGTTATATCAATACATTAATAATTATTATGTTAGGTTATAAAATTAAAAAATTAACTGAATTTATAATATTTTCTGCAATTCGTTGTTTCATTTAAGGTAAAAATATTTCAGAGAAATTTCAATTAATCCATGCGGTATGAGGGGGTGGGGGAATTATTCTCGCACACGTATCGCAGCTACCCTAGAAACTGCCCTGTATTTACTAGCACATTAAAAGCTACTAAATTACTGTCAACATTTACATACATACAAACACACACTTTCTAATTTTATCTCTGATGAGATGGAGTTTGTTTTTATGAAGCATATTCGAAAAATATGAATACAGTTCAT
>OU015496.1:189022953-189042953 GCA_907164885.2 Dolomedes plantarius
CTTTAATTGGTTGAAAAATCAATGCAACAGTCGAGACGGGAATTGCAACCAAAGAACAGGCAGCAATTCAGTTAACTCCAAGTCTTTCATACAATTTTGCCTGTACAGGCATTTGGAAAATATTCATGTATAACCATATTTTAGACATCCGTCTTACTTATCAGAATATTAAATAAATACAAAGTATTTATTCAATATTCTGTTATAAATAGATACTTTTAACTGTGATATTAAAGAAATACTTTAAAAATATTTTTACAACGATTTTATTGCAAAAAATAGCAGAAAGTAAAATTAATTTTTAAAAAAATCTGGCTACAGCCTATTTATTAAAAGCTAAATTATCATTTGCTGAAGTTAAAATTTGTCTATTTTGAAAATGGTACATGTAAGCAGACTTTTGATTAGAGGTTATGTTTTTACTCTTTTCGAAAAGAAATACTCTTGATCTGCATTTATTTTTAAATGCTGTAAAAACCATCAAAATAAGTAATATAAATAATAATGAGAAAAATCGTGAAGCACAGCTTTAACAGGAAAAAACTACGAATAACCACCCAAAGAAAGTAAGTACAATTACTTCTATTTCAAAAGTTAAGTCTTCCTTCTCAAAAGAAAATCCGACGACTCAAAAAACAATTTCAATGTCTTTAAATATCGCTGTGTCAACTGTAAATAAGATAATAAATATAGATTTAAATCTTAAAAAGGTTAGAAAGCTTAATATTCACCGCCTTTTCCTTAGGCATGAGCAACAGAACACGCTGTAGAATTCTCATGAAAATCATTTAGCTAATGACAGATGGAGATATACTGTGACGTCATAAATAGGTAGGCTATTCTCTGAGGCTTTTTAAAAAATACTAAATTCGGGACCAAGAAAGAGAGAGTCCTAATTGTAAATGATACGGCCACATCTTAAAGCAAAAACTTAACGATTTAATAACAAAGAAAATTAACATTAGACAAGTACAGCATAATTAAATGAATTTGAACTTAAGTGCAGATTTAACAGCGACGCTATCACGAAATCCGGATAGCGTCTCACAGGATCTTAAAAGACACGTCCGCCTGGCCGGCCGTTACATGAGAGATCTCTTGAAAATAACAGAGTCTCGCATATATATATACTCTGCATAAAGTCTTCGCCGGTGCCGTGTCGTCTTATTAGAAATTGTTTTCCAGAGCGGGGGCCGGCAGATTAGCGGGTGACAGTTCTTCTTACCGACGAACATTCCGGCAAACTTTATTGCGCGATAGTGTCAAACTCGCATTGAGATATTTCTAAGAAAGACAGTTTTTCGAGGCGATGGGAGACGCTTCTGTTTTTCAAAGCAGATATTCCCACAACTTGCTTGAGAATCCGATATGCCTGGACTTAACTTTCAGGCTAAAAATTCTCGCGGCATTTGCTGGTATCGTTTTTTAATCCGCTCGGAATCCATACACGTGTTCAAAATGATGGGGACTAGAAAATGGTATTCCGATAAGCATGAAGCTGTGTGTCGTGCACCCAGTGAGGTCTTGGGGGAAAAAACCCCATACTTTCATTACGCTACAATACACTGGAGTTCCAAAAAAACTGAGATACCTGTCTAATACCTGGTAAGCCCTCTTCTGGATCGTAGAATTGCAGAAACACGACGGGACCGGGTCTCTACGAGCTCTCTAAGGAAGTCTATAGACATTGGACACCATGCATCCTTAAAAGGGGTCCACAATTTTGCAATATTCCTAGATGGCGGATCTCTGCTTTTAACGAAACATTGCATTGCATCCCAGATATGTTCAATGACGTTGAGATCTGGGTGACAAGGGGGTGCGCTCCTCAAACCCTAATTTGTTGGCTGTGGATGTGTGTGGGTGGCGCATTCTCTTGTTGGAGGACGCCCAAACCCACGAGAGGGAATGCATGGCATGAATGGCTGTAACACAACCGAGAGGATGTGGACGTAGCGTTCATTCTGTCAGATAAGTTGTAGACGTATGAGGGGCCCTAATTCGTGCCAGTTCATCACACCTCATACCATAACTTAGGCCCCCACCAGCTTGTACAGTCCAGCGTTGAGATGCTGCATTCATTCATTTATGACGTTTTCTTCACACGCAGATCCTTCTGTCTGCCCGAATCAGTTGGAAACGAGACTCGTCAGACCAGGCCACTGATTGCCACTCTTCTCGAGTCCACGTGCTGTGTTCCCGAGCCAAAACGGGGCTCAGAGCTCTATCTCACGAGAAAAGCAATGGCACTCGGGAGGGACATCAGCTATTAAAATCCATATTATGCAGTTAACGTTGTACAGTCCTCAAATCAATGTTAGTAGAAGCCCTAGCATTGAATTGCGAACCTTATTCGCGCCAATGGTATATTCCTCTCGCTTGACATGATTCTCAACAGAAAACACCGGTCATGAACATCCAGTGTCTTTTGACGGCCACACGATTTGCCGATACGCGCAAGCGTGGGGGGCAGCGTAGTTTAGGTTTACGGCCACACTGTAGCATCACGATAGGTGGTTAAGGCTAATAATCCCCGAGGCTTTATTAAATTTACTATTTCTAAATTCATGACCAAGAAAGATAGAGTCCTAATTATAATGATAAGGCCAATTTTAAAACAAAAACTTAACAAGGGAATTTATTTACAAAAAATTAAACATTAAACAATTACAACATATTCAATTAATTTAAGTTCAGATCCACAGCGTATGCTCCCAGACCCATGGTCTCAACAAGAGCTCCTAAAAAACACGTCTCTTCGGGCTGGATGTTACATGACAAAATCTCCCAAAAAAACAAACAAAGTCTCTGACTATATCTCGCTTCAGGTCTACCCTGGTGGCGTGGCGTCTTCTCAGAATTTGCTGAATTTTCCGAGGGGGAACGAGAAATTCCGCGCTCGATGACAGCCTTGGACTCGATGGCGTTTTTATGGGAACATATCGCTTCTATAACGTCAGCTTGTTCTGACTGACGACCCTGATAGACATCTTTATGAGAGAAAGAGCGACCGACTCCAGATTTTTGCCGGCAAAGATGAAGATGAGGGGTTTACAAGCAAAACCCAGGAATGTTGACGTCGGTGGTGAATCCGTATGTGATAGTCCATTAATCTCCCACAGAATTTTAGAATGCAAGGGTACGCATGGTTGCGTTTTTTAAATCTTGCAGATGTGGAAGGCTCGTCGCAGGTTCGTGGGAACCGCACAAAAGACGGGACGTTACAACACGTTGCCGTAGGTTCGATGTTTTAATGGAATTTTTGTATTCAAGATACACCCTTGAAATGATCGAATGGGGGAAAACTATACTTTGCCTTAACACCGAAATGTCATGACCTATCACATGAGCACCAACTATAATACCTCATTAAAAGTAGCTTAAATCGCCGATTATCTGCTATGCTTACTGCGCAAACAGCTCTTTAAGCTTCTAAAAATGTCTATCGTTCTATATACAATACTTTATGTTGAAGCTGTTTACGAGAAAGTGTGTATTGCTACGTATTTCGAACGGGATCGCCTGTCTCAGTTATTCTGGCACTAAAGTGTATTAGTATGACAACTGATAAAGCATGGATCTGTTTAAATGATAGTAACAACAACAACAAAAAGAACCGATTTTATCGAAAAAGAGGAGAAAAAGATCTGAAAACCACTAATCAAAAAAAGTTTTAGCAAAGGATTCATAATTATAATTACTGCTGTTTATTCGTGCAACGGGAAATCAAAGTTGAGAAGAGTCGAAAAAAATGTCAAAATCATTTCAACTTATTTTCAAGATAAGGTTTTAACTCCTATATTTAAAGAAGAAGTACCATCTTTTTATCCAATAAAGATAGTACTTTTTCTTTAAATCTAACTTTATAAAATAGAACTTCACCAGGATAAAGCTACGATCTAAACTTCAAAATGTGCTACCAAATTACTGGAAAAACGAGAAAAAAAATCTGTTATTAAAGCTATACCGTTTGCTGATTTTTGTTCCAAATCTCCTGGTGTTTGACCAATATATTATTTTGATTTTGGATTGTTAAAAAACGTTTTGGAACTTCCTAAACGAGACCTAAAACAGTGAATGTACAGTAGAAAACTGCTTCAAAATCGTTCTAAAGATGTGTATACAGTCCCTGTATCCGGTGTAACGCCTCCCGTACAATAGCGAATATTTTATGCGTGGAAATTCCGGGAAGACCAACCAAAGCGTGGTCTGTGCACATAATTGATTTAGACGGCTGCAGACAGACAGTCGCCTGACAACATAAAGGTCGGAAGTGCTACCGACAGCTCGATGAACATTAAACCAGCCACAAAAGGGGAGTTGCCGAAAGGAGGCGCCTAGTCGTCTGGGAATGTTATTGAATATATTCCAGACATTTCGAGAACGTTTAGCGGAGGTATATAAAGTCGCCGAACGCAGATTCGGAGATGAAGTTAGTCAGAGTGACGCTGGAGCCGGAGACAAGGAGATACTGCCGGGCTTAGAAAGACTTGAATGAGCGCAGCGACAACTCAAGTCCTCGTTGACGCCGTGAACCCACAAATTTAATTTATATATATATATATATATATATATATATATATATATATATATATATATATATATATATATATTGTAAATAGCATTATTTAGTCGAGAAATGCAATTAAAGCATAAAATACAAAAAGGCTGGCAGTCTTTTATTTAAGGCAAAGTCCTCACACTGGTATATTCAAATGTGTCTAGTTACAAATGCCCCTGAGTGCGTAAAGAGGCAAAACCTAATTAAGAAATAAAAGCCAAGCGATTTATTTTATTTTTTAATCTAATAAGGAATCAGATTTAAAATTTGCATTTTATTTAATCATTTATGTGAACCTATTAAGTTACAAAGAAAACTATTTCAAAAAGAAAAATTCTTCTTTTAATGAAATCCATACATAAAATATTTCTTAAAAGACATGCTGTCGAGCATCCCACCTGTCAAGATATTTTCCTTGTATAGTGTAAAAGAAGAAAAAAAAGGCGTTCTCGACGTATATATATATACTATGTACATAAAAGGTAGCCTTCGTAACGGCTAATTTGCAGTTATAGGGGCAAAAGCATGCTATTGATGCTGTAATTAAGTCTCGTGATTGACCTTGCTTCATTCATTTTTTTTAAGCTGCAGACAAAAGTGACAGGTCTCGAAAGTCCAATATCAGGAAGTTTCTTGAAATGTGTCATTCGGAAACACGATAGCATTTTTAAGCTAGGTTAAGACTTATTTTAAAGGACAGTCTAAAGCAAGGCTAGTGTTTGGAGCATTACTTTCATCTTTTACTATACGAAGGCTCAACGAGTCTGAGTCAAGGACTATCTAAATATATGAGAAACTTGCTGAAAACCCGCACTTCGCTACTGAGTACATTCAAATTAAATACAATGGTCAATGTATGCAATTAATGCCAAAAAAATAAATATGTATATATATTTATAATAAATACGACGATCAATACAATATACAATTGATGTAAAAAATATATATACAGTGGCTCCCAAAAGTGTTCGTACACTTACGAATTTCAATGAAATATGGGTCTATCCATTAATTAAAATCAATATTTCAGAATGGGTATTTAATAATAAGATCTATAATCTATTCTTAACAAAACTACATGAAATATTTTGAAAACATAGTAAAACTTTATTTTTAAGAAACCAGTAATCAAAAAGTAACAAAAATTTTATCTCACAAAAGTCATCGTACACTGATATATTTTCGGATAAATTCATAATTAAAATTATCGTCTGGTGCTTTATTTTTATTTTTGAACCGTGGTGGCATTTAAAATATCGTTTGGCTTTAATTTTTGCTTGCCTACTCCGTAATATTCTATTTATTATTTAAAAATGGTTCGTAGTCGTAAAGAAACAACAAACAGCATTCGAAAATTGATTATTTTTCATCATTGTAGTGGTAAATCAGTTCGGAATATTGAAAAATTACTAAATTTATCCCATTCTACTGTGCAGTATGTGAAAAAACGCTTTAAAGAAGAAAATTGGATCGAAAACAAGGTAAGAAAAGGCCGTCCGGCAAAGTTAACAAAACGTGATCAGAGATTTATAATTAGAAAATTCGTGAAAAATTCACGTTTGAGTGCGGTAAAAGTTTCTGCAGAATTCAATGAAACATTTTCTCAGAACAGCTGGATTGCATGGGAGTTCTGCCCGTAGAAAATGTTTCGTGAGAAAAACAGAAAGTTTAGGCTTCCCTTCGCACTATCAATGATAAATAAGCCCCAAACCTATTGGAATAATGTCTTATTTGCCGATGAACATTTTTGGTGCTGATGGGCGTATAATTGTATGGAGAAGAAAAAAATGAGGAACTTAATCCCAAGAACTTAAGCATTCCGGTGGAGGTATCCTTGTGTGGGGGTGCATGTCAGCATCAGGACTAGGAAATTTGGTATTTATTGATGGCATAATGAATCATGCTGTTTTTATAAATATTTTAAGAGACAATTTAAAATTATCAGCTCAAAATTTGGGTATTGGAAACAACTTTGTTTTTTTTTATCAAGATAACGATCCTAAGCACACGGCTCTCAACGTTCGCATCTGGTGTCTCTATAATTGTCCACAAATTTTGAAAACACCACCTCAATCGCCAGATTTAAACCCAATAGAACATATTTGGAGAGAACTGGAGGTTCGAGTACGAAAACACGACATTCACATGAAAAGCGAACTAAAAACAATTATGATGGAAGAACGGATGAACATTGATGCAAAAATTACAAAAGAACTAAAGCAATCTATTCCCAGACGTTTAAAAGCTGTTGTGGATGCTAAAGGATATCCTACTAAATATTAATTTAACGAAAAATTAGAATATTTACTAATATGCAGAGATTTTTTACAAGTGTACGATGACTTTTGTGCGATAAAGTTTTTGTTACTTTTGGATTATTGGTTTCTTAAAAATAAAGTTTTACTATGTTTTCAAAATATTTCATGTAGTTTTATTAAGAATAGGTTATAGATCTTATTATTAAATACCCATTCTGAAATATTCATTTTAATCAATGGATAGACCCCTATTTCATTGAAAATCGTAAGTGTACGAACACTTTTGGGAGCCACTGTATATATAAAAAATCGTAAGGGATATTTTTATAGACAAAATAATGTACTATCGTCTGCCGCATTAGCAAGAACAAAAATATTTTTTGTCTATTTAGTTGTTATGCACGTGACGATAAATTTATTTAAAGTACCAGACAAAGAAATCACGTGATCAGCATTTAATAAATTAAATTCTAAAAATTAATCTTTAAAAATTCCCCAAAAATCAGAAAAGAGGTAAAGATTCGAAAAAGATTTCATTTTAAAGGAATTTTTATGATCTTTCTCGTGATGTAAATTTTATAACCATCAAATTGTTATTTTAAATGCAAACTTAAAAAAAGTTACTAAAACAGCTTAAAAATTTAATTTAAAAAAATCTAAGAGGAATTTTTCAAAAATCTCTCTTAGTGCACCCCTACACTAAAAGAAGAATCGCCATGCAAAATTTCAGCCCTTTAGGTCCAGCGGTTTGGTCTGTGCGTTGTATGTCAGTCAGACAGTCAGTCACGGAACTGTTTTATATATATAGATAGGTTGATTTAGACGTGTTCATGAAAAATTAGCTATTGCCATGTTTTATCCATTCCAATACAGAAATAAACCATTCACAGGCGTCTTTTCACAAAATAAAGAAGCTGTGCGTGTGAAGAGCTACACTGTTTAATTTACCGCGACAGTCTTACAAAATTAATGAACATCAACTGAATAGAAAATATTTTACCCGAAATTTTACGAAATTTCATAAAAATTGTACTTTTAGGAAGTGCTTAAGGGGAGAGATCCCCTTAAAACCTTAAAAAAAAACTCAATTTTTATGATTTAATTTTAAAGAATGGAATGCAAGGAATCCTTATAAAAAATGAAGTCGATACTACAATTAGAACCGCATTTATAGCCAGATGTATAAAGCTAATAGTAAATCTAGCGTAAAGCTATTTATAGAAACTTTAAATGGCTTTTTCTAAAAACTGTTATTTTCAAACTTGTGCGCATTCTTTCTTCAAAACTAATGATCACAAATTGCTAAAATTTGATATACATGCACGTATTTCTAGTATTTTTTATACAATTTCTACCTAAATTTAGGTAAGTACATATTAATAATTTTTTACAGCAATTTTTTGTGAAAACATTTTGATATTTCTTGTACATTACAATACATTTGCCTGAAAAAATATTTTTATGTGAAATATGGTAATTATTTTAGGTCTAAATTGAAGTATAACGTATGGATAGAATATATACAAATAATGTAATATATATCTCTTATAGTTTTAAAAAAAATCTGAGCGCAATGTATTGACCTCAGATTCATTATTCATAAAACATTAATTTTTTTGCATAAAATGATTTTTAATAATCTCCCAATAATTCTGCTTTTGTTTTCTAATAGATACAGCTTTGTACAATTCACCTTAAAAATAGCTTTATATCAATTGCAAATTAACCGTTTGACAACACATTAAGCTTGGTAGTAAAATCAGTGTATTTTTGTAAGTGCAAAGGTGATCCCCCTCCCCCCTGTTAAAAGATGATATCATTAAGGACATACTGCTTTTTCCAGATAGTATTATGAAAAATATCGCATTGAAATCTAAGATCTTAACAAGTTTCTCCTATAAATGATTATTTATATTCAAAAGATCACTTTTCTTTTTCATAAAGGAAATAAAAGTTTTAAATGAATAAAGACAAAAGAGAAAAGTTTTAAGATTTAAAAGAAAGAAAGGATTGAAGATTTAACAAATTCTTCTCTTATTGTTTGAAGAGGTTTTTTTTATCCAAAGGTGATTTTTATCTCAGAAAAATCCTTTTCCTTTCTTAATAAAAAGAAAGCAGAAAAAAAGTTTTAATAGTTAAAACAAATGCGGGAAAAGATATTACATATTTAAAAGGGTGCTTATTTGGATCATTACCACTTAAAAGTTTATTCTTTCTTATTCTCATTTGTTTCATGAGGACGAAAATCTACCAAAGAGGAAGAATACTGTTTATACGTGTCTTCATTTCAAATATAATTTATCATTTTTATTAACGTTGCCTTTGAAAATGAGTAATGTGATGCACAGAAATTTTCAGGAGCTGCTAAAAATGTACATAGATTAAATTTTTGTCCAAGCATGCACTGGCACGTGCAGGTGTGATTATGAGAGGTAAAAACATTCCTTTATTTAATTAAATAATTTATTTAAACTCTTATGAACTATATCGACGAACAGAAATTTATTGTTTTTAAGATTCTTTTTTTTTTAAACTCGGGTTATAAACTTTAAATAATTCTTTATGAATTAGTATCCTCTCCAGTTAAAATTGCAACTAGAATTAAAAATAACCAGGGCCGTTACTAGAGTAGCTGCCGCCCGTGTGCGAGAATAATTTCCCCCCTCCTCATACCGCATGGATTAATTGAAATTTCTCTGAAATATTTTTACCTTAAATGAAACAACGAATTACAGAAAATATTATAAATTCAGTTTATTTTTTAATTTTACAACCAAACATAATAATTATTAATGTATTGATATAGTAACCAAATGAATACGTTATATTAAATACATACAACACATATCTATTAATACATATACTTAATAACAGACAGTCAAAAAGCTTAAAAAATCTTTGCTTTTCGTGCCTTTTTTAATGCAAATTCTGTTATAATATCTGATACATCTATATCTTCCGAAATGTCCGTTTCTATACTAATAATAGATAAGTCTGAAAGCCTTTCTTGTCCCATTGTTGATCTCAAATAAATTTTTATTATTTTAAGTTTTTAAAAAGCTTCTTTCCCCGCTAGACACAGTCACAGGTAATGTTAAAAAAATTCGTATGGCAATCACAAAATTTGGAAACAGATAGATGAGGTTATTTGTAAATAGGTATTGAATCACGTTTAACGCGTTCATTTCAGGGGAAATATAGGGTGCAACTTTGTCAATTTCATCGCATAAATCTTCAGCTATAATATCTTTTTCATTTTTAAATGGATCATGTAACATACTTTCCACAGACTTACATTTTGTAGACCTATTTGATTCATCTGTTTCAAGGAAATTATTTAGGTCGTTGAGAAAACTGAAAACTGTGTGATGTTGTTTTATTTGTTCGAACCTTTCTTCTATTTTTGATAATGCAGTGTCCAATATTACAAAGTAAAAATTAATTTTGAATTGGTCTTCTGGATTTTTTGGAGCCTCATCTTTACATTCGTAGTCAAACAAAGAACTTATAAAAAAGGCGCAATGTAAGTTAAGCTGTTTCTCGATAAAGATTGACTTTTGCAAAGATACGTTCCAAATCGATTTTATTTTAATTTTGTTCATATTTTAAATACAATTCCCCCTACGTTTACTTTTAAAAAAAAATCGTATTTTCCCGATTTCTGAAAAATTTGCCACATTTCACGCACCTGTTAAAGAAATAAAGCAATGCAGTTCAAAATTCCAAGTTTACACTTGTTCCTGTATTATATGTTTAACAATTGCAAAATAAAAAAAAATTCATTTAAAATATAATTAAGTAATGAATCCTAGTTTTTTTTCAAAACAAATATAATTGAATATGATATAAATTGAAATTGAAAAATTGAAATAATGTAAATTGAAATAATACAAATATTAAACCATAAAGGTACTATTTCAATTTCGAACCGCTAACCGTGCAAAAGAAAAAATATCAAGTTTACTTACCCGTGAAATATTTTTATTGGTCAGCAATCACAAAATCGAGCACAAAAATGAGAGACAAAAAGCTTTGTTTTTCAGTTGTTGAGATGAACACGTTCAAAATTAATAGAGTGCAAATTTTCCCGGTCCGTGTATTTATAGGCTCAGGGAATAAACGAATATTTTCCTGAAACCTGACAAAAACTGCCCACACCGACGCGATGCGACGGGATTTGATGGGATGATGGGTTAAAACGCGTTAAAACAAAAACGAACAATGCATTTCCCAACTGGTTGCGACGTGGAGTAGCGTTTTTAAAACCAATGTGGTTTCCAGTTACACTTGTAAAATGCATTTTTAACTCTAAGTAGTTACCTAGCATAATGATATTTTTGTATTGATTATTTTACTAATAAATTAGTTTAAATTTTTTTTTAATCAGGTGGCTGACTTGCCGCCCCCCTCGACTTGCCGCCCGTGTGCCCCGCACCCCTGGCACCCCCGGGTTGGAACGGACCTGAAAATAAAGGAGATTTTTAAAAAGTGATGTGTACATTATTTTAAGCTCAGGGTGTTCCGTTTTGAATGAAAAAGTTGCACAACAAAAGCTAAATGTGTTTAGGTACATTTTCCACAGAATTAAAGAATCCAGAATACCATTTTCTGTTTCTTAAAGTCAAAGCGGCATAAGTTAGAATAGAAACCTTCAAATAATTCCATGGTGCAGTACACCGAAAATTCAAACTTTTAGCGGAGCCTCATAAGTTTATAAGTCGCAGCAAGTATGCTATTACCATTCAACAATAGCGCCCTTTACACGTACTCTCTTGCAGTGCTTGGAGCGTACGGGATTGCGCGCGGGAAAACTTGCAGTACGCTCCAAAGCAGCTTTCCCTTCCTCTCCGACACCTTCACGCGTGCACTCAATCGCGCGGGATCGTGGTTTCACGCGGGAAACAGCGTACGTGTAAATGGCGCCAATACCTTACATAAACGGATCCTTGGTCTGAGACTGACTGCGAACTATAAATGTAACTGATACTGCAATTATGGTCTGTCATTTGACCTTGCTTTCACTCAAAATGTATGTGAACAAAGGTGACAAGTGTCAATTATCCCGAACACTAGAAAATTCGCAGAAATGTGTGGTCCTGCTTTATTACATCGATCTTTTACACTTAACATTCCAGACGCTTAACAACCCCCCAACGTTTTTATCTTTTCGTACAGATCTTCAAAACAAATAAATAAAAGGTAAGTGCAGACGATTTTTCTTTTTAATTATTACGTCAAACTTCAGAGAGTAGTGTGTTCCCTCCCACCTATCAGATGAAAAGCTATCAAAATTTTAGTCAAGGCAGATTCAAACGGAAGAGTCGAATTCGAATACCTCCGCAGCAAGACTGAACATGATAACAGCCTGTTCACGAAGGAAGTATCATATCTAAATTTGATCCCTCATACCTTCCGGGAATGAATCATCTTGCAACATTCGAACACACGCTTTCAAAAATAAATCACCGGAGATAACCTTCAACCGCTACAACTCGTTCCTACCTTCTGACGTCAGAAAATTCAACAGATGATTTGATGATCTTGCCTCTATTTGTTTTTAATCGGATCGCACATGAAACTGGGAGGGTACTCCCTGTTTAGATACTGCTTGTTTTGTTTCGATTAGCCCGTTGAAACCCACGCGTGCCACGTGTGTAAGAATTTCTGTTCCATATTCATAATTTCGTGTAAAATTGAAGCATAATCATGAAATGCTTTATTATATCATCTACTCACACATTATTCTTAAAAACGTTTAGATCTGTTTTTAAAGTTAAGTGTCAACACATTAACTGCCTTGCCGATTTCTCGTGATTTCCACTGAGACCACACAAAGCACCGATGGTTTAAAAGATATTGTATTCATTACACGGTTTTACGGAATGTGACTTGTAACATTTTCCAAACGGCAAAAACTTACTGGGAAGAGGCGTAATATGTTTTATTATATATACAATATCGTATATTGCCCCATCTTCTGTACAATATTGTGCGTATAATATCATACATTACCGCCAGGGTTGCCAAATGTCCCGGATTTTAAGGGACAGTCCCTTATTTGTAAATTTTGTCTCGCGTCCCGGGGAACTTTGATACGGGACGGCAAAAGTCCCGTTTTTCACCGAAATGAGAAATTTATTGTATACGAGTTGGGAGCATACAAGGGCCTGTTCACACCCGGATGTATTTAACACAGTAAAGCAAAATATATCATACAATTCAATGGACTGTGGGAACACGCTCATTCGAAAACTTTTTTTTATGACTCAAAAGTCGCCCCAAAGATTTCCTGCGCACACTATATTATGTACATTGTACAATAATAAAATTACAAATTTTACATACATGTCCTATATAAGGGCACTTACTTAGTTGTAATAAAATAATAAAATAAAACTCAGTTTTGTACTATATGCCTAAACCAACTTTAAATTGTTTTTGATTTGCAAATTTTCTATGTAATTACATTATTGTTTAATTAACCTAAACTCTATGTAAGTTGCAAAACTGAACGAAAAATGCATTGAAAATGGCTATTTGAAAGGTTAAAATTTTAAAAATTTCCGGCGGGGGACCCCCTTTCCCTGGGGGTATTCCATACTCCCCAGTAGTATAGTTATCAAAACCCGTCCCTTATTTTCGGTGTTTTTATTTGGCAACCCTGACATCTTCTAAACAATATTTTATGCAGTGCTCTTTTTCAGTAATGGGGCTCAAAAATATATTATACATTTCCCAGCTTTCATGCATGATTTTTGAAACTATGTTAAGCATACAGTATCGTATAATGCCCCATCTTCTGTACAACACAGTGCAAACAATATCATATATTACCCTATCTTCTGCGTAATATAATGGGAAGCTCTCTTTTTCAAGAATAGGGCCCGAAAATATAGAATTCCTAGCTATCACGACTATATTTTCAAAGAAAAAAGTAAATAAATGCTTAGTGTTTTCCTACAGTAGTGGTGTGGAATAGAGTTCAATTTAAAATAACATGTTCAAATCATTTTAGTAAGAGAAAAATTATTTTCCCTCTTGAATAGCGGTACAGATAACATGAATAGCAAATCTGTCAGAGTGGGTTCCAAATAGAAATTCTTCATTTATAACATTCAACAATAATAAATAAAAAAATTCTTTTCACTCATTTAAGCATTCGGATCTTATTAGTGAGTAAATCTTTCTACAACCTGAAAGAATCTAAGGAGTCATTTCATGTATTCAACTCTTTCTGTGATGCATTTAAGCCCTCGTAAATTTTAACGAAAGAAGCAAAAAGTAATAGAAACAGAACGATGATTTTTTTCATCAGTTTCATGTTTTGTTTATGATATTGAACCTAAAATCTCTAAACTTTTTCTCACCTGAATGATCGAGGATAAAGTTTTTGGGGTTGATAATGACTCGGGTGTTTTCTTTACGCTTGACCAAAAATATTGGGCGTAACTGATTGTCCATTGAATTTATTTCAATATCCTAAAAGGTTTTAAAGCTATAGCATATACATAAAGTACACTGTAAGTGTAAGTAAAAGAAATGACTCAAGGTTATATGCAATTTTCCCACATGAATACCTCCGTTGGAGTAAAAAAACCTAACATCTTGTGATTTGGCAGAGAAAAGAGAGTGTGGAAGAAAGTGAAAAGAAAATAAAGGAAGTTATTCACAAGATACGAGGCTTCTTGACGTGCTGGGCTGGTTTAGGGATTAGGACGCTGGGTTCGAAGTCTAGATGTTTTGTAGGTTCGATTCCTAGGCCTGATCTTTTCGAGGTTTACGTCTAATGTATCTCAGAAAAAAAAATAGAATAAGAAGAGATAGAGAACTGATCATATATAGTGAAACTTTTCTAGCTGGCCACCCCTCAAAACAGCTACTTCTTATCGGAAGCATTACTGGTCGCCACATAGAAAGTTACCCCTATTCGACGGCCACTCCTCAAAATAGGGATGTTTTCAAAACATCGATGTTTTGATAAAAACATCGATATTTTAAACATCGATTTATTGAAGCCGATGTTTTTTTAACATCGATGTTTTGTGCTCGATGTTTTACGTTGTCTCGATGTTTTTTTTAATGAAAAAGTACCGTAATTAAAAAAATTTACCACGTAGCATGATTTTCACACTCAGTAAATGTAAGTCTGAATTCTGAAAAGGACGAATACAAAAGGGGGAATGATTCCTTAGCAAACAGACAAATGAAAATTAACAACCAATGAACCAATCAGAGCGCTTGGAATGTTCCTGACACTCCAGAACCTTCCATGGGGTTTTATTTTACAAATAGTATATACACGAGTACATCGATTTAAGTCTTTGTTTTGTGCTGGTTTTATATAAGTTGACGTTAATGTTATTAGTAAGATGCCTCCCAAAAGTACCTTTTGGAAATATTTTTACAAAACCTCTGACAAATTGGCAAAATGCACTATTTGCCTTAAGTCCCTCAAAACTTATGGCAATACCACGAATTTATCTGGATATTTGAAGGCAAAACATGGCGGTATTTACAACGAGAATTTTGAGTCATCAATGTAGCCCAAAGCAACCAAGTTTTTGTCATTTGTGTCTGCCCAATCAGAGAGTAAAATTAAATCACCCCTTCCCCCCACGACTAACGGAAGTAATATTAATGTTAGAGATTACTAAACCAGTTTTAAAACATGGATGTTCTAAAACATCGATGTTTAAAAATATCGATGGTTTTTGGGCGATGTTTTATTAGCATCGATGTTTTAATATTGAATATCGATGTTTCAAAACATCGATGTTTTGTTATCGATGTCGCATCACTACCTCAAAACGGCCACTCTTTTTCCGGAACCATGACTAGATGCCTTAGAGAAGTTTCACTCTATACAACGCATAAAAAGTCGTCGAGCCTCGAAATTATACGATGAAATGCAAAGTAGAAGTTGTAGTGTAATGTTTGAGAAGGAGCGTTGGTTAAAGCGAAAATGTTGTATCCCGTGATTTCTCCCCCCCCCCCCCATTACCAATCAGAGGATTGGGTGCGTGGCTGAAAAACCCAATGGGGTGGTGGGGATCGTCGGGCAGTCAGTAAGAAAGGGAAAGAAGGAGAGCGTCTCTAGTAAGGATCCGACGTCTGGCGAAATATTGCAGGCTCGTCTCACCTCTGGTGTGTTAATTCTTCGTTAATTAGAATAGCGAGACAGAAGGGTCGCGTCTCTAGTAGGGATCGGAGGTCTGGCGAGATATAGCAGGCTCGTCTCACCTCTGGTTAGTTAATTATTCTGTGATTAGAATAGAGACTCTGGGAGTGTTAGGAGGTCTGGCTAAATATAGCAGGCTCGTCTGGCCTCCGGTGAAATAATTAGTTCTGTAAGCAGAATAGAGTGTAGTACAAAGAGGAGAGGTCTGGTAAGATGTTGTAGGCTTGCCCACCTCATGCTCAGTGTTTTCTTTAATTTTTATGTTAAGTGTGAAACTGTACAAACCTGTAAATAAATTTATGTTCGTGTTGTACACGGACGGCTAATTTTTGCACTACCTCATTTGTCTGCATGCCATCATAGAAAAAGAACCTAGGTGAACCGGTGAAGTGAGGGTTCACAACAGAAGTTTTTCATGAACATTTTTAAAATCAGTCATTTTTTGTAACTTTACCGTCCAAGTGTTAGAGAAATTTTCTTGATGCCGTTGCTAAGAGCTAGAGGCAATTGTAGTTTTTCCTCTCGAAACAAAATATTGTATGAAGTATTAACAGAAAGAGCTTTAATACTACTATACAAGCCTCGTTACATATCAGCATGATTTGCGAATCAGTAAGCTTAGTTCTAAATTTATTTTAGAACAGAGAACCTCATTAATGGAATCAAGTTCAAGGAGAATTTGAGGTTCATTTTCATTCTAAACGTTAATTGCCTTTAACATGGCTTGTTTTCCGTTACTTCGTCAAATTGGATATGAATTGTAATGAATTTCGCTCCTTGAACGTGAGCTTTTTTTGACGTGCTCTTTGACACGAATTACCTTCGAGGTGAACTGGGATGAAACCGACCATCGGTGAAATCTAGCATGGACAACAACTTGTTGCTTCAACTTTCAGGTACCACGACCCTCTACGCCACTCTTCTGTCAGTTTCAGCCAATAACTCATCTCACCACGAGATGGGAAAAACACGTGCTTCAACTCGTGTCGAACGTATCGATTGATCATTCAAGAATGGCATTTTGTTGAATAAAGTCAACGTGGGCAAGCAGACGGCGATGATCGGATCGCAGATAGGGATGCGACATCGATGTCGATGTTTTAAACATCGATTTATTGAAGCTGATTTTTTTTAATATCGATGTTTTGTGCTCGATGTTTTACGTTGTCTCGATGTTTTTTAAAAATGAAAATGTACCATAATTTAAAAAAAATTAACCATGTAGCATAATTTTCCCACTCAGTAAATGTAAGTCTGAATTCTGAAAAGGACGAATACAAAAAGGGGGACGATTAGAGACAAATGGCAATGAACGACCAATGAATAATAATTATATGCCCCTATAGCCCCAATAATTGTTATTTACAGTAAAGAAAAAATAAGCTTGCTCAGTTTTCCCCCATACGTTGGTTTTGCATCAGTACTTCAAATTGGTGTAAATATATGTAATTTTCTTTTGTATTACACTGAACTGCCACTGAATTAGGGATAGCAAAGCCTATGCAAATTGTGTAGCGCTGCGCATCATGTATGCGCAAGTGAGGGCACTGTGGTAACTGCATATATAGCGCGTACTGTGGTTGTTCTGAATTAGTTGTTGGAATTGCCAGTATGGGTAAACTGCCTGATTTAGACGCCTTCGATCGCGGACAAATCGTAGGTGCGCGACGCATGAGCCATTCAATTTCCGAAATCGTCAGACAGCTAGGATTTTCAAGGTCGACAGTGTCAAGATTATACCAAGAATACATGGATGGTGGAAAAAAAATAGCGATCGGGCAAACTGCAAAGGACAATTAGCCTTGAAGGTGCGTGGTGAGAGACGGCACAGGCGTATTGTACGTAGCCAGCGAAGTCAAACATTAGCTCAAATTACCACCCAGTTTAATGACGGTGCCAGTCGTACAGTCAGTAAACGGACTGTGCAACGCTCGCTTCACCGTATTGGTTTCGGGAGCCGTCGACCTACGAGAGTACCATTGCTCTATACTCGCCATCGGGCTGCACGTCTTGCCTGGGCAAAAGAGCACAGAGACTGGAGTGTAGAGGACTGGAAACGAGTAGCATGGAGTGATGAGTCTCGATTCCGACTACTTAACGCCGACGGGAGGCTGAGAATATGGCGTCAGGCTCATGAAGCCATGGATCCTGCATGCCTGGCAGGAACTGTACAAGGGCATGGTGGCTCAATCATGGTCTGGGGTGTTTTTTCGTGGCACAGTTTGGGTTCTTTGGTGCGTGTACCAACCTCCCTCAATGCAATTCGGTACGTAGTGTTGCTGGGTGATCACCTCCATCCGTTTATGCTGTTCTGTTATCCGCACGATAATGGAGTTTTCCAGCAAGACAACTGTACCTCTCACAAGTCCCGGTTGGCTACTGGCTGGTTGGATGAGCATTCCTTTGACTTCTCTGTCATGAATTGGCCACCTAGAAGCGCAGACTTAAATCCTATTGAGCATCTTTGGGATGTTTTGGAACAAGGCGTGAAAGGCCATCACACAGCACCAAAGAACCTTACTGAATTATGTACAGCTTTAGCCAATATTTGGCAAGCCATTCCTGTGGAACGTTTCCAGAAACTTGTTGAATCTATGCCTCGTCGTGTGGCAACCGTTATCAAGACCAGAGGAGGCCCAACTCGTTACTAGGTAGGTATCCCTAATTCAGTGGCACTTCAGTGTATTTAATTTGAAAATAAAAGATTTGTTAATAAATTGCAATAATTTCTTCCTCAATTTTCTGGTAAAAGTAATAAAATGTGTAATGGAAATTCTGCGATATGCGCTGACTCTAGCAACAACGTTTTTGTCATTTGTGTCAGCCCGATCAGAGAGTAAAATTAACCCCCCCCCCCCTCCATGACTAACCGAAGTAACATTAATCTTAAAGGTTATTAAACTAGTTTTTAAAAATAAAAGTTCATAAACATCGATGGTTTTGGGGCGATGTTTTATCAGCATCGATGTTTTAATATTGAATATCGATGTTTCAAAACATCGATGTTTTGTTGTCGATGTCGCATCCCTAATCGCAGAAGCTCTGCCCTTGCACTCACAGGACCAACTTTGATAGAAAAGTCTCGCTCTTTCGCTGATGCCAAGGATGCAAAGGACTGTCTATGTTCATCTATGTGGTTGCAGTGGTTCAACGGAAAAAATGTGGAATAGTTTGTAAGAAAGATTGTGCTGGTGGAAACGGGAAAAAGTGCAAAGGTGACAGATGAGTTTCTGAGAGGCAAATTGCCGCCGACTGTTAAAAACAATAGAGACTTCTAGCTTGCAAAGTAAACAATATGTAAACAATAATTTAGTTCCAACATACGCGAAAAAACAACGGGTAGAAACGGCATGTAAAGTCGTGTTAGGGCATGTTATAGCTTGTCATCTAGTCAATTGTAATCCCGCTCATGATGCAGTCAAAATTAGACTGCCATAGCGAGAGGTACCGTTTGGGATTGCTCTGCTCGTGACCATCAAATTTTTGGGAAAAGGAAAATATTTTAACAAGGAAAAATTTTACCAGGACAAAAGGGCAGTTTGTTTTAAACAGAATGGATCTCTCTGTTGTCCCAAACCATCAACCCAATGTTTTATTTTGCGCATGTATTTAACCCCAGTGTCATTTTACGTAACAAATCTGACTGAAAAAGTTAAGACAGTAAGGACCTGTTCACATAGTAGTCTGGTAGAGGAAGCGTTAAAGTATTAAAATATATTTAACCAATGGCAAACCTCCAAACGATTAGCAACGAAATTTTTAACGCCTATGATTGGTTTATTTCCGTCTCAGCGCCATCTTTAACTCTCCTTGCAAACGAAAGTATTTAGAATATTTTCGCCAAGACAACGTGTTTTACTGCAATGCTGCAATAGACGCCAGCACTTTTGTGAAAATTGAAAAAGAATGTTTTTAGTTATTTTCCGTACATTTCTGACTTAGTCCTCTTAGATAAACATTGTATGGTCCAATGAAAAGATTTTTTTTTTTTGTGATCAGAAAT
>OU015496.1:189052953-189095453 GCA_907164885.2 Dolomedes plantarius
CATTCAGTATAACATTCAAAGCGAGGCAGTCACATACATGTCCGTCGACACTTTTGTGGAAGCAGATGAAGAGGTTCATTATCCAACAGAATATTTGAATTCACTCGATCTGCCAGGTATGCCACCGCACGTACTGCAATTGAAAATCGGCTTACCAATTATAATGTTGCGATATATCAACCAACCAAAGCTTTGCAACGGCACGCGGCTTGCAGCAAAAAAATTACTGAGCAACGTCGTAGAAGGAACGATCTTGACAGGACCAGTTAAAGGTGAAGATGTCCTCATTCCTCGCATTCCCATGATTCCAACGGATATGCCATTTAAATTTAAGAGATTGCAATTCCCAATTCGATTGGTGTTTGCAATCACCATCAATAAAGCTCAGGACCAATCTTTACAATTGTGCGGGTTAGATTTAGACACGGATAGTTTCTCACATAGACAATTATATGTTGCGTGTTCTAGAGTCGGAAAACCAAACAATCTATATATCTGCACAGACAATGGAACAACAAAAATATTGTATACCCACAAGTATTGTAAAATTAAACATTTAAATTTTTTTTTTATTTCCAATGCAGCGGGCGAAGGGGAACACAATTCTTTCGCCAAGATAGTGCATAAAACAAGCAAGTACTAAAAACTGAACTATAAAATATGTTGGTGGGTAAAGTTACTCGCGTCCGTAGCATACTTTAAGCTACACGTGCCCCCTGGGTAGTGCTAATGAGTAACAGCTTTGCAGCCTTTATAAATTAAACATATCAGAAACGTGCTTTCTCTTTCTCTTTCTTTTTCATTTAACCAGACTGAGCCACAGCAACGCGTGGCCGGGTACAGCTAGTATATATATATATATATATATATATATATATATATATATATATATATATATATATATATATATATATATATAATGTGTGTGTGTGTGTATAGTATGCATGTATGTATATATGTATGTATGTATGTATATATATATAGAAAGCAGAACTGAACTTTTAACTATGAATTTTAAACTTCATAAAATGTTATCTGTAAACGCATATAATGTCTGGCGCAAGAGGGCGCCGCTAGCACCAACATTATCACGACCCCTCTACTCTGTTTGGGGAGAACATTAAACTCCCGCTTTGGGTTCCGTCGTAGACGGACTACGTTTATATATATATATATATATATATATATATATATATATATAAACAGTGGAATCTCCATCTATCATTTTTCAAGGACCGACTGAACTGAACGATAATCGCGAGAAAACGATAGATCCGGGAACATAACAAAGCGATATGATCGTCGGGATTGAGTGAAATAAACGACACATTCGAGAAAAAGATGATTCGGAAAACGATCAATCGAGATTTCGTTGTTGTATATATATATATATATATATATATATATATATATATATATATATATATATATATATATATATATATATTAATTGCCTATGTTATTCTTACGTCGATGAATTTTGCATTTACTTCGTTTCAGTCGTTAAATATATGAAACTTGCCTCTGAATAGAATAGAGGATATTAGAGTTTTGACATTTTTTTTCGACCTTTAAATGAGTAAAATAAGCGGAAAGAATGTGAAAGTTAATTTGATAATTCGTAACGAATGAAACAATTATTAATATTTAACAGCATTGTTTTTTCCTTCCTGTATCATCTTACTGCTTCTGTAGCAATCGACTGCAAAATTAGAGGTTCACGAGAACAATAACATCAACACCAATTATATTTCCAGAATTATCTGTGCTGCGTCAATGCAGGAGAAGCAATTATCTGTAAAAAGATAAATAAATAAATAAAAAAATATGAAAAAATGTTAATTCCTCCAAGCAAACGCAGTGAACACGATATGTTGTTTATTATTTTTACTTTGCGGTTTAGGTTTTCTCAAGCGTCAGACTCATTCATGACGGTAAAACATAAAACAATAGAAGGTAGCGTGAAGCGGTGGAACAGTTTTGTTCTGCCACGCAGTTGCTATATGTAACACTCGCATGTTCTTGGAATTGCGCAGAGTAATCGTGTATAACTCAAAGTGCACATGAAAAGCACTTTTCGATCACGCAACCATGGATGCAATGTAGGCAGGGTTGCCAAATGACCCGGATTTTAAGGGACAGTCCCTTATTTGTAAGTTTTGTCCCGGGTCTCGGGGAACTTTGATACGGGACGACAAAAGTCCCGTTTTTTGCCGAAATGAGAAATTTATTGTATACGAGTTGAGCGCATACAAGGTCCTGTTCACATCCGGATGTATTTAACACAGTAAAGCACAATTTATCTTACAATTCAATGGACTGTGGGAACACGCTCATTCAAAAACTTTTTTATGACTCAAAAGTCACCCCCAAAGATTTCCTGCACACATTATATTATGTAAATTATACAATAATGAAATTACAAATTTTACATACACGTCCCTAACACTTTATAAGGGCACTTACTTAGTTGTAGTAAACTAATAAAATAAAAATCAGTTTTGTACTATATGCCTAAACCAACTTTAAATTGTTTTTGATTTGCAAATTTTCTGTGTAATTACATTATTGTTTGCTTAACCTAAACTCTATGTAAGTTGCAAAGCTGAACGAAAAATGCATTGAAAATGGCTATTTTAAAGGTTGAAAAATTTGAAAAATTTCCGGGGGAGTACCCCCGGACCCCCTTTCCCTGGGGATATTCCATACTCCCCAGTAGTATAGTTATCAAAACCCGTCCCTTATTTTCGATGTTTTTATTCAACCTGTCCCTTATTTTCGGTGTTTTTATTTGGGAACCTTGAATGTAGGGGAAACCCTTGTACCTAGGGCCGGCTATT
This sequence comes from Dolomedes plantarius, assembly GCA_907164885.2. NCBI lineage: Eukaryota > Metazoa > Arthropoda > Arachnida > Araneae > Dolomedidae > Dolomedes > Dolomedes plantarius. Next base: position 189,055,794 of record OU015496.1, read on the forward strand.
TTCAAATGGCAGTATCTTTACTTATAACTAACTTACAACAATAAAAATAGTTTGTATACATTACGTGCTTTATTCTCTTTAAATAAAAATAACATCAAGTGTAGAAAAAAAAATTGTAAATGATATTGAAAATTTTAAAAAAAATTACAAATGGCTCTAGGTACAATAACACTATTGTACCTAGGGCCAGTTATTTCCAAAAATTGAAATTGTTGTTTACAATAAAAAAAAAATTGTATGCATTATTTCTTTCATGCACAACTTCTCAAATCTTCGTATGGAAGAAATGTTAATTGTAGGCGATGTCTTAAAGGAAGAAATGCTAATTGTAGGCAATGTCTTAAAGGAAGAAGTGTTCATCACTTTCTAATGTATGTTATTTCTACATTGTCTTCTTAATGATCCCACATAATTTTTCTGTTTCAAACACAGATTTCGTAACCTTTTTTTTAACAATTACTTTTCAATATTTGTGCTTGAATTCAATATTTGTGCTTGAATTCAATATTTGTGCTTGAATTTCATTTTTCTCGAGGGTATCAGTGAGAATTCTACACTTGCCAAGTTTTAGTCCACCTCTTTTCTATACTAGAAGCCATGGCCCTAGGAACAAGACAAGATTATGGCCCTAGGTACAAGATGTTGTTGCTTTTGGCAAAATGGCTTCCATAGCCAAAGACCTGCCGAAACCAAACTTTGTTTTTATATCATTTTTCCCTTTATTGATTACAAAAAATGTCTGCTATACATTAAAACATAAGTTTGCACTTACTTTCACAAAATAAGACTTCAAATTGAAGTGAAAAAATTTAGTTTTGATCATCAAATCACGACTTTCTTTTCTATTTAACTATAGCTTCTTCTAGCTTTCACTAAAAATGGCTGTTATGATTTGAAACAGTGTTGTCACTCACTCTAATGAGTAAAAATGCTGTAAAATAATAATTATTTAAACAAAGCATGGTGGCCCTAGGTACACGATGGCCCTGGGTACAAGAGTTTCCCCTATGCTTTTAGAACCTAATAATTTAATTTTGGAATTCATACCTATTGTTAAATCTAATTTTGTTTTTCGGAATTTAAACATATATGTTTAAGTGTAACCTATGTTTAAACATATATGTTTTAAACATATATGTTTATGTCCATAGTTTCTGCTATAGCAGAAATAGTTTTTTTCCCAATGGCAGGGAGGTGAGCGTAGGCTCTTCTTCGGGAGAAGCCATAAGTCTGCGACCTCTTCGCCACATGTGTCGAATGCGTTGTCCCGGGTGCACCACAGGGGGTGGGTCCCCGCTACACCCGTTTGAAGCATACCGGTCCCCTAATTTTGAACCGAGCCAAGTGACGAGACCGGAACGCTTGACCCCGCACCCCCCAGAGGTATTGTTTGCGAACTTGGAGGACACTGCAGCAACGACATATTTTTTCCGTACACGAGCCGCCATTAGTGTACACGTCGGTGATTTTGTCAGCGTCGGGTATCGAAGCAGCAACCTGCAGATCACTGGCTCGACGCCTTTGCCGACCGAGCCCCCCCCCCATTTCCTGATGTAACAAGATGAAATGTAACGTATTTCTAAACGGTTTACTGTTTTAGGCATCAGTTATTTCTGGGAAATGGAATAAATAAAAAAAAATTACAAACTAGAAATGATTCTAAGTATTTTTAAAAAGAACATAAACTTGGGTACAAAAACACGTTTCCGACAGAAGATCAGGAGGAGGACATTTTGTTATTCGTTGATTACGCCTATTTATGTGGCTTTAGTCAAATAAAAGGAATATCAGGTTTCTCAAGACTTCATCTACATCAGGGGTGTCAAACTCGCGGCCCGCGACGAACATTTTTGCGGCCCGGCCAATATATTGGCACACAATAATATATAATAAAATAACCGACGCAGAACTATAATAAGATAGGAAGAATTCGCTAAATGTTTTTTTAATGATACTCTTTTTTTGCTATTTTTAAACAAAATGCATATATTTATGTTGAATATACTGTAATTAGGTAAATAAACCTACGTATCTATTAATATTGATTTTTTTTTACGGCTCACCCATAGTTAAACCTTGTTTGTTTGGTCCAAGGTAGTCTTTGAGTTTGACACCCTTGATCTACATGCTTCCTTGCTGCAATTTCTGAATATTATTCACAGTTAATTCATACTTATAATCTAATTATAATTTCATTACAGTTATACATTGATTTTACTCCCTGTTTCAGAGAGTATATTGTTTATGAACATGTTTCTGGTAATTCTGGAAGCAGATGTGGGCCCCGCTTAAATTTATGATTTTTTTTTTCCCAACAGGGCAGGCTCTGTTATCCTGAGGGCATTTGTCCATCCATACCGCAATTTTGTTGGTTACTTTGTGGCCCCATATATGTGAACTAATACTGCGTCTTATGAGAGAATAGCACTGAAACGTCCATGTTTGAACCAGTATTCGAACTGGACCCTACTTTGGGAAATTCGGCATCATGTGATGTAGGCAGCAAGGGTCTTGTTGGGAGGTTGAAGACAATTACATGGCCAGGGAAGGAGGAATTCAGATTAGACACTGCGCCGGCGCGACTTTCAAAGAAAATCTTTTTGGAACAACATGTTTGGTTTTAAGTATAGGCGTAAAGTCGGGGGAGGCACGCCACCCCCCAACATAACTTGAAATAAATTAAAACGTTAATAGATGTTGTAGCGTACTGGAAATATGGTCTTATTTTTTCCCGAGACCCCACAAGAGCTTGAAACACAGCTGCGTATTTTTCAAGGAATGTGTTGCTCGGTTCCACCAGTTCGGAACACGTGGGGGGATTCTTAACGTTTCTGCAATGTAATAAAGTTCGGCGTCTAAGAAGAGCTGTCAGCCGATAATCTGCCGGCCCCTCCACCCCATCTGAAAAGCCAGACATTGAGAGAGACGCTAGAGAACGCGGCCTGGGCGGATGTGTGTTTAGGCTCCGTACGTTTTGAATCTGCACGGGATTTTTAAATTGAATATGTTGCACTGTTTAAATGTTAATTATTTTTGTTAATAAATTGTTAAGTTTTTATTTTAAAAATTTGGCCTTCGCTTTTAATTAGAACTCTGTCTTTCTTGGTATGGATCAATAGTTGTGAAATTTCTACAAAATGACTCAGAGAGAATAGCCTTACCTACTTGTCGTGACGCTACAATGTTCAGTTAAAATTGGAAAATTGTACAAAACTTTAAGAAAGTTGGTTTTTTACCGCTTTTTCAAACTGGGAGACTTAAGATTCCGATTATGTCTTTAGCCTTAACATATATTTTAATCATATGATCCATAACAAAAGTTCGATGCTATATTTTTTTTTCATTTTATTTATGTTATATTCATTTTTCTCATTGTATAACTTTTGCATACTACTCAGACATAAATTCTATTGTTATCCAATTTTTAAAAAAAAATCATAATATTTCATATTTTAAGGACCATCCGGCAGTCAGTGTGCTGAGGAGGGTCCTAACTGAATTCAATTCGTGCCCCCCCCCCCCCAAAAAAAAAAGAGAAAAGTTAGAAGCACGCTACGCCTATGGTTTTCAGCAACACTTCCCCTTGCCCCCCCCCCCCTCAAAATAAATAAATAAATAAATAAATATACATATATATCTTCTGTTGACTGCCCGAGTGCCAGCAAAATTGTTTTACGTGTCACCTGTCGGCACGTGTGTCATGCGTTCGCCATCAGTGATTTAACGCTATTGAAAATTTATTTTCATGATTAAGTGTCATCTTATCAGTGTAGATAATTTCTGGAAACATCTCAACGCCGTCATTAAATCTGATGTTTTCCATCCCGTCGTTTAATATGCTTTTTTTTTTTTCAATTTTTCAAGCTGCGAATTCAAGTCACGTTCGCACTCACTAGGAGATACGGTCTGCAAGTCACTAAAAAAAGGTGGGTTAACGTGAAAAGCAATATGATGGAAGAAACGATTTACTCTTTGATATGAGTCAGGAGAGTCGACGCAGAGTGTGTTTGTAGTTCAAAATCCTATATTTTTATCTTCCTATATTTTTATTCTATTTGTTAAGTTAGGTTTATGCTGTCCTACTGTACAAATTACGTGCTAAGGAAGTTTGTAAAAAACGATCTAGACGTAAATCTAAACTAATTTCATTCCAAAACTTAGTGTAAACTATGACATAAAATTTAAAAATAAATAAAGATATGTAGTATATAGCATACAGTGTGTTAAAATTTTTGTCATGATAAGTGAAATAAAGTTTGATTATTTGTTTTGTGTCATGTAGTCAGTATAAAACTGAAATATGTGTTTATAGATATGCAGCATAAAACTGAATATAATGCGTGTTGTGACATGCATCAGTATGAAGCCTAAATATTTTGCTGGTATATAGTGTAAAGCTGAATTATTTGGGTTTCAATATGTAGCATAAAGCTGAAATATCTGTTTGGTTATACACAATATAAAGTATCAATATTTGTACTGTGATACGCAATATAAAGCCTGAATAATTCTACTCCTATTTTCTGTATACTACGTTATATATACAAACAAATATAAAGCTTAAATATTGGGGTTGTGATATGCAATATAAACAATATTGAAAGAGATATAAACCTTAAATATTTGTTTCTTGCTGTGAAGTTTAACGGGATATATACTTTTTTATAAATGACACAGTATAAAAAACCTAAACAATAATGATACAGTATAAGTATAAACTTAAAATATCCATATAAAATATAATATAAGTATTTACAGCAGGACTTTTTATCGATTGAATTACTCTCGTGATATTTCAGTAAAAGGAGAATATAAACATGGATAAAGGTTTGAATTGTTGCTCTAAGGATTTATAACATTTTAATTCAGTCAACGTAAAATGAGTAGAAATGCTTAGCGAGTCGCTAAGTGATAAAGGCATCAGCCTGCCACACAGGGCGCAGGTTCGATTCCCGCATAAGACTTGGTTGTATTCTGGGGAACCGGTCAGTATTCCGGCTGCAAAATAGGCCCCGTCTAGAAAGGGGAGTCCCATCGTCCATCGCCGGTGTCATTGTTTGTTAGTAAAATTGTTAAGGTTTGATTCCCATTCCTGCCAAGTATTCGATTGAATGTCACTCAACCATGAAAAGAAGATTGGCGGACCATTACATTATATATATAATAGCCGTTGTCTCTGTATAACACTTCCGGGCTGTACTTATCTTTCAATTGAAGCCCTCAGTAAACAAACGGCCGGTTAGGCTTAATTTCAATTTCAGATGTGGATCAGAATTTTTTCTTACCTAAAAACTAATATCTTCTCCATTAAATCACGTTTGTTCAGCCTATTTTTCAATAAAACATTCAGAACTAAAAAAAAATTGGATGCTTTTAGCTGTATATGTAACAGTTTTTAAAAATCTGTTTACTTTTGCGATGAATTCTGAAAGTAAACAAACTTGAATGTGAATGAATCAAGTAGCTCAAGTATTCATATCGCGTAGTGAGCTGTAAAAAACTGGATGGCAGTCTACTACTCCAATCGCATGAAAAACTAAATAAATAAAAAATAATGAAAGGGTTTGCCTTTACAAGGTGTGGATTAAATGCAATATTGTTAGATAATTCGTGATATTTTTTAACTTTCATATACTTTTTCCAATATGACGTCCTTATTAGTATTATGACGTCAAAATAACGGGTTACCTTCTACTAGTATGAGTAAGAAGAAACATTCAACACGAAAGAAAATTATCTGCCGAAAAATTCAACGAAAGTAAATATGAGATACCCACATCCTGCGTCGTTGGAGCAAAAAATGAAGAAAGAAAGAAAATAATACGTTATCGTTAAACCACTATCTAAAAGTAAGGTAGGAGGAGAAGGTAGGGAGCATAGGCGTAGCGTCGGAGGGGGAAGGGGGGCGGGCCCCCCCCCCCCCCCAACTTAACTTGAAATAAAGTAAAACGCTAATAGAAGTTCAGTTAAAATCTGAAAATTGTAGAAACTTTTAAAGAAAGTTGGTTTTTTCCGCTTTTTCAAAGTGTGAAACTGAAGATTTCCGATTATGTCTTTAGCCTTCACATAGTTTTTACAATGATATGATCCATAACAAAAATTCGATGCTATATTTTTTTTCTCACTTTATTTATATTATGTTTATTTTTCTCATTGTATAACTTTTGAATACTACTCAAACATCAATTCTACTGTTATTCAATTAAAAAAAAAAATCATAATATTTCATATTTTAAGGACCGTCCGGCAGTCAATGCGCTGAGGAGGGCCCTAACTGAATTCAGTTAGTGCCCCCCCCCCCAAAAAAAAAAAAAAGTTAGAAGCATGCTACGCCTATGATAGGGGATGATATTTGATGATGAAATTCCTTTGCATGTGGATTCAGTCGTTAGGAGGCTTACTCTGAAGTCCAGATGTCATATTAGATTCGATTCCTACTCTTGGTAAGTGGTTGTTAAACACTTAGTGAATTGAGAAACTATTCTGTGGAATTCCTTCACGCCAGCAGCAGAACTGCTGCTGGCTCAAAGAAGTTGACCTAAGTTTTAAGCTAAAATTATTTTATATTTGTAGTGGGATCTCTTATTAGTAAAAATTTCAGTTGCTCTTTGATATTCAGTTAATCTCACTTTAAGTAGTAGAGACGTAAGAAATCTGTTAGCTGTTAGAATCATTGCTTGATTTTCCTTACCACGTAGTCCTTTTCAATCCCATGATTTAAAACTTTACGTTATTTTAATTACGAATTACGTTATTTTTACACACCAAAGTAAAAACTTCCTTAAATATACTACATTAGGAGAGAAATTATTTTTCCTCCAATAGGAAATGTGCTTAAATAACGTATTTTCCGTTATCCCAGACCCATTGTTAAATAGTTTGTTCACAATCTCTAAAATACGTAAAAACGCGTTAAATATGACGTCCAAATACGAGGTTCAATTTGGTAAACCTCACATGACCGTAGGTTTTTCCTTTTCTCTTTCAATTATTTTTTACGAAAGTGGTGATGGGTAGCATTAAAACAATTCTCACGTTTTAGTAAACATTACCAAGATAAACAGACGCGCCTGTCAAAGTTACGTACATCTAAGCACAATAGAATAATTAAATGGGTCGGTACAAGTGTTTATACGTCTCCTGGTAGTAATTTGTGAGTAGGGAGTGGATAGGGAAGTGACAAAACATCAGTAATGACCACGTTTAACTTCATCTTGAAGGAAATGTAAAGTTAAGTGCTACGCAGAAGACGGAAAAGTTAAAGATCTTGCTATGTTCAATAAAAGTGTTTTAACATGTAATACATGGACTGACATACGGAAATTTTGTAAGTTATGGACTGCAATAAAATCGACGCTTTCCGTCTGGTTTACCACAGGGAAAATCTTTAATTTAATCGCCTAAAAATCTTTCTCTAAAAAATAATTATTGGCTTCCAAGGTTTCCTGTGGTAAAACTCCTTGCGCATAAATTACCACCAGTACACGTGTTACACTTGTACAGACCCATTTAATTCTATTGTGTTTGGATATTTGTAACTTGCTAAGACGCTTCCTTTTAACTTGGTAATGATTACTAAAACGTGAGAATTGTTTTAATACTGCCCATCTCCAATTTCGTTTAAAATAAAAAATGACAGTTAGAGGAAAAACCTCCGATCATGTGAGTTTTACCTGAGTTCCGTATTTGGACTTCATACTATATATTTAAAGCGTTCTTAAGCATTTTAGAGATTGTAAATAAGATGTAAAGTAAAGAAACAAAAAAACTTTATTCGAGGATTCAACGTAATGAAAAGGGCACGGGAATCTATAAGTTACGTCACCCCCTAACGTCTGACGTTGCCAGTCTCATGATATATTTTATTTCCTGCTTTCGATGTCTCCCCTAATGTTACCGGCTTACGTTAATCTTTTCGAAAATTTGATTTTCACCATGTTTCTTGAATCCTAACGTCTCACGTTGGTAAAGAATTTAAATCATGAATTTTAGCGTAGACGAGAACAGGGGTATCTGGAATTTCACCGGTCACTCTGAGCCGGAATTTACTACATTAGTTCGATCATTCCTTGTCCAGTCCATTGCTTGTTGTTTGTCAACCGAGAACGTGGCTTATAGAATTCTCTACAATGTCTTTAGGAACAATATTTGCTTTCTTACAAGCTTTAGAAAAACTACTGAGCGTAGCGTGAGTGTAACTCGCTAATGAGGGAACACAGAACTAATTTAAAAATCAGCTAGTTTTTTTCCTTTTAATGATAATCAGGGTAATACGGAGGGATATGATATTTGCACAATGTGTTTTAAGGTTTGACGTATGAGTAATGGCATGTGCAAATGCCCCTCCCGCTACGCCTCATGGTGCATATACATTGGTACAGAGTTCTCTCCCCGACTCCTGTCATCACATTACTCACGGTAACATTAGACACTGTATTTAGAACCACCCCCATACCCGCGCGCAAGATTTCTTTGATGTGGTGTGTCCCCCGACCCCGCTCGACACCATTTGACCCGCTGACCCCTCACTCTTTCTTTGATGGACCGCCAGAGGAGGCGATCCACGCATAGTAGAGAGCACAGAGAGACATAAATCACTGGCAGATGCAGAGAACTCTGTACCAATCTGTATGCGCTATAAGGGTTTATACATTCTATCTATGTACTACTAAATCAGTGGTTCTCAAAATTTTAATTGTTAACACCCCCTTGAATCTGAAAATTCTCGCACCCCTTTGAAAAATGTGTTTCTATTTTTTATTTAGGAAAAAATATTTATTGCAAGATTATTTGTTGCATAAAAAACTTAATACATTTGCAATACATACTATATTATTACATATAAAACAATATCTACATTTTTAATGGCTACGTGTTTGTTGTTTGTTCATAATTATCCTTTTAAAACGAGGCTCTTTTTTTAAAGAGCCCCGCGTAAATCATCAGATGCATTTAAGCGATTTCTGGCTTTTGTTTTGGTGTGCAAAAGTGACGTTAAACTGATTTCACAAAGGTACTTACCTTTATTGGAAAATAGCAAAAGTGTCTCTAATGCTGTTTTTGCTAATCTTTATATATAAAAGGCAAAGTCTGTGTGTGTGTGACCGAGTTTTTGTCTGCTCGCGGCGCAGCGCAAAGACGGTAGGTCGGACAGTCTTGAGATTCGACACGAAGATGCCTCCCGAGGTCTCATTATGCACCTCGAAGCCCTTTTTTTCGATTTTTTAATTAGATTTTCCGTAATTAAATATTTAGTCGCGATTTGGAGCTCCCGGACGAGTAAAAGCCCCGTAAATCCTAACGTATCCGTCCAAGAATTTTTTTTTTTCGGACGAGCCTATACGGGAAAGATGACACTATACGGAAATCACAATTAAAATTGTCTGTCTTAATTTATCGATTAATTGTGATTTTTTTTCGATCGCCTGTACGCACCCGTTTTTCGGAAAAAAACGCGATTTTGTCCGTGACCCTTTTTTCCAAATTGTTGAATCGATACGTAAATGTCGTTACATTTTTACGAAATTTTTATCTCAGAGACCCTAGACACCACAGTTTCGAAAGCCAGAACCAAAATTAATTTACAAATTGTAGTTATTTTTTAATAATTTATTTTATGATTCGGAAACTCTTGCGAGAAATCTCATTTTGGAGATTTCGTTCTTCATTTCCGGACGAAGGTAAAATAGGAGAAAAACCAGTTTTTCGACGTCATGCACGTGTTGGGGCGTTTGTTTTTTATGAGGGATTCGGTGGTTAAAGGAAATCGATTACTATTGCAGTGATAATCGATTAAAAAATCACATTTAGTAATGCCGTAATTTTTTTGGCCAGCACTTAGTTAATATCATATAATTTGTGGTGTATTTGTGGAAAAAATCTATGAAGATTTCAAAGAATTTCAGCATGTGGAGGATGTGATATATTCGCTTTCAAGGAAATCGATTACTATTGCAGTGATATTCGATTAGTAATCCTATGTCAAAAATTTTGCCAAAATGTGCCAGAAAGGATTAAATTTATATGGGTAAAATAATGTATCGTGGTGAGGAAAAGGATGACAGCGACGCCCATTAACAAAGGGTTAAGGCTACTAAAAAATTGGTAATTACATTACCCGAGCAACGCCGGGACGGGTACAGCTAGTTCTGAATAAAGTTCTAATTGCGTACACCAGAACTGTTCTAAGTCCAGTTTTTTAAGTTCCATTTCAATACGTGCATTAGCTTGTATTGCGAAAAGATCGTCTTTTAATAAAACGTTGTCGTCCACTGAATTTAGGCCAAACAAAAATGGATTGAGTATCCGTCTATTTATTTTGCTTATATTTCCCGTGGAAAAGTATCCATCAAATGATTCACTCAATTGGTAATTTTCATTAAAAATTTAGAACCTTCTCTCGCACCCCTAGAAATGCTCTCTAGCACCCTCTTTTAAGAACCACTGTTCTAAATACATTCTATATACTACTAAATACATTATTACATATAAAAACTTATATTACATGTAAAAATATTTAACTAATAGCCTTTTAAGACCTCCTGGGAAGGGTAAAGCTCGTACTAACGTTTTAAGGTTGCTGTTTAGCCTCAGCTTGTTAGAAAGTTTATTTTTAATGACTGTCTCTCAGGTATTTTAGGATTATTTAGGTCCAACGACATAGTATGTCAGCTCTTATATATATATATATATATATATATATATATATATATATATATATATATATATATATATATATATATATATATATATACATATATATATATATGTGTGTGTGTGTGTGTGAGAGAGAGAGAGAGATAAAAGACCGCCTCAAGTGGTGCGGTAGTTCCGTATTTCCCCAACTGAAATACCCGCCAATAAGAGGAAATGTTATTTCCAATGACTTTATCTCCCATGTTCATTGAAAAAAATTTCAAAAGCATGATTAACGAGAACTTTTTAACATGCTTGTTAACGCGGCTGATACCGTTATGCGAAGAATGCGAGTTAAAATATATGAAATAACAGATGAACTTATGAAATGAGTGAATTTTTTTTAGAACCCACGCCTGTCCTCCCTGTACTGGTAAAACTGACACAGGTCATTGTAAGCCACGGTGGGTTATATTACGATTAGGTAGAGATATACATCTGACGTCATAGCCATGGACCTAGAGCGTTCTCCCTTCTTATGGCTTGTCAGCATAGTATAGCCGACAAATATGCCGGAGGGATAAAGATGCCAAAATTTGAATTACTTTTTACCGGTAACTGTTAGTCCAGCCCACGAAGGAAAGAACTAACGTCTCCTATGAATTGTGATACAAAATTTAAATAGCTTAAGACATAAACCTAGGTCAATGGTTGTCAGAGATTCTTCCGATGTATATCTTTGCAGAGCGACTCCTTTAATTTAATGTGATCCATGATCCTTTTTTCCCCTTTTGGTTAGGGTTTAAGTATGTCTCAACTTAGTTTTAAACATTATATCATTTTAAATCTTTTGGGAATACCTCTCATGTAATTCTTTTTTTTTTTTCACTGAACCATTTAGTGTTGCAAACACATACTAGGTAGAGCTGGGTGAGAAGGAAATTACCAATTTGCTTTACAGTTGACAATAAGTAATCGCTTATCAGCTAAACCTATATTACATAATTTGTTTGGTACACCCAATACCCGTCATGTTTCCAGCTTTTCTTTTCTCCTATAGATTCATAACCAAGACGTAACCAGCTAAACCTATATTACATAATTTGTTTGATACACCTAATACCCGCCATGTTTCCAGCTTTTCTTTTCTCCTATAGATTCATAACCAAGACGTAACCAGCTAAACCTATATTACATAATTTGTTTGATACACCCAATACCCGCCATGTTTCCAGCTTTTCTTTTCTCTTATAGATTCATAACCAAGACGTAACCAGCTAATCCTATATTACATAATTTGTTTGATACACCTAATACCCGTCATGTTTCCAGCTTGTCTTTTCTCCTATAGATTCATAACCAAGACGTAACCAGCTAATCCTATATTACATAATTTGTTTGATACACCTAATACCCGTCATGTTTCCAGCTTGTCTTTTCTCCTATAGATTCATAACCAAGACGTTTTTCACATCATTTGTAGAAACATTTTTACGGTTTAGCTCACGAGTATGCGCCACTCCATCGAAACGTCTACAAAGAGCTCAAAACTGAGCATGCAGTCCCTAATATTTAGTGTCTGTGAATGAAAATAAATAAAGGTTCGTCTACTCACTCGCTAGTTTTTCTTTGAACCTCTTGAGCAGAACGGCTCTCGTTTCCGGAGTTTCGTTGAGCTCTTCCCTGGCTTTTTTCCAGTCTTCGGCAGTGACGTGTTCGTCCATTAAAGGCCGATGCACTCTGTCTCCCGCCACGATTGTCTTTGCTTTGTCCATTTCCTGTCCTCCGTAGAGCTGGAATTATGCGAATTCAAGGTAGAGCACCCCGGGGTAGAAAAGAAAAAGGTGATGCGTCTGAAAGTGAAATAGCGATGTTTAGATCCGTGCTAGCATTGAATTCACTTAATATGTCCATTAAAGTAAAAAAATCTTAATTATGACCTCAAAACTGACCGCTTAATGATAGGCAACAAAACGGCGTCTAAAAGCAAAGAAAAAAATTAGGGAGTTCTTAGAAATTTTGTTTCGGAAGTGTCTGATGACTGTTTTCATCTAGTAATATACGACTATTAGTCTGCTAAGGCTGGCGTATGATCAACGTTGCTTGGGTAGGATTAAAATAGATAAGTAAAATTAACTGTTTTCGAACGAAATACAGGGTGTCCGGGCTAAAAGTATTCAAAATTTATGGCTTATTTTTATGGAACTATCCATTAGAATTTTTTAAAAGTTATTTAAATAGAAAGAATATCTCACCAAGTTAAAATTTTTTTTCATCTTTGCATCGTATGTAGACCCTCTTTTCTACTGCCCTGCAAGTTGCTTACTCACTTTTTCTTATAATCCAATCATTTCACTCCTTTCCTATACTCTGTTTCATTGGTTCCCCTCTGCTTATTACCTGAAAGTCTGCAATTGAGGGCGTGGCCCAGGAATTGCAGTTGCGACCCATTTCCTATGGTCCAAGTTTTAATATGAATCATAGATTTCGATCATACCATCATAGATTTCTGTGTGTGCACCTTTTGTAGCACAACAAACGCCTAAATGGTAATCCAATTCTCTCCAAGTGTTTCGTAGCGTATCGGGAGTTATTACACGAATTGCTTGAATGATACGCTACTTCAACTCATTCACAGTTTCAATGTTTTGTTTACACGCAACGGATTTAATGAATCCCCAAGCAAAAAAGCCTAATAACTCCTGATATGCTACGAAACACTTAGAGAGAACTGGATTATCATTTAGACGCGCTACCAAAGGTGCACACATCGAAATCTGTGATTCTATGATCAAAATCTATGATTGATATTTAAACTTGGTGAGATGTTCTTTCTATTTAAATATTTTTTAAAAAAAATTCTAATGGTTAGTTCCGTAAAAATAAGTCACAACTTTTGGATACTTTTAGCCCGTATTATAAAACGCAAATAACTGCCACAGACACATCGCACCCCGGCAAGAAAAGTGGCACATGTCAAAAAATGGCAATTTTGAGGTTATGTCATTGAAAAATATGTATGAAATGCCCCATCGTGCACAAAAAGCGACACATCTCGCAATTTTTCCACCTGGTGGCAGTTGTGTCAGTTTTATTGTAATGCTAATTCAAGCTGTATAGTATTCTTTAGGTTGATTTTTCTCAAATGCTGCATTTTTGAATTGTCACTTATTTTTTCCGTGGTGCGATATATTTTTTGATTTAATAAAAAAAATATATATATAAATATTTTAATTTTAAAAAATGGACCTCTTATTTTAACACATTAACATGAGATGTAGGTATCAATTAGCCTTTTTACGTGGCAATACGTCACCACTTTGTAATATTTTTTTTGCTGGAATTATAAAACTGCTCATTTATCAAACTGTTCATTTATAAACAGTTTTATAAATGAACTTCAGTATGTCAATTTCATCACATCAAGGATCGTGGGAAAATTATTAAACACTATACCCTCATCAATAGGTACTGAAAAAAAGTTAAGAACATCCTGATTTTACTGCATGCCTCTTTTATTCGCCTTTCAGGAATTCTCCATTTAAAAACCGAAGGCGTTTAAGATTAATTATTATCGTTGCACTATTAATTCTGTGCCTTAAGTTATCTGATCAAGGAAAATAGCGAGCAATTCATCTGCTATATGTAGTGGTAAATAAGAATAAGAAAGTTGGGTATTTTCTCGCTTTTTAACTGAAGATTCTGACTATGTCTTTAGCCTTACCATAATTTTTAACAATGACATGATCCATAACAAAAATACGATGCTATATTTTTTCTCATTTTATTTATATTATATATATTTTTCTCACTGCATAACTTTTGAATACTACTCAAGCATCAATTCTATTGTTGTTTAATTTAAAAAAAATCATAATATTTCATATTTTAAGGACAGTCCAGCAGTCAATGCGCTGAGGAGGGCCCTAACTGAATTCAATTCGTGCCCCCCCCCCCCAAAAAAAAAAAAAAAAAAAAAAAATTCGAAGCGTGCTACGCCTATGAAGAGGTGAGTACAGATATTCTAAATTTTCCGATTAGACAAACAAAAAGCGTATTACAATTGCATGGATCACCGAAGCTTTATCAAAAGAGTATTTGAAAATTAGATAATCAAGAATATTTTCAGGTAAATGAAGCAAATTATCAAATCTGTGTTCGATTTTTTTTTAATTTATTCTTTTTTTAAATGTTTGAAACCTCTGGTGTCCAAAGCACAAAATTCTTTTTAAAAAGGTTGTTATATTCTTAGATCTAAGCTAGATTTTACAATCACGGTGATTACTTCATCACTTACATCCTTTATGATTTTTTTTTAAAGTCTAATGCGGAGGCACTTTGACGGCACGGAAACGCCTATGGGAACTATTATTCCCATATTACGGACATCAGAAGGTATAAGCAACAATTAGAACTTAACATGTTCTTTTATTTAAAACTTGACACATAACATAAATTTACAGTAATCGCTACGAAACCCGGCTCGTAGTTCATCGCAGTGAATTCGGAGCAGAGACGCGTGCGTACCACACTAGTACGGAGAGTGAAGTGAAGATCGGTGTTCCAATGTCCGCGGCAATCCCCAATCCTGCGCGAACCAGATGCGCAGAACTTGACGTCGGAGCTGTCTGCGAGTTGGGTTGCCACAGTTGGGTTGCCACACGCCCAAGCCTTAATCGGGATTGGAACCCCAGCCCACTGTGTAGCAGCTCAAACCGCTAACCACTACACCACGCGGACGGCTCATTTAGAATTACGAAATCCTCATTACAAAGGCTGAATAATTATTTTTCAGAAACCCAGATAAAATTTATTATTGTAAACCAATTATTATAATTCATTTATGTTGCTATTGTTCCCATTATTTTGTTGGGGAAAGGCATTTTTTGTATTAGTATGTTAAGAAATATACGCATTGCTTAATTTCTATGCATGTATATGTTTACATAACTTATAGATTTATAGAGATACATCTATATGTTATGTCTATATACCAGGATAACATCCGATGTGAGCATTCGATATTTATTATTTCTTTGATTTATAGATGAGTTTTATGATTTAATTTGACATTTAAGGCGTAGAGGAATAATAGATAAACTTTTCAGGCGAGCAAAGTTTGGGTTTCCCAGAAAAGCAAAAATTAGTATAAACAAAACGCCAAGCACGAGTTTTAGTTTGAGCTTTAATGCTTTTTTTTATAAACTTTTAGAGATTTGTTCTGGAAAAAAATTATCCGAAAAACCTCGAATAACTGAACTAATTTTCTACGTTTTTTGCTTTCGGTTATTGGAGTTCAAAAGAGTTTCGGTTTCGGTTAAAACCGAAACCTAAACCCTATCCCCTATCAACAAAAGGTTCGGAACCATTGGTTTATACATAAAAAACTGCATACCCTTTAATTTTACAATTAAAAAATTTTTTTATACAAACTTCAAACTTTTCATGCAATTGTTATATGTTTCATGATCTTTATGTAAGGACATTTGATTGACGGGGGAAAATTACTGAATGCTCGAAAAATGAAGAATATAAAATTTTGTGTCGCTGATCCCCCTTCAAAGACACGTTTGACTTGCAGCAATATGCTATTAGAGCATTGTGGAGTGCAGTAAAACGTGATAATATCTCACTGTAAGGAGAACGGGACTTCATTCCCATGTTTTAGGGTTTTACGTAAAGATTCATATGATAGCTTTATACTATTAAGAACTAATACTTAATAATAGGGCTTTATATAGCTGCGTAAAAGGTTTAGGCCTTGCGGGCCATAGAGTGAGTACTGGAGGGCTGCATATGGCCCGCGGACCCTATGTTGTGTACTGAAGACCGCATTTATAATTTCACTCTAATAACGAGAAAAAAAATTATCGTATATTTTGAACCATAAGACGTATCTTTCTACATAAAAAATCGACTTAAAATTGAGGTGCGTTTAATGGTCCGAAGGTAACATTAAAATAAAGGGAATATTTAATTATAGATATTATATATATTTATTATATATATTATATATATTTATTATATATATTATATATATTTATTATATATATTATATATATTTATTATATATATTTTATATATGTTTTTTATTATATATATATTTTCATCTTTATTAGGTAAGAAACAACATAGTTTTATATACCTAACAAAATAAAAAATATTGTTTTGAAAATATTGTTTTCTAAAAGTCCTCCCATAAATTTGAGGTGCGTTTTATGGTAAAAAAAAATACGCTAAGTAAAAAACCTCATCAACAATTATATCAGCGACTCTTAAACTTTACTGAATGCAATCGCAGTTGTACGTTTCAATTAATTATCGCCAAATAAATTAAATTATTTATAGATTTACGACGATAATGGTATCAATTCTCCCATTAAATTAAGTAATACAACCTGCGCCAAAATAGAATATTGGTTGCCCATTGTACGTTTCAATTAATTATCGCCAAATAAATTAAATTATTTATAGATTTACGACGATAATGGTATCAATTCTCCCATTAAATTAAGTAATGCAACCTGCGCCAAAAAAGAATATTGGTTGCCCATAGGAAAAGTCTGACTAATGTTAACAGTAAGCAATATCTGTAACAAAACATTTAACAATGACCAGATTGTATAAGAACCACTAAAGCACCCGTTATGATAATTGTTGAAATCGCTTCCAAACAACAACAACAAAATTTATATTAACTAACGTTAATAATTTTAAAAAATAAAATTTTAAACAAAATGTTCTTTTACCAAAAATTCCTTAAAAGTATAATTTTCTATATTTATTAATATCCATGACTTCACGCTCTTTTCAAATCAAAGGAAATTTCCCCCAAAATACCTCGTTTTGTATGATATTCACCAATATATCACATTTTTTTCGTTCTTATCCTTTAATTCTCTATCACCATCAGTGGACGTCAGCCAGTTAGATGATATTCAATAAAGCCCCACGAGAACGCAATATTTATACTCAAAGACAAAATATGTGTAAAAAATATATAAATACAAGCATACTTACTGTATGCTTGTAATACTGTATGCTTGTAATAACTTACAAGCATACTTACTGTGACAGGCGCTAAAAACTGATATTAAGACTGTAGCTTTTATTTAATCTGTATAATAATAATTAAACTCTTAAATACGTTGCTTGCCTGTCAGTCAATACAGAAAATACAGGGCACAACAAAGCCGTATTAGTCAGATTAAAGAAACTTTTGAAATGATTAGAAACGGAATTAAGCAAGTTTTGTTAAATCGAGCCAGGAAATCCTGAATTAGATATTTTTTTTTTAAAGTCGTTTTTCGATTTTGCTTCCCTTTAGCCACTTTTAAGGTTTGCACTAATTCTGGACGGGTGTCCCTTGAAAAGGTCCTATCTATTGGCCATTCTTAAACCAAAAACAAAAATTAAAGCGACGTATTTGGTGAGATATCACACCAAAAAAAGTAACGAAAATGTGAACTTTGGCAAATCGGAGATTTTGTTGGTGTTGTTGTGACTTATGTTCCCCTTGAACATGTCAAAACAAGTCTCGGCTGCAGACTTCATTTTAAGCGTTTAATGCGGCTTCATTTTACAACGGCACCATAAGGAATGGAGTCTGATTTAGCCATGTGCCACCTCAATTTTGAGCGAGCACACTCAGAGCGACATCTGGAGGGCTTGTACTTTCTCCCACCCACTCACATTATAGAAGGACTTCTACAGATTTAAAGTACCTATGTCCGGCATAGACACGAAGTTATTGAATAGCGTTCGTCGTTATTCGCGTACCCCCAGTCCGAAATGCGACGCGCTATCACCAGGCTACCTCGGGCCCGACGCCCTTTTTAATCTAATTATACAGCATAAATAAAATTAAAATAAATAAATGATATTTTTTGCGCTTATAGGATTAATTGTTTTTTTTTATCATCGACTTTTAAAAAAAGATACATTTACTACTGTCATTTGTAAAATAAAAAATAAAAAAATAAAAAAAAACTGACTTATTTATGACAAAACTTTTATGTATAATAAAATGGCACCAACTCGAAAATGGGGTTGTAAGCCAAGAATAAAGTAAGGAAAATGTTAAGTAGTTTTGAAAGGGGATAAATGAACCTAAATTGTCATTGAAAACTTCAGGCAAGATGCCTGTCATAACAATGCTGGAAAAGTCAATAACAAAAATGGATCGGAATATACAGTCAAATTATATATCGAAATAAACCTTCATCATATCGGTGTAATATCGCCATTAGCAAGAATTTTTCATCACCTATGCATAGTGAATTGCTGAAGGTCTAGTAAATGTTAAAAACTTCTACTTACTGTGACAGGCGCTATTTTAGGGAACTTCCTTCAACTGTTTGCTTTCGCTCAATTTGATTAAAGCATAATATTTTCAGATAGCCAAGCAATATCTAATCATGAAATAATTTTCAAAAAATTGATACTCTTATCTCTTGCCAATGAGACGTAGACTTCGTTCGTGTACATCAACTATAAACCTTGTTTTCAAAAGCAGTTCAAGGGCCTCGAATTATATATTCCCAATGATAAGATATCAGTTATAAAAAAATAAAGAGTTTAATCCTACAACTTTTTCAGACGTCTTACTGCACGACATAAATGTAAAGAGTGACTGACCTTTAAAAAGCAGTTCCTCCCAGTTCTTATCGTACTTTTTTCTTCTTTTTAGTCCACAAATGTATAACAAACTGCATAGAGCACGCCCATTGTCATCTCCGCACTTGTCATTTTTGTTTTGTCTTCTGTCGTGTTTCATATTTTATATTTTGTTACCTGGGAGTGCTAAATTTTGCACCACAATTCGTGATAGACTATTGTATTTGCAGAAGTGCGCTGGATGACTGTGCTTTGTGAATCACCAGTAAAAATTTAGAGAAATTCTGCATTAGGTATCCGGACCTTGATTCAGTGTTCTACCTCAAGGGAATGCTATAGGCGTCCTAAGGCCACTTTGATTATTCACCCTGGTCTCCTTCCCCATTCTGAACTATCCTTTCCAAGCTGTAGTTCCAGAAAATGTGACGGCCATACGAAAAATGCTAATCGATGATAATCGCTGTACTTACCAAATGATACAAAAGTAACTTAACATTGGATCCTACACATAAATTGGATCCTACATTGGATCCTACACATTGGATCCTACACATTGGATAGCTACACATAAAATTATTCATGAAGAACTAACTGCATATGAAAAAATAGCTTGTTGTCGCCCCCCCTCCCCATAATTTAACAGAACACTAAAAAGCGGAGCGTTTAAGAAGCAGTAAAGAAACCCTAAAATAACTTAATGGGGGTGGGCACCGCATTATTTCTAAAATAATAACTGGTAATGAGACATACATACCGGCTTTTTTTTCCTTTTTTTAAGTTTCAACAGATCAAGAAAGTAAAGTACATATCTTTAACCTGCCACATTAAATAGTTGTCAATTTATATATATTTACTTTATTTTTTGCTATTTTAGTATTATTTATTATTATTATTATCATTATTATTATTATTATTATTATTATTATTATTATTATAATTATTATTATTATTATTATTATTATTATTATTATTATTATTATTATTATTATTATTATTATTCTAACTTTTAAGTCAACACTTTTCTTTTAATCCTGAGAACGGAAATACAGTCACAAAAAATTATCCATACCGAGGATATGGAGTCCTGCTCTCTGGTGCCTCGTTAATGTACCATGTCTATGTCTATGTCTATGTCTATGTACAGATCTTTGAAGATGACTTCAAACCAACAATGGGGAAAAGACACCAATCAATAAAAAAAGTAATGTATGTCATGTTCTTCAGAAGTACAGGGCTCAAATGTTCTTCAGAAGTACAGGGCTCCACCCCTCTAGTGTTATGGTCAAAGCCATAAAGCTAGAGGGGTGGAAGACAGTTACAGCTAACTGGTACACCACTAAGTGTCTTCCCTAAATTCTTCAAGAGGTGAATGTCAGGGGACTCGTGTTTCCCCATGACAATGCTTCTTCTCAAATAGCAAGGATCCGTAGTCGATTTTCTTGAACAAAAAAACATCAAAGTGATAGAACATCCACCCTATTCTCCTGATCTTGCTACGAGTGACTTCTGGCTATTTTTTAGTTTAAAATTTTTTACATGTGCGTCGTTTTCCTTCCGAAGATGAGATTGATGAGGCTATAAAAGCATATTTTTCACTTATTCCAAGAAATGGATTGTTTGAGGCATTTAATCTTTCGGAGATTCGCCTACAAATGTGTATTGATCTTGGAGGGAACTACTTTGAACAGTCTTAAGAATTGGTAGGTTAAACTTGTATCATTTAGCAGTATCCCAAAAATTTCAGCGTGACCCTCATATTCACTTGTTTTCTCTCTTGCACATTTTTTTTTCCAATACAGAGGCATTGGCGTTGAGAACGTTCAGCCGTATACACCGCTATTTCATTGGCTTCTATACTGTGGGCGAGTCAACGCTGCTCCCAATGAGGATATCTGATCCCGCGATGTGGAAGCATACAACGCTAAATATTCATTTTTACATTAGGTGCGACGAGCGTCTCTGGTTCGATGCTCGTCGCTGCAAATCCATCGCCGTGTTCATTAATGGTGGCCGGGGCACGTAAAATAGGTCGTGGCTACAATGTCCTCCAAGTTCTCAAATTTACCTCTGGAGGTGTGGGGTCAAGTGTTCCGGTCTCGTCACTTGACTCGGTTCAAAATAACGGGACCGATGTTCTTCGAGGTCAAGTCAGACTTCAGCCCTAGTGGTACCTCGCCTTAAAGTGAAGCTGCTTACTACCCTTTGCCAAGGACCTAGGATTTGAGGACCTAGGTCCTTGGACTTGGTGTAGACTTTCCTACATCAAGGGGATTGGAAACAACAACACATTAGGTGCTACATTTGAAAAACATTCTCACATTCTTAATATAGATAGAATTTGTTCCACTCATTCCCTAATTTGCTTAAAAATTCGAAATATCCATACCAAAATATAAATCTCCGTCTCTGAAATTATAGTATTTCTTCAATTTTTTACGACTGATCGAGAATCGCTACCAGCTGAAAGAACCGCGTGTCTTCCTCGATTTGCTGTACAAAATTTAGATAGCCAGGGTAATCCCCAACAGTACAGTCGTTGGCGATTTCCTCTCCAGGAGGTTTAACGTGGGCAAAACCTGAGCCCATAGAGTCTAGGGTCAGCTGGAGATATTTATTAATGTTACCTGTAGGCACTTGGCACCGCAATGTGGCTTGGGGCTGAGCTGAGGCGTATATTTCCATCTCTTAGGGCCGGATGGAAAATTCCCCATTGGGTGAAAATACCGATCTAGACATGTAATGAAGCAGCACAGTCCATACAAAATTATTTATTTTTCTATGCTACAGACATCACAAACAAGAACAATATGACTTGTAATCGGATTATTAACCTTCACTGCTTATCCCTGTCTCTAATGCCACTGGTAAAACATAAGTATGAGAGAAGAGTGCATCTAGAGATCGTAAATTTGAAGTTGCAACATCCAGTAACAGTAAAAGTAGGTCCACCCGGCCTGAGATTAAGGGCCTGTTCACATAGGAGTCCGATGCGTAGCGCTAAGGGAAAGATGACGTTGAGACGAAAATAAACCAATCATAGGCGTTAAAAAATTCATTGCTAATCGTTTGGAGGCCTATGATTGGTTTATTTTCGTCTCAACGTCATCTTTTCCTTAACGCAACGCAACGGACTCCTATGTGAACAGGCCCTTAATCTGAGGCCGGGTTGACCTACTTTTACTCTTACTGGATGTTGCAACTTCAAATTTACGATCTCTAGATGCACTCTTCTCTCATACTTATGTTTTACCAGTGGCTTTAGAGACAGGGATAAGCAGTGAAGGTCAATGATTCGATTACAAGTCACATTCTTCTTATTTGTGATGTCTGTAGCGTAGAAAAATAAATAATTTTGTATGGACTGTGCTGCTTCATTACATCTCTAGATCGGTATTTTCACCCAATGGGGAATTTTCCATCCGAACAACTTTCAGATCATTTGTAACAGATTATTTTAGTAACGGTTTGAGAGATTTAAATAAAGAAAAGCCAGTTTTCGATGTCTTTAAAGACACAAACGATGATCTTTTGAATATAATACACTGATTTCAACGACTTGAACAGACTTAATTTACCGTGGAAACAGAAATGAAAACCAGTTTTGCTTTCATAACTAATTTTTTTCTTCTTATTTATCGCTGATATAAGTAAAAATTCAGTGAGATATATACTTTTGTGCGCTTAGAAATTTCTAAGAATTTTCTCGTTTATTTTATTATCAGGCTATTTAGGATAACAATCAAAAGAAATCTGCTTAATATTCATTGTAATAATTACAACACTCTCATTTTAATAACATAATAAATAACTATATATATATATATATATATATATATATATATATATATATATATATATATAGACTGACATGCACAGACCAAACCGATGGACCTAAACGGCTGAAATTTTGCATTGCGATTCTTCTTATAGTGTAGGGGTGCGATAAGAAAGATTTTTTAAAAATTCTTCTTAGATCTATTAAAATTAAATTTTTAAGCTGTTTTAGTCACTTTTTTAAAGTTTGCATTTAAAATAATAATTTAAGGGTTATAAAATTTATATCACGAGAAAGATCATAAAAATTCCTTTACAATGAAATCTTTTTCGAATCTTTACCTCCATTTTCCGATTTTTGTTGAATTTTTAAAGATTCATTTTGAGAATTTAATTTATTAAATGGTGATCACGTGGTTCCTTTTTCTGGTACTTTAAATAAATTTATCGTCACGTACATGACAACGAAATAGACGAAAAAATGCGGCAATCTTGCTAATGCGGCAGACGATTGGACATTATCCAAAAAAATATTAAAATACAGTAAAATATATGTTCCTCAAACTATACTATATTAACTGTACTATATTCTTTAGTATGTCCTATTAGATTTAATTTGAATATTTTCTTCTACATTATTTTGTCTATAAAAATACCCCTTACGATTATATATATATATATATATTACATCAATTGTATACATTGATCGTCATATTTATTATAAATAAATATATATATATATATATATATATATATATATATATATATATATATATTTATTTATTTATTTATTTGTTTTGGCATTAATTGCATACATTGACCGTTGTATTCAATTTGACGCCGTAACGTAGTGCGGGTTTTCAGCTAGTATATATATATATATATATATATATATATATATATATATATATATATCGCATCAGTAATACCCACGACTGCGTCCTGATCAAACTAACAATCTTCCGGGCCCAAGCATTGAATTTTCTGTCAGTGCATACCTCTACGTCGAACTGATTGCTAACGAAATTTTGGGGTAGGATACGACGTTGGTGAAGTGTTTCATAAAAGCAGAAATGCGCACTCAGTGGGTTTTTCAAATATCATAATAAGATTGCTAAGATTGCATCGCTTTCTCAGGTAACAAACAAATCACTTGTTTCTCAAGTTGTCTAGCCTTTGCCCGTTTTTATTTTGCTCCCGAAAATGAACAATTCCCTTTATCTATTCAAACTTTATTTGTAAATGGTAACCTTGACAGAAATGTATTTAAATTATTATCATACGAATCCGGAGCAATGAACTCATTTTCGATCTTTTTTCGAAAATAACCGATTGTTTATTTTTTTAAATTCATTTTTTATGTCCAAAGTATAACGATGAGTACAGTCTGGAAATTATGTCATCATATCGGAAAATTATTTCACATATCAACTTATCGTAATATTTGCGATGTCGCCTTTCGTTTTGACGTCATTTGACTCAGCACTATTTCCATCGAAAAGGTCAAAAGATTTTTTTCCTGATGCGACTGACACTTATTTTATCGAACCATGTCCCACCGTGACATGGGTCGATATCATAGGGTGTTGGATTTCCTTTATTGTGGAACTGACATATCGGGAACCCAGTATCTCTCCTTATAAGGGGACAGCGCAAGAACGTTCGTGCCTTATTCGAGATTCGAACCCGTGCCCACTTTGTGAGAGCTCGGGCCGCTAACCACTATACTATGTGGGCAGCTTCATGTCAAAATTGCCGGTATAGTTAAGTGAAATTTTTTAAATAGGGTATTTTACGTTAAGCATGCCCGATAACTGTAACTCTCGCGGGGTTATAGGATATATACAAGGCTCATAGTGGAATTTTTTAAATAGGGTATTTTACGTTAAGCATACGCGATAACTGTAACTCTCGCAGGGTTATAGGATGTATACGAGGGTCATAGTGGAATTTTTTAAATAGGGTATTTTACGTTAAGCATGCGCGATAACTGTAACTCTCGCAGGGTTATAGGATGTATACGAGGGTCATAGTGGAATTTTTTAAATAGGGTATTTTACGTTAAGCATGCGCGATAACTGTAACTCTCGCAGGGTTATAGGATGTATACGAGGGTCATAGTGAAATTTTTTAAATAGGGTATTTTACGTTAAGCATGCGCGATAACTGTAACTCTCGCAGGGTTATAGGATATATACGAGGCTCATAGTGGAATTTTTTAAATAGGGTATTTTACGTTAAGCATGCGCGATAACTGTAACTCTCGCAGGGTTATAGGATATATACGAGGCTCATAGTGGAATTTTTTAAATAGGGTATTTTACGTTAAGCATACGTGATAACTGTAACTCTCGCAGGGTTATAGGATGTATACGAGGGTCATAGTGGAATTTTTTAAATAGCGTATTTTACGTTAAGCATACGCGATAACTGTAACTCTCGCAGGGTTATAGGATGTATACGAGGGTCATAGTGAAATTTTTTAAATAGGGTATTTTACGTTAAGCATGCGCGATAACTGTAACTCTCGCAGGGTTATAGGATGTATACGAGGGTCATAGTGGATTTTTTTAAATAGGGTATTTTACGTTAAGCATACGCGATAACTGTAACTCTCGCAGGGTTATAGGATGTATACGAGGGTCATAGTGAAATTTTTTAAATAGGGTATTTTACGTTAAGCATGCGCGATAACTGTAACTCTCGCAGGGTTATAGGATATATACGAGGCTCATAGTGGAATTTTTTAAATAGGGTATTTTACGTTAAGCATGCGCGATAACTGTAACTCTCGCAGGGTTATAGGATATATACGAGGCTCATAGTGGAATTTTTTAAATAGGGTATTTTACGTTAAGCATGCGCGATAATTGTAACTCTCGCAGGGTTATAGGATATATACGAGGCTCATAGTGGAATTTTTTAAATAGGGTATTTTACGTTAAGCATACGTGATAACTGTAACTCTCGCAGGGTTATAGGATGTATACGAGGGTCATAGTGGAATTTTTTAAATAGCGTATTTTACGTTAAGCATACGCGATAACTGTAACTCTCGCAGGGTTATAGGATGTATACGAGGGTCATAGTGAAATTTTTTAAATAGGGTGTTTTACGTTAAGCATGCGCGATAACTGTAACTCTCGCAGGGTTATAGGATGTATACGAGGCTCATAGTGGAATTTTTTAAATAGGGTGTTTTACGTTAAGCATGCGCGATAACTGTAACTCTCGCAGGGTTATAGGATGTATACGAGGGTCATAGTGGAATTTTTTAAATAGGGTGTTTTACGTTAAGCATACGCGATAACTGTAACTCTCGCAGGGTTATAGGATGTATACGAGGGTCATAGTGGAATTTTTTAAATAGGGTATTTTACGTTAAGCATGCGCGATAACTGTAACTCTCGCAGGGTTATAGGATGTATACGAGGGTCATAGTGGAATTTTTTAAATAGGGTGTTTTACGTTAAGCATACGCGATAACTGTAACTCTCGCAGGGTTATAGGATGTATACGAGGGTCATAGTGGAATTTTTTAAATAGGGTATTTTACGTTAAGCATGCGCGATAACTGTAACTCTCGCAGGGTTATAGGATGTATACGAGGGTCATAGTGGAATTTTTGAGTTACGGCTAAATGGTACAAGTTAAAATTACCAATTACAGAAGGTCGTTCGCACTTTATGGAAACGATTTTGATAGTTACGTTTTATGTATAAATGCCATATTTTTTGCGGCGATTTGCTTCTATCTGATAGCCATGGTTCTTGACAATAGCTTTAGCTCGAATTTTCCAATGAAAGTAAACTTTTTCTTAGCACTGTCATGTCGATTTTACACCATTCCTCTTGGACCATTTTCCAAAGTCCGTTCAGTGTCCTTGGATGCCGTTTTTGTAAGGCTCACTTTAATAAACTGAAAGCACAAAAGTCCCTTGGAGAAGCGTCAGGTGATTTTACAGGTATTTCATTAAATGCGATACACTTTATTCCTGTTTCTGATTCTTTCTTTGCTAAATAAGCGGCAGTTGATTTAAGGGTGTGACTAGAGGCTTTGCGCATATGAAGCTGAACTTTATCAATGTCCTTTCCATATAATACTGGAATTTTTCCTTCAAAAATTGGTTCTAAAATATTCTGCTGATAATAGAGTGAATTAATTTTGGCTTTACTTGAGACTTTTTTGATTTTTAATTTGCCGTTGTAACAAAATCCTGAAACTATCATGAATCCCTTTGGGAACTTTTCTGTACACTTAAGAGGCCATTTCGTACGGTCATACCCGTCAGTTGAGCAATAGAAACTTGATCTTTTTTTTATTACAGTCACTTAAATACACCCATGCCTCATCGAGTGTTACCTCAAATTTTCATTTTCCAGCAGCTTGGTGTTTTTCATATAATTTCCTACGATTCGTTTTTCTGTCAGCAATATGCTTTGGCAAAAAGCAGATGAACTTTAGATTTGAACATCTTTCTTAACTTCAGATCTTTATGAATGATTTTACTTACAGTGCCGGAAGACATGCCTAGTTTCGATGCAAATGATCTTTGAGTCGACGGATTTTCTTTTAGGATCAGAGACTTCACTTTCTTGATATTTATCTGCGTTCGAACAATTTTAGGATGAGGTTTCGCTGTCATGTTTTCATTTTTACTTTCAGTTAGACTTTTTTTCCATTCAAATTTAATATATTTTAAATACTTTTTTTTGAAATGCCATACCCGCGATTTTTACACCTCTTCATAATTTGTTGAGACGAATATTTCTCCTCGGAAAGCGCAGTTACGTAACCTACGAGCTATCTGTCAATTTTAGGAACCATTTTCTAAATAAATCTTTTATTTTACATTCCAATCAAAACAAATCAGTAGCATACGATTATTATGAAGTTGCCAAAATTTTATCTTAAAATGCAATCGACAAAAATTACAAAATCGTTTCCATAAAGTTCAAACGACCTTCTGTATTAGGAGTGTTCTTTACTGATTCTGACATGCTTCGCTTTTTGGTATTCTGTTAAATTATGGGGGACCCAACGACAAACTAATCTATATATATATATAAAACAATTCCGTAACTGTCTGACAGATAACGCACAGATCAAACCGCTGGACCTAAAGGACTAAAATTTTGCATGGCGATTCTTCTTATAGTGTAAGGGTGCACTAAGAAAGATTTTTGAAAAATTCTTCTTAGATTTTTTTAAATTAAATTTTTAAGCTGTTCAATGTTTATAGCATTCTGTAAAGTTTGCATTTAAAATAATAATCTGAGGGTTATAAAATTTATATCACGAGAAAGATCATAAAAATTCTTCTAAAATGAAATCTTTTTCGAATCTTTAAGTCCATTTTCTGATTTCTGGGGAATTTTTAAAGATTTATTTTTAGAATTTAATTTATTAAATGCTGATAATGAGGTTTCTTTTCTATCTGTGATTCTTTAAATTAATTTTCCGTCACGTGCATAACAACGAAATAAATTGACAAAAAATATATTAAAATACAGTAAAAGATAAAGTTTAACCACTATACAAATTGAGATGGAAGTTTTTCAAGAATTTAATTTAAATTAGTATGTTTTATGGATATTAAACATACAAATTAATTGCGTACATTGACCGTTGTATTTAACTTGAGTGTACTCCGTAGCGAAGCACGGGTATTCAGCTAGTTTTTTCATATGCAGTTCTTCATGAATAATTTTATGTATAGCTGCGGATCTAATGTTAAGTACCCTCTGTATCATTTGGTAGGTGCAGCGATTATCATAGATTAACATTTTTAGTACGGTCGACACATTTTCTGGGACTACAGCTGACAAAGGTCTTCTTGTGTGTTTTTCATCCAAGGGATAATTTCGACTTCTAATTTCTGTAATTCGACTTCTAATTTCTATTTTAGACTTCTAATTTCGATTTCGAATTCCTTCTAAATTCTGTAAACCATATGAATACAGTGGCACGATATGGAACTTCATTTCCATATGCTAATTGTACACGTTGACGGTATTCTTCTTGATTTAGTCCCATTATAAAATCTTAGAAAATTATAGTTCGATAATGCTGTCGCATGAATTCTATTTTCTCTTCTTTCAAACTTTATTCTCCGATAGCTAAATTGCAATTGCCACCAATATCGTCTGCAGATATAAAAGAGTTTAAATTTAAATATCCGACCAATAATTATCGTATGTACACCACACTGACTGTTACCTTTAACTGTAATAAAACGTAAACTTAATATTCATATTTTGTCTTTATACTTAACACAATTCCTTATACTTAGAGCGTGCGAACACAATTTGACTTTATTGTAGGCACAAAATTTTTTATGTTTATTTTCATTTGAGTAACATATTAGCAGCTTTTCGTTATTCTTGCAATAAACCTTTTAATTTATGACTAGAACAACGTACTGTAACTGAAGCGATCCATGTATGATTCTGTTAAAGGGAAATTCGCTTTTACAGAATCATTCATACATGCGCACATGCGGAAAATATTTATTCCTTACTGTATTCAACCTAATCTAACCGAAAAGGTAATATCGTATTGTCAAACGTATCTCCATGTAGATATCATTCTACATATAAAAAGTACTTGAAAGATATTAAACTTTGTAAAAAACTTCAAGTCCAGACATCAAAACACCTTTGATTTTTTTTTGTGTGTGTGTATCTGTTTGAAACAATAGCTCTAATGGCACACATTACTCTTCCTTTTGTGTATTGAAAATTTTTTTTTAAAATGTCGTCCAGGAAAACTTTATCGCTATTTATAAAACCTTTAATAGCTTTTAAGAGAAAAATTACCTTTTATTTTTCAGGGTAGTTTTTTTTCACGGAAAATATTTCCAATGTGTTTGGCTCAAATAAAAAAAAACTGAAAAAATTGAAATGAAAATAAAACGAAAGAACGCGTTACTAATTTCACTTTTACAGTGATACCTTGAGGGAAATATATATACAGGTAACCCTCCTATAACACAGTAGATAGGTTCCTAGAAAATGCCGTGTTATGTGAAACCGTGTTATATGAGACCCAGAGACAGTTAAAAAAGGGGGATTACGTTCCGAAAACTTATTAAAAACAAGCTTTTTTTAAAAATTCCATATAAACAACTTAATAAATTTCTTCCTTATCACTGCTCAGTACAATCAAACAAGAACGTTTATTCGGTTGAACGATATCACCTTCACTTTCAGAACCTTTTTCTTCATTTAGAGTTTTTGCACCTTCTATCCTCTAAAAAATCTGTAATTTTGGTTTGTTTGCTGGTTCTTACAAAGTCATTGTAGATTTCCCGGTATGGACATAGACAATTTTGCAGCTCCCTTTTGAATTTTTGGCTTCTATCAGCGGAAGGGTCTGCATTCAAGAAAAATGATTCAAGTTTTTCAGCTAAGCTTAGGCCTTCTTGTAATTTTATAGAGTTAAAAAGGAATAATTTATAATTTGTTTATGCATTTTTATGTAAAGCCACTGATAGTTCATTATTCCTTCCCGTCATTATTTTAAGGTAATTTAGTTTTTAAACGTGTTAAGCAAATATCGTGTTATCAAGTGCTGTAGAAGTACAGTGTTGTACGAAGGGTTTCGCAATTTTTTTTATCGTGTTAGAGCGAAACCGTGTTACAGGTTGCAGTGTTATACGAGGGTTCCCGCAATTTATCCTATCGTGTTAGAGCGAAACCGTGTTGTAAGATGCCGTGCTGTAGGAGGACTACCTATATATATATATATATATATATATATATACACACATACAGGGCTCGATTTGAGGCAGAACGGGCCGGAATGGCGTTCCGGTACCTCTCTTTAGGTGTATATATATATATATATATATATATATATATATATATATGTATATATGTATATATATATATATATATATATATATATATATATATATATATATATATATATATATATATATATATATATATATATATATATATATATATTCCTTTAAGAAAGGTTAATTTCATTGCGAAACAAAAAAAGGCCTGATTTAAAGCAGCCTAAGAATAGGGTAGAACAGCTTCATAAAGATCGTAAATGATAACATAATGATCGTCAAAACATTCAGTTTGTGTTAATGGATTCTAAATGCACTGTAGCTCAGCTAAAGCCGAGAAAATAACAACTTGCTTTTTCCTGAGAATTTTGGGTTCCGCCTCAAAAGCCCATCTAGTTTCGAAATAGGTAAAAGAAAAACGAACACTGTTTTGAGAATTCACGTCATTCATCTTGGAGATAATCCTTGATGAGCAATTTTTCAAACTCTCTCTTCCCGTGATCTTTTGTCATTAGTGTTAGGAATTTGCAAATCTCACTCTTTCATATATTTCCGTTACAAGATCTGTTTTCACAGGTGGGAAAAATTCTGATGAGCAATTTTTCAGATTCTCTCTTCCCGTGATCTTTTGTCATGAGTGTTAGGAATTTGCAAATCTCACTCATTCATAGTATATATATATATATATATATATATATATATATATATATATATATATATATATATATATATATATATATATATATATATATATATATATACTCAAGAGACAAAACATTATGACCACCCCTACATTTTGCAATGAATTCGCCTGAATGACGTGGAAGGCACGTGATCAGGTGGAAGTGGTATTTAACTGCTGCTGGAGAGTCTGAAGAATCATTCTTTCACTTACTTCTGTGTGTGATGGGAAAGGCTGCGGATCTAAGCGACTTTGATAGAGGGCAGATTGTAATGGCTCGAAGGCTCGGAACAAGTATTTCCGAAACTGCACGACTCGTGGGTTGTTCGCGACCTACAGTTGTTAGTACTTATGCAAAGTGGATGAATGACGGTGAAACCAGCAGTAGACGACATGGTGTTGGACGTCCACACGCTATCAAAGAAAAGGGTCGTCGGAGACTGTCTCGCATGGTGAAGCAAAACCGGAGCCAGACAGTGGCTCAGCTGACAGCCCAATACAATGCAGGGCCAAGTAGAATAGTATCGCAGCACACTGTTCGGCGGACACTGTTGGATATGGGGCTGCGCAGCAAACGTCCCACTCGTGTGACTTTGCTGACCAAGCGTCATCGCCAACTGCGCCTGCCCTGGGCCCGGGAACATCGCGACTGGTCCATGGATCAGTGGGAGAGAGTTGCCTGGTCAGATGAATCACGGTTTGTCATTCATCACGCCGATGGCCGTGTCAGGATACGCCGTCTTCCAGGCGAACTGTTGCTCCCTCAATGTACAGTAGGTCATACACAGGCCGGTGGTGGCGGTATTATGCTTTGGGGGACGTTCTCTTGGGCGTCTCTGGGACCCGTGGTTGTGGTAGAGCAGACCATGAATGCTACAGGGTATCTGAACATCATTGCGGACCAGTTGCACACTTACATGGTCTCTGTTTTCCCAGCTGGAAATGGAATGTTCCAACAGGACAACGCCCCGTGTCACAAGGCTAAAATTGTGTTGGAGTGGGTCCAGGAACATGATGCTGAATTCCAGTTAATGTCCTGGCCGCCTAACTCACCGGATCTCAATCCGATAGAACACATTTGGGATGTCATGGGACGGCAGCTCAGAGTTCAAAGACCACCAATTCGCAATATCTCGGATTTGCGTGACCGTTGCTTAAACATCTGGTACAATCTGTCTCCGGCCATCTACCAAGGACTTGTGGCATCCATGCCAAGGCAGGTTGAAGCTGTGTTGCGCGCCAAAGGTGGGCCAACTCGTTATTGACAGGTGGTCATAATGTTTTGGCTCTTGAGTGTGTATATATGTATATATATATATATATATATATAATAGATTCTACAAACTCGAGTAAGATGTAAAACTGCTTTTTTCCATTATCTTAAACTACATTTTATACTATTGGAAAACACAATTTATAACCAAAGCTGAACACTGTGTAGGTAAATGACAGCTATCTGGAAATGTTTAAATGGACCCCGAAAATATTTTAATTAAAATCATTACATAGTACTTTTGTTGAAGTCTGCGATACATATATATACTGGCAATTAAGACTATGAGGTAAATAATCAAACCTGCTAAACAAGAATCTTAAATATTACAATTTTTAAATATTGGTGTTATCTGACTCTTATTCTGTTTCGAACAGTTTTTTTTCTAGAATGACAAGCTTTAAGAAATCTACCATTTGCTACCTCCGAAAATCACTTTCTTTTCCTGCGCTGCAAGGAAGTATTGTCATAAAGGTAAGTGGGAAAAGTTAGAATGGATGCCGGACATTTTTTTCTGGACGATTAGCTTCTGAAGGTGACACATTTTTTGACTACAATCATAACTCTGTCATCATTTTGGGTTCGAGGTAGTACTTTTATATATCTATCTGATGCACAAAAAAAAAAAGAAATAAATAAGTAGAAATTCTTCTTAAAATATTTTGAAACAGCTCAAAAGGTTTGCTTAAAATGCTTGGATGAACATTAACGATGTTCTGTGGTACACAATTTATTTTTATTACAAAATAAGCTCTTAACAAGTACGAAAATATCCCTGATTTTCTTAAAAATCCCTAATTATTTTCTGTGGTTCGCAGTCATAGCGTCACACCTAGTAAAGGCAATGCAAGCACAAAAATCTCATTTATTTTAAAGTTTTCATAGTCTTACGTTTGCTTTTACTTAAAATGTGTCACTAAGTTTGTGAAACTTTTTTATTAAGGTTGTTTAGTACAAACAGTTTGTGTAAAATTAAATGTTTGTGTAAAATTAAGTGTCGGAAAATTAAACCCGTTTATTGCCTCCAAAAAAGTTGGTTGGGAGGTTTAAAAAATATATAAATTAATTAATTTTTTAAAAAAAGTGGTACGTCATCAACAGGTTACGAACCACTGCTCTATTATATCATACGGCGCTGCCAACATATTGGCTATGGAAAAGTTAACACAGTTAAATAAACACAGTTAAATAAACCACAGTTTAATAAAACACAGTTAAATAAACTTCATGACCGAGCATTGAGATTGTCAGAAAGTAAATGACTTGTCCTTCTAGGCCAGTGGTTCCTGAACGGTCGTCCGTGAACCACTGGTGCTACGCGAGGTCAGGAGTAGTTAAAAAAATTGGTTTCATTGTTTCAAAAAGGACCGCGAATTGAAACTTTTTTTTTTAAATTATGAGCAAGAAAAAAATTTAATACCCAATTGTTTGTTCCAGTTCTAAAAATTCCCGTTTTTCTTTCGCTTTATGGCGTTTAGGGTACGAAAAAATATCCTTGTTCAGCTTTAAAATTTCTAGTATATATTCTGCGAAGCGGACTCACAGCGTCACGGCCATTTCGTGGCATCACAGCCTTTTTACAGCTGGTAAAACCAATGCATGCTGAAAAATCTCTTTCATCACCATGTTTTTATTAACCTGCTTTCTTGTTTGTGTGTTTGTTTGTGTGTCTGTTTGTCAAGTACAAATCTTGCAATCGATTTTTAACTAACTTCCCGAATAGCTAGACATTTGAAACTTTTAGAATAGCTCAGAACACGATGACAATGCATTTTTTAAATACTTTTAGCCATCTTTAAGCAGATTTTTACCATGTTTTTATTATTTTCAGTTAATTTTGTTTTGCAGACTGGTGCAGCCATCTGCCGGCCGGGACGGGAACGAAAAGTTAAATGCAATTTCCAATTAACTTCATTTTCTTTCAAGTTGATGGGATAATTCATCAAAAAAAATTTTAAAAAGTATTTAATAATACATAGAATTGTCTAATTTATATGATTCAATAGAAAATTTAAAACCATGGTATATAAAAAGTTCTTTTTATCTTGCAATTATTTTACGTTCAATTTATTATAGTTATTCAGTTTATGTGTAACTTTTAACGTAGGATTATATTCCTCCAAAACGATCCTCCGGAAAGCAAAATTTCAGACGCTAAAACCGTCCGTCCGTACCTCGCGAGTTATAATTTTGGTAGCGCGCCAAACCCAGTCTGTATCGCTTGGACAAGCAGTAAACAGTTAAACAGAAAAGTACCAAAATGCGCCAAAATTTTGACATACATATATGTATATATACATACGTACATA
Organism: Dolomedes plantarius; assembly: GCA_907164885.2. Taxonomy (NCBI): domain Eukaryota; kingdom Metazoa; phylum Arthropoda; class Arachnida; order Araneae; family Dolomedidae; genus Dolomedes; species Dolomedes plantarius. The sequence goes on from OU015496.1 coordinate 189,090,887, forward strand.
TATATATATATATATATATATATAGATACATACATAACATATACATACATATATACATACAAAAGAGGTAAGCAACGACAGGTAATCTTACGTTAATTACTTGCGGTAGTTTCGTTAGAAGACACTATCTGAAATTTTTTATTAAAGTTGTTTATCACACATAGTTTATTTATTCAGAAAATAAAACCTATTTTTGCCTCTAAACGGATTAGTTTAGAAAGAGTTTTTATATACCATGTTTTTAAATTTTGTTGAATCATATAAACGTGACAATTTTATGTATTAACTAGCTGAAAACCCGCACTTCGCTACGGAGTACATTCAGATTAAATACAACGGTCAATTAATGCCAAAAGAAATAAATATATATATATTTATAATAAATACGATGATCAATGTATACAATTGATGTAAAAAAAACATATTTATAAAAAAATCGTAAGGGATATTTTTATAGACAAAATAAAGTCCAATCGTCTGCCGCATTACAATTTTTTTTTTTCTTTTGGGTGCACGTGACGATAAATTAATTTAAAGTACCAGAAAAAGAAATCACGTGATCAGCATTTAAAAAATTAAATTCTAAAAAATTAATCTTTAAAAATTCACCAAAAATCAGAAAAAGGAGGTAAAGATTCGAAAAAGATCTCATCTTGAAGGAATTTTTATGATCTTTCTCGTGATATAAATTTTATAACCCTCAAATTATTATTTTAAATGCAAACTTTAAAAAAGTTACAAAACAGCTTTAAAATTTAATTTTAAAAATCTAAGAAGAATTTTTCAAAAATCTTTCTTAGTACACCCCTACACTATAAGAAGAATCGCCATGCAAAATTTCAGCCCTTTAGGTCGAGCGGTTTGGTCTGTGCGTTGTATGTCAGTCAGTCAGTCAGTGAATAAGTCAGTTACGGAACTGCTTTATACAGAGAGATAAATACTTTTTAAAAATGTTTTTGATGAATTATCCCATCAACTTGAAAGAAAATGATCAAATGCGTAATCAATCGTTTAGGTCGAGAATTGGAAGTTAACATGTGTTTAACTTTTTGTTCCTGTCCCGGTCCGATAGATGGCTGCACCATTCTACAAATCAAAATTAACTGAAAATGATTTCAATTCTGCTTAAAGATGGCTAAAAGTATTAAAATAATGCCTTGTCATTGTGTTCTGAGCTATTCTAAAAGTTTCAAATGTCTAGCTAGTCGGGAAGTTAGTTAAAAATCGATTGCAAGATTTGGACTGGACAAACACACACACACACACACAAACAAACAAACAAACAAACAAGAAAGCGATTTAATAAAAACATGGTAAAAAAAGAGGTAAGCAACGATAAGTAATCCTACGTTTATAACTCGTGGTAGTTTCTTTAGAAGAGACTACCTGAATTTTTTTTTCTTTTCTTTCTATTTGACAGGTGGTCTCTGATAAACAAAAGGTAAGTAACCAATGTTCTAGGGCAGTGGTTCCCAAGCGGTGGTCCACGAGAGCCTAGGGAGTGGTCCGGCCCCACATATAAAAAGTTGCCAAATAAATGGGAGTTTTGAAAGCAATGTTCATTGAACTAGCCCCATATATCCGACGACTATCAGGTATTGAATTACAATTTCTTAAAAGTTTAACATAATTATTTTATTATTAGAATATGTTACAAAATAATTTTTATAACCTATGTATGTTTAAATGTGGCAAATGAACTTTCACCAACAATCTCTCTATATTCTAAAATAATTTTCATAACCTATGTATGTTTAAATGTGGCAAATGAACTTTCACCAACAATCTCTCTATATTCTAAAATAATTTTCATAACCTATGTATGTTTAAATGTGGCAAATGAACTTTCACCAACAATCTCTCTATATTCTAAAATAATTTCCATAACCTATGTATGTTTAAATGTGGCAAATGAACTTTCACCAACAATCTCTCTATATTCTAAAATAATTTTCATAACCTATGTATGTTTAAATGTGGCAAATGAACTTTCACCAACAATCTCTCTATATTCTAAAATAATTTCCATAACCTATGTATGTTTAAATGTGGCAAATGAACTTTCACCAACAATCTCTCTATATTCTAAAATAATTTCCATAACCTATGTATGTTTAAATGTGGCAAATGAACTTTCACCAACAATCTCTCTATATTCTAAAATAATTTCCATAACCTATGTATGTTTAAATGTAGCAAATGAACTTTCCAACAATCTCTATATTCTAAAATAATTTCCATAACCTATGTATGTTTAAATGGGGCAAATGAACTTTCACCAACAATCTATCTATATTCTAAAATAATTTTCATAACCTATGTATGTTTAAATGTGGCAAATGAACTTTCACCAACAATCTCTCTATATTCTAAAATAATTTTCATAACCTATGTATGTTTAAATGTGGCAAATGAACTTTCACCAACAATCTCTCTATATTCTAAAATAATTTCCATAACCTATGTATGTTTAAATGTGGCAAATGAACTTTCACCAACAATCTCTCTATATTCTAAAATAATTTCCATAACCTATGTATGTTTAAATGTAGCAAATGAACTTTCCAACAATCTCTATATTCTAAAATAATTTCCATAACCTATGTATGTTTAAATGGGGCAAATGAACTTTCACCAACAATCTATCTATATTCTAAAATAATTTTCATAACCTATGTATGTTTAAATGTGGCAAATGAACTTTCACCAACAATCTCTCTATATTCTAAAATAATTTCATAACCTATGTATGTTTAAATGTGGCAAATGAACTTTCACCAACAATCTCTCTATATTCTAAAATAATTTCCATAACCTATGTATGTTTAAATGTGGCAAATGAACTTTCACCAACAATCTCTCTATATTCTAAAATAATTTTCATAACCTATGTATGTTTAAATGGGGCAAATGAACTTTCACCAACAATCTCTCTATATTCTAAAATAATTTTCATAACCTATGTATGTTTAAATGTGGCAAATGAACTTTCACCAACAATCTCTCTATATTCTAAAATAATTTCCATAACCTATGTATGTTTAAATGTGGCAAATGAACTTTCACCAACAATCTCTCTATATTCTAAAATAATTTTCATAACCTATGTATGTTTAAATGTGACAAATGAACTAACACCAACAATAAAATAAAAAAAAATCAAAGAAATTCGTTTTCAAAAGTCACACTGAGAAAAACACTGAGCTAAAAATTTTTTCAACGTCCTTTTCAAACAAAACTGTTATTTCAACATCAATTTGTAATTGAGACTTTTATGTTATTATGAAGTAGGCTAGGGCCTATATACAATAATCATTATGAAAAAAAAGTAAATTTTATGTAGTAAAATTAAAGAATTTGTAGTTAAATCGTACTGTACCCTGTACAATAGCAATAATAAATGATGTGTTCTAAAAAATTTTACTTTATCAACCATGAATCAATATGTTTAAATTTCAGGCTGAGATTTAGGCTATCTAATTCTAAAGATTGAAAACAATGTTGAAACAATAAGTAAGTTCATGCTGTATCCCTTTTGCCTGGGGGATATTCTATACCCCCCATACTCCCGGAAGGTTTCCCCCCTTATATCGGGGGAGGGGTCCGCACATGGTTCAATTTCTGGCTTAGTGGTCCGCTGAATTCTACGGGTTGGGAATCACTGTTCTAGGGAAACCCTTGTATTTGGTCTTTTTTGAAAGTCAAAATAAACGTTTAGGGCTATTTCTGTAACAATGTTATATGATTTATTTATTTTTCGAAAGGTCAAAATTAAATTCTTACAACCTTGGCTGCACATTAAGGTGACGTAAGCGCAGAAATTCAACATCAATGGAATTTCAGTGGTGTCTTATCAGTAACTAGCTGAAAACCCGCACTTCGCTACGGAGTACATTCAAATTAAATACAACGATCAATGTATGCAATTGATATAAAAATAAAAAAAAATTATTTATAAAGAAATCGTAAGGGATATTTTTTATAGAGAAAATAATGTAGAACAAAATATTCAAATTAAATCTAATACAGCATACTAAAGAATATAGTACAGTTAATATAGTACAGTTTGAGGAACATATCATTTACTGTATTTTAATATTTTTTGGATAATGTCCAATCGTCTGCCGCATTAGCAAGAAAAAAAATATGTTTTTGTCTATTTCGTTGTTTTTCGCGTGACGATAAATTAATTTAAAGTACAAGAGAAAGAAATCACGTTATCATCATTTAATAAATTAAATTCTAGACATTAATCTATAAACATTCACCAAAACTCAGAGAATGAAGATAAAGATTCGAAAAAGATTTCATTTTAAAGGAATTTTTATGATCTTTCTCGTGATATAAATTTTATAAATCTAAGATTATTATTTTAAATGCAAACTTAAATTTTTTAGCTGTTTTAGTAATTTTTTTAATTTAAAAACATTTAAGAAGAATTTTCAAAAATCTTTCTTAGTGCACCCCTACACTATAAGAAGAATCGCCATGCAAAATTTAAGCCCGTTAGGTCCAGCGGTTTGGTCTGTGTGTTGTATGTCAGTCAGTGAATGAATGTCAGTTAGTC
>OU015496.1:189105453-189107953 GCA_907164885.2 Dolomedes plantarius
AGTGAGAGGGGTGACCGCCGCCGAAAACGACCCAATAGCCGCTCGACTTGAAGAAATGGAAAAACGAATCGGTGCCTTGGCAGGGGTGAATTCAAACATGCCGCCAAGAAGAAATCCTTTGAAGTGCTGGACCTGCGGGCGTGAGGGACATCTCAGAAGGAATTGCCTAACGCGCCAAGCCGACGAATCAAAAGACGCCAAGGCTCAGGGAAACTAGTTCCCGGCCACCTTAAGGGGCGAAGGCAGCCGGACGAGGAGAAGCCCTCTTTTATTACACTGCATGTGTCGTCGACACATCGCGAAGAGAACGGACCGTTTGTAGAAGGGTTCGTGAATGGACAACAGTGTTGCATGTTAGTTGACACAGGTGCTAACGTTACCATCGTCAGGACGGACATAGCCCAAGAATTTGGCGAGAAGTTACTTTTCACGCCGCCAAATATCACTTTGCAGACCGTGACTGGGGACAAGGTAAAGGTAAGAGGAAAAATTGCTCTTAATATAAGTTTCGGGAATAGTAGTTATCGGCATACGGCATATGTTGCCGATATCTTTGACCCGATCATCCTAGGACTTGACTTTTTGACTGAAAACAACTTCATAATAGATTTTAAACTTAATCAAATCCATGCCATGACCGAAGATATAATTATATTTCGTAACAATAGTGAATCTTGCAACCAGATAATAGCTACCCAAGATATCAGCATTCCTTCCATGTCAGAAATAGTAACGACCGGTTTAGTTCAGAATGACAATAACTATACTCTCGCCATCACCGAATACCCCAACAATGACAATAGTAAAAGAGGTCTTTTAGTTGCTGCAACTCTTGTGGACCTGTCGAAAGGTGCGGTTCCTGTCAGGATTGCCAATGTTAGTGACAAAGCTAAGGTAATCCGGAAGAAGGAAATGCTGGCAACTTGTACCCCGATCACCGGAATAAGCAGAAAGTGTGACCTGTCAGTCGTCGAACGCTCTAATTTGACAGAAGATTTATTAAAGAATGTAGAATTGACCGATCTACAGAGGATGGGGGCAGAAAAATTCATCGATGAGTTCCAAGACGTGTTCGCCCGTGCATCGGAAGTGGGTCGAACGAACTTGACGCAACACCGAATTGACACGGGGAACCACCCACCAATCAAGCAACATCCCAGAAGACTCCCTTTGGCGAAACAAGAGGAGGTTGGCGAACTACTACAAGCGATGCTGAAGGATGATGTTATCGAGCCCTCCACCAGTCCGTGGGCTTCTCCTATCGTCCTAGTCCGGAAGAAGGATGGATCTACCAGGTTTTGCGTAGATTACCGTCGGTTAAATGACATAACTAAGAAGGACAGCTACCCGCTCCCTAGAATTGATGACACCTTGGACACCCTCACCGGGCACAAGTGGTTTTCCACTCTTGACTTGAAAAGCGGGTACTGGCAGGTTGAAATCAGACCCGAAGATAAAGAGAAGACAGCGTTCACTACTGGGCCAGGACAAGGGCTATGGCAGTTCAAAGTTATGCCATTTGGACTATGCAATGCGCCCGCGACTTTCGAGCGTCTAATGGAAACAGTTTTGCGAGGACTTTCCTACGAAGCCTGTCTGGTCTATTTGGACGATATAATCGTTGTAGGGCGAGATTTCGAAGACCACCTAAGAAATCTCAGAAAGGTGCTACAAAGGCTACGGGGAGCTAGTTTGAAGCTCAATTCTAAGAAATGCAACTTGTTTCGCCACCAGGTGACGTACCTCGGTCATATCATCTCCGACAGAGGGGTCCAGACTGACCCTAACAAAGTGTCGGCAGTCAAAGACTGGTGCCGACCAGAAGATGTACATCAATTGCGGAGCTTTTTAGGTCTCTGCTCTTACTACAGGCGGTTTGTTAAAGGGTTCTCGAATTTAGCTCGACCCCTTCACAGATTGACAGAAGCAAACCAGAAGTTCGTCTGGACTGATGAGTGTGAAGACGCATTCAAGAAGCTTAAGAAAACCCTAACGTCTACACCCATCCTGGCCTACCCAGAGCCTGATAAAGAATTTATCCTTGACACGGACGCAAGTTTTGGATGCGTCGGGGCAGTCCTGTCGCAGGAAATAGACGGACAAGAAAGAGTTATCGCCTACTGGAGCAAGTGCCTTTCCAAGAGTGAACGGAACTACTGCGTCACAAGAAAAGAATTGCTAGCCATGGTGAAGGCCGTAGAACATTTCCATCATTACTTGTACGGCCGGAAGTTTGTGCTGCGAACCGACCACGCCTCTCTCACATGGCTTCTGAACTTTAAAAATCCTGAAGGTCAGGTGGCCAGATGGATACAGAGATTGCAAGAATACACTATCGACCTGAAACACCGTAAGGGTTCTTCGCACGGTAATGCTGACGCGCTATCCAGAAGACCGTGCTCTGACAGTTGCCGATATTGCACCAAGGCCGAGAAGAAGTATGGCTTTGAAACTTCTACTGTTCAGCAAGTCACTGCTGTCACCCTGTCTCCGGACCCGT
>OU015496.1:189112953-189115453 GCA_907164885.2 Dolomedes plantarius
TATACAGTTAAGTGTATAAAACTTAAATTTGAAAGCAATACGATAATTAGAACTGCGCCCGGAGCAGTTTGAATATTCGTATGACATGAAAATTTTTATTTCGAGAAAAACACATTTAAAGTTATTAGTAACCACATAATATCTAAATTAAATACAAATGCCTATAACTAGGAAAGTAATCACAGAAATTAAAAATTCTTTTTGCAACACATTCCTACTCGTCCGTAGTTTCACAAATCAATTAAATTTTTAAAAAATCGAATTTTTGGATTAATTTCGCAATTTTGAAAGTCCACTGCCCACTTAATAAACGTTTGGCGAAGAAAAAAGAAATTGAGAAAAATGTAGGATAAAAAAGAAGTTCATCCAGTGCTCACAAAAAGTAAAGGGGGGGGGGGAGAAATTAAGTTTCGGGTATAGTTATGCAACAAAATTCTTCCGTAGCACGCGTAGAAACTTTGATCAACGACGGTAAGAAATTTTCTTCCATTTTCTTATTTTTAAGGATGTTTTGTTGTTATGAGTATTAAAATTTGGTGGAATGCTTCAGCCGTTTGTTTTAGGCAATTGAAACACAAAAAAATATAGCTAAATTCCAGAAGACCTTTATTTTAACAAAGTCCTTTATTTAACAAAATTTCTCACGGAACCTTGACTTTTAACGGAACTCATTCTGAAATTAATTCCCAAACTGGAAGAAGAAAAAACCCTTGAGTATTTCGATATATTTTTTTAATGCAGAAATCTTCGACGAGTATATTTTAGTTTCAAGAAAATGTCACAAATAAAGCGTTCTTACTTTTACGAACTTCAGAAAATTTTTATTAACTAAAAGCTTCATATATAAACTTGAACAGAGTAGAAAAATGGAGTTTTATTTTATTATTTTCATATGTATATGGAATGCGAAAATAATGTTGTAAAACTTTATCAATCTTTAAAATTTTGTAATTTTAAAATTTTATGAACTTCAATATGTTTGCAAGTTTCTGTTTTCCTTTATTTGATTTATGTGTAAATTAATTTTTTTCGTTTCATATGAATTTTTAAAAAACCTGTATATCAAAATTCTGTCCTTCACATGAGAAAATTATTTTGTGGAAATCAAATATATTGTACTGTTTTTGCTCCATTTGTTTATCGGAATTCTTATTTCAAAGTAAGAAACCCTCTCAACAATGTAAATATTCCCATTCCAAATACCCGAGAAAGTAAAGTTTGTAAACGAAATAAGTTATTTTAAACGATTTCAATAGACGTAAAGCTGTCCTGTACAGGGAAAATTTTTTTATGAAAATCAAAGACTTTGTACTGTTTTTGCTCCGCCAGTTTATATACAGGATGGTTATAAAAAAAAATTTGCCGATATATGGACCTCTAGCGGCTGTTCCGTTCAACTGATCGAGATGAGATTTCAGATATAGTTATTCAGAGGTATGAGCTCGGGATTCTGTGAACGGCAACAAAGTGGCGCTCACGGTTACGGTTATAGGTATAGAAACTCTAAATATTTGAAAGGCAACGCCCACTTTTTCCCCGTCGCAAAATGTTCAACGCATGCGAAAACCCTAAAGAGCGTTGGAACGGTACGTGTATCACAAAAAAACAGACGCGTTATGCACGCGCAAAAATCAGCACTGCGAACGGCCAACAAAAGCACGATGATGGCACCCATGTGGAAAATGTGTAATCCAAATAAAAGTTTTCTTTTGTCCGATCTGTGTTGTCATCAGTGATTGGTGTCTTGCCTCTGTCATATGCAAATTTCCCCCGTGCGCCCCGACAGTGTCTTTGTTGGCCGTTCGCAGGGCTGTTTTTTGTGCGTGCATAACGCGTCCGTTTTTTGTGATACACATACTGTTCCAACGCTCTTTAGGGTTTTCGCATGCGCTGAGCATTTTGCGACGGGAAAAAGTGGGCGTTGCAATTCGAAAATTTCGAGTTTCTGTACCTGTAACCGTGAGCGCCACTTTGTTGCCGTTCACAAAATCCCGAACTCATACCTCAGAATAACTATATCTGAAATCTCATCTCGATCAGTTGAACGGAACGGTCGCTAGAGGTCCATATATCGGCAAAGTCTTTTTTATGTCCACCCTGTAGTTTCTCCTTAACAGACATGCATAAAACGCCAAAAACGGGAAAGCTTGGGGATGTGATAGCTCTCCCAAATTTTCGAACAGTTAAGTAAAATTCTTTCATTCCTCAATGCGAATTTAGACTCGCTGTAATCTTGCATCCTATAACAAATACCAAGAAGGAAGGAAAATGACACAATCCTATATATAATAGCCGTTGTCTCTGTATGACACTTCCGGGCTGTACTCATCTTTCAACTGAAACCCTCAGTAAACAAACGGCCGGTTAGGCTTAATTTCAATTTCAGATGTGGATCAGAATTTTTTCTTACCTAAAAACAAATATCTTCTCCTTCAAATCACGTTTGTTCAGCCTATTTTTCTATAAAACATTCAGAACTAAAAAAAAAAATTGGATGTTT
>OU015496.1:189117953-189291050 GCA_907164885.2 Dolomedes plantarius
GAAAAATCTGGTATAGTGTGCTTTATAGTGTGCTCATAAATTCCTTCGGTGGACGAAATTTATAAAATGAATCCTGTAGCGCTTTGCAGAAAAGTTAAGGCTATCTGACAATACCAATTTCATTTGATTATCGGCATTTATGTACCTGTAAATATTTCACAAAAATATATTTTAAATAAAAAATTTGGGGGCAGCGCTTAACCCCCTATAGAGAGAGAGCCATTACAATCCCTCAAAATGTCAATCCTAAGGTGGTGGAATTCTTGATCTGTCAACTGGACTCCTCCCACCACAAGAGTCTGCAAGAAGAGGAAAAGGGAAATACGATTTTTTTCTTAGTACATAGCAGCCTTAAGTGTAATGTACAACATTTACCTTGCAGATCAGACTTGAAGATGCTGATGTAAGAGGAGGAGAAAGACTGAACTGAATAATTAAATCTTTTTTTACTTTTAACCAAGGTCATCCCATCCCCTAGACGCCATGGGGGTTCCAGTGTGGGGGAGGAAATTGAAGCTATTCCTCTGTGAGAGAGGTTGGACGCTGTTCGATTTCGGGTGGCTACTCAAGAGGGGCAGAGCAAGCTGCCCGGATGAAAATTGTTGAGTGTTAGGCCGTCTGCACACGGAGCAACTCAAAAGAAACTGATAACTGACTCCAGTCACAAACCATTCCGTGATGAGTCGTAACCTATGTAATTGAATGGAGCCACGCACACGGCGCAACTGGTTACAAACTCGTCCGACGAGTTTGTAACCAGTTGAAATTTAAATTAATCACAGAAAAAGGTGTAGTGTGTTTTAAACGCTCCGCAATTCCTTTGGTGGACGAAATTTATAAAATGAATCCTGTTGAAAGGTGCAGAAAAGTTCAGGCTACCTGAAAATACCAGTTCTATTTCCATGTTTTTATTAACTTGCTTACTTACTCGTTTGTTTGTTTGTGTGTTTGTCCCGTACAAATCTTGCAATCGATTTTTAACTAACTTCCCGACTAGCTAGACATTTGAAACTTTTAGAATAGCTCAGAACACGATGACATTGCATTTTCATAATACTTTTAGCCCTATTTAAGCATATTTTTACCATGTTTATATTATTTTCAGTTAATTTTGTTTTGCAGACTGGTGCAGCCATCTATCGTCCGGAACGGGAACGAAAAGTTAAACGCAAGTTAACTTCCAATTAACTTTATTTTCTTTCAAGTTGATGGGATAAGTCATCAAAAAAAGTTTTAAAAGTATTTATTAATACATAGAATTGTCAAGTTTATATGATTCAACAGAAAATTTAAAAACATGGTATATAAAAAGTTATTTTTATCTTGTAATTCTTGGATTATCAGCATGTATGTAGCTGTAAATAGTAGACACGTTTTCTCCATAGATTAGCATTGAGGTAAGCGAATCCAATAGGGTTAGTACAGAGCAGCCTTAAGTGGTTGAGGGCGATACCATCATCTTTCGATACATGAGGGTTAATTAAACACAGGCCAACTGCTTAAAGTCCATTCTGATAGGCCACAGACATCCACGCTAACAGTGAGACTCAAACCCACAAGCTCTTGTATCGAATTCCAGCGCCCTAGACGTTCGGCCATCGTCGGACATTGCATTCTAAGCTAAATTCTGTCTACATATAAGCTCGTCTACATCTAAGCTAAATTCTGTAGGAGTTTTGCAGGTTTCCAGAAAGAAAAAAATACTTCTTTTCCGTTATGTTAGGATTTTATATTTTCGGAACTCGCGAACTGGTTAACGAACTGTCTTCAATATAAAATTTCAGAGAGTTCATCTGAAATCATTTCATACCGTATTTTTTACATTAATTCAAACTTTCGGTTTTATGACTTTTTCAGATCTTCTATTGCATCAAACGGATTTCGGTGAGATGAATAAAAATTGTATTTAAACCTTGATTCTACAGTTCAATCTGCAATGGCTCTGTGTGTGTTTTAAGGGGTGAAATGTTTTTTTCTGCAACTGTCCTTTTTCATTCTACTATTGAGTTATACCCATCCTAAGTTTCTAGGTTGCATTTACGGAGGCATTCCCTGTTTCCGCCTGTCCTGTATTGTTATATTCTTCCACTATTCGAGCGTATATATCAGAGGAGCCTTTTGGCTGATTTGTACCAAATCTAGATGGAAATATTGTTATATTCTTCCACTATTGAAGTGCATACAACAAACGAGCCTTTTAGCTAAACTGTCGCCAAATCTAGATGTAAATATTGTTATACTCTTCCACTAATGAAGCGCATAACATCAGACGACGCCCTTGGCAATTTGCGCCAAATCTAGATGGAAATATTGTTATATTCTTCCACTATTGAAGTGCATACAACAAACGAGCCTTTTAGCAAAATTGTCTCCAAATCTAGATGTAAATATTGTTATACTCTTCCACTAATGAAGCGCATAATGGAAATATTGCTATATTCTTCCACTATTGAAGTGCATACAACAAACGAGCCTTTTAGCAAAATTGTCGCCAAATCTAGATGTAAATATTGCTATACTCTTCCACTAATGAAGCGCATAACATCAGACGACGCCCTTGGCAATTTGCGCCAAATCTAGATGGAAATATTGTTATATTCTTCCACTATTGAAGTGCATACAACAAACGAGCCTTTTAGCAAAATTGTCGCCAAATCTAGATGTAAATATTGCTATACTCTTCCACTAATGAAGCGCATAACATCAGACGACGCCCTTGGCAATTTGCGTCAATTCTAGGTGGAGACATTGTTATACTATTCTTCCGTCATTAAAGCGCATAATGTCTGATGAGCCCTTTAGCAGATTGCCGCCAAGTCTAGAGGAAAATATAAGGTAACAAACATCCTGAATCCCAGATTGTTTCGAATAGTTTGAAGAGCAAAAGGGCGATGATAGAATCAGATCAAAAGAGAATTCGATTTGAATTTCTTCGGACCTGAAGTGTTTACTTCCCAAGTAATGTTTAGAGTAAATTTTTCCAAGGATTGCAGAATTTTCTCATTATCATGCTGATACAACGAAATGAACAAGTTAAAAGCTTTGTTCGAAACTGCAATAGCTCGTCGCAATTATAACATCAGAAAATCCTCCGCGTATCAACTGAGCAATCCATGCTATTGTTCCAACATCCGAAAAAAGTAATACACGGACCAAAGACAAAAGAACAATGAATTATTCTTCCCGCGGAAAATTGAGTTACAGTTTAAATTGGAACATATATTCAGGGAAAGTTCGTTAATGAAAAACACGAAAGTGAAGAAAATATAATCAGGGTTCCCATAATGCACTGGGATTTCAAACACGAGTAATTTTGAAAATCCTAACTATCGCATTCAACATTTTAGTGTTTCACCGGATGAGGTCAACGCCTTTTACCTTTGGCTCTAAAAAGAAAAAGAAATTCGAAAATGCCAGCATCTCAAGTCTCATCGCTCGGTTCTTGGCCCGCGAGAGATGACGTCAATGGGAGGTACTTTTCGAGAAAAGCGAGAGGGGGAATTCCATTAAATGGACAACAGGAAATGCCAATTATGTGCACAGAAGTCGGATGCGGTCGCACGGAACTGTACGTGGTTATTGTAAACATAATGGGAGCTAATCAGAGGCGATCAGATCATGAGTGTCTGGCAAAAGTGACTGAAATTTTGACGCCATGTATTTGTAGAAGCATACATATTAATATGTCGTAAATATTATTAGTAGAAAACTTGCGGTATTGAATCTCCCGCGGAAAAAAAAAAACAAAAAAATGAATACGTCCTCAACGAAACTGCATAAAAACCATTCTTCTAATTTATGCGATTTTCTGCTTGGTTTTATTATTATTTTAAATTAGTTGATGTAAATCTACAGAGTATATATGTAGAATACCTGACTTGTACTACTTGTGTGTATGTTTAGTGTACCGAGAGAGATAATTCAGAATTTTATGCGAGCAAATATTAATACCCGAGACATCGGCTGTCCATCGCGTGTCTGTTTAACCCTTCGTTAGCAAAATATGTTGGTAGCGCTTTCAACCAGTCATCGTCGTCAGGGGGCTTTTGCTCATTCTACGCGATAATTCCTCTTACCGGCACCATCGAGAAGAGGTACCGGTATCGTATCCTCAATGGTGCCGCTCTTAATCGTAAGTTCTGTGACGGAGGTAGATAAATCTGACGATAGCATTTTTAGCTAGTCAGCAATGTTAGGGAGCTTTTGCTCATTTTATGTGAGAAACTTCTGTTAACCTTTTACGGAGGTAGCTAAATATGACGATAGCATTTTTAGCTAGTCAGCAATGTTAGGGAGCTTTTGCTCATTTTATGTGAGAAACTTCTGTTAACCTTTTACGGAGGTAGCTAAATATGACGATAGCATATTCCCTAACATTGCTGACTCATTTTTAGCTAGTCAGCAATGTTAGGGAACTTTTGCTCATTTTATGTGAGAAACTTCTGTTAACCTTTTTCTTACGGGGTGGGATAGCATGTATCACAAAATACGGGCTCAAGAATGAATATATATTTATATACACTCATGGACAAAAAAATTAGCGCACCAAGAAATAATTGCGGGATCGTAACGAAATTTGCAATGAAGGTACATGTCGGGGAGATATGCAAATGATTAGAAATGCAGCGTGATTGCGCATTACGTACAGCCGGTAGAGGGCGTTGAACATCGTACTCTGTGGAGTATAAAACAGGTAACCAAAGCTTGTTTGAGAGTGCTGAATCCTTTACAAAGGAAGAGCTGAGATAGACATGCCATTACGTCGTGTTCAAAGACAATATAAGCAGTTGTCGCAGTTTGAGAGGGGGAGAATCGTCGGGATGATGGAAGCTGGGTGGTCAGCTAGGCGAGTAGCTCGTCAATTAGGCCGCTCTGATTGTGTTGTGAGGAGGTGTTGGGACCAGTGGACCCGAGAGATGTCATGTACACGAAGACCAGGCTCAGGACGCCCTCGACAGACCAGTCGTCGAGAAGACCGCCACATCGTAAGAAATGCACGCGTACAGCCAACTGCTTCATCGGCCGCCATCCAGGCACAGGTAGCACCTTCAGTAGGGGCCTCTGTGTCTTCTCCAACCATACGAAGGCGCCTGGCTGAAGGACAGTTGGTATCGCGGCGCCCATTACGTGTGCTGCCCTTGACGCCCACCCATCGACGCCTCCGTTTGGAGTTTTGCCGCGCACGAGGAAACTGGACTGCAGCGGAATGGAACCAGGTCGTCTTTAGCGACGAATCCAGATTCAATCTCGGCAGTGATGACAATCGTGTTCGTGTGTGGAGAGCCCGTGGTGAACGCTTCAATCCTGCCTTTGCTGTACAGCGACACATCGCTCCCACAGCTGGTGTGATGGTATGGGGTGCCATTGCCTACAATACACGGTCACCCCTAGTATTGTTCCGTGGCACCATGACAGCCCAGCGGTATGTTCATGAAATCCTACAACCACATGCGTTGCCACTCATGCAACGGCTCCCAGGAGCCATTTTTTAACAAGACAATGCTCGGCCTCATACGGCAAGGGTGTCACAAGACTGTCTCCACACTGTTACTACCCTTCCTTGGCCTGCCCGATCCCCAGATTTGTCTCCAATTGAGCATATCTGGGATCATTTGGGACGACGAGTTGGGCATCCCACGAGTTTGAACGAACTAGAGGCAAGGTTACAGCAAATCTGGAACGAAATGTCTCAAGACATCATACAGAACTTGTATGACTCAATGCCCGATCGAATCGCATCGTGCATTCGCGCTAGAGGGGGTCCAACGGAGTATTAACTCCTCCGTTCTTTTGCCTTTTTCTCTGAAATAAATTATCCTTTTTCTTTGATTTTCTTATCATTTACTTATATCAAAGTAGTCATTACGTATGTAAAATTTCGTTTCATTTTGACGACTCCTTCTTGGTGCGCTAATTTTTTTGTCCATGAGTGTATATATATGTATGTATGTATGTATGTATATATATATATATATGCATGTATGTATATATATATATATATATATATATATATATATATATATATATATATATATATATATATATATATATATAACCCCTTTAATGGTAAAAGAATCGGAAAAATGGGCCCCGTAAGCTAAAGGTTAATACAAATGTATCATTCTACCTAAATCAAAGGTATCCTTGTACGGCTGAAAGACTCTTAATGTAAGGGTTTAGGATTCAGAACAGAGTCGTTTTTCCGTAAAATACATAATCACACTAAAAATTGAAAAGAAAAAACACATAAACGCCTACTCTGCATAACGTTCTTAGTCAGAATCCCGTGATGTTTTCATTTACTGATTTTTTTTCGCCAAAACTCTTACGGAAGGGAGAAAATAAAGATGCCTTTTCCTACCATGAGGATGGGCTGGTTATTCATCAAAAGTTTAAATCATTTCCTTTGTCGGCTGTATGAGGAAAAAAAGGTAAATGAGTAGAAGTTATTGATGGCTGCCTTAATTGCGATGTTTTGAGCACTTCCAATAAGACATATTATGCTCGCTGATCCTTTTCAAGTAACATCATGTTTGGCAGCGATAAGGAAAGTATTAATTTCCTCTCTATAAAATCAAAACGAGAATTACGAAACAGAGGTACATCATTTTGGTTGAATGGGTTTTTGAATACGTCAGTCATCTTTTTTAAAGTCATCGAAATCAATAATAAGGATTAAAAAAAAAGATAATAATTATTACTTGAAGATAAAAAATTATATGTATTAAGGCCTCTTCAGAACGGGAAAAAAAATTATATTCAAAGTTGGATCAAGGTTGCCCCGAGACAATTGGCATATGTAAAATTTTGGAGAGCCTCATTTTAAACGAAAAATAACGAAAAAAAAACCTTTGACGAAGATCGTATATTTTAAGCGGCGAAAGGGTGTGTATATTTTGCCTGTGTTTATTATTTTTAAAAATTAATTAATTTTAAATTAAATTTTTAAAAATTTCAGGTAGTCTCTTCAAACGAAACTACCGCGGGTTATTAACGTGGGATTACTTATCATTGCTTACATCTTTTGTACGTATATCTGTATCTATATATATGTACGTATGTGTATATATATATATATATATATATATATATATATGTATGTATGTATGTAAAAAAAATTTGACGCATTTTGGTACTTTTCTGTTTAACTGTTTACTGCTTGCCCAAGTGATACAGACTGGGTTTGACTGTATCGCTTGGGCAAACAGTAAATAAGTCGCGAGTTATAATTTTGGCATCGTTACCAAAATTATAACTCGCGACGACGGACGGTTTTAGCGTCTGAAATTTTGCTCGCCGAAGGATCGTTATGGAGGAACGTAATCCTATGTTAAAATAATAGTAAAAACAAAACAAAATAATATTATACATATATATGTATGCATTTATAAATGTTTGGGTCTTATCTCTTCTTTCTCCTTTCCTCTATTATATCTAACTAAATCAGGAACCTTAATCACATAGTATTAATTTACTTAATAACTAGTAAATACTGTCAAGAAATATCATTTTCAATACTAATTTATCTCAAGAGTACCCAATTTAACAATTTGAATTAAGTACTGAAGGTTAGGCTACATGCTCAGGTACTTCAACAAATTACCCCTACTAGGTGGCATGGCACAAAAGGATGAAGACTTCAAAAGCACTTCACGCCTTGTTCCCATTGCGTCAGCGTCACTCGAATCCAAATATTTTTAACCAATCTCAGAACTTGACAATTTAGTAGATAACCGTTTGGAGGTCTGTGATTGGTTGGAAATTTTTCGATGCCATTAACGCTGACGCAACTAATGCAGTGCGAACAAGGCCTCAGTGTGATCGCCTAAGTGCCACTACCCAATGCCGAGAATACAAAAATGATACTGACCTCTGCCCCTCAAACCTAACAATTTCCTCCCAATTTTACCTCCTAAGCATTTTTACCTCTTTTAAAACTTTCCCGAGATGTTTTTGGCAGCTCACAATCCTGACATCTAAAGAAACATACCCTAAAACATAAGCAAATTAATCAGAATAAATGGTATGTTTATTTAATAAAAATGTGCTGTTATTTACTTAACAAAGCTATTTCGATCTTTTGTAGTTTCCCCAGAAAACTGGAGCTTGAGGTCTGTAATTTCTGCGTGTAGGATTCTGATTTAGACATGCAGTTTTCTTAGTTCATTACTTTTTATTTTATTTATTTATTTATTTGGCTTATGCTATAATATATATATATATATATATATATATATATATGATATTTTTACTACATATACATATACATACATATATATATATATATATATATATATATATATATATATATATATATATATATATATATATATATATATATATATATATATATATATATATATATATATATATATATGTATATATATATATGTGTATATATATATATATATATGTATATATATATATATGTATATATATATATATATATATATATATATATATATATATATATATATATATATATATATATATATATATATATATATATATATATATATATATATATGTGTGTGAGAATGAGTTTGGCAACACAACTGAACTATTACTACAACTTCCACTCCTACTACTTCGGCGCGAAGGACTTGGCGCGCAAACAGAGTGATGGACTAGTGACATTACGATATGGATGTGTCGCTCCGCAGGCTTGCCGTTTTGAGTCAAATAGCTGTGTTGATGCTTTGTTTTTTTTTAATTTCATACTAAGTGTTAGTCCTGTCTTGTAAACATCGTCTAGTTTAATTAAATGTTCAAAATAATTAAGTCTAATGATTCACTTCTAAAGGAAGGAGTACTAACTCCTTCCTACATGGGTGCTCGGCCCTCGGACTCGAAAAATACCCCTAGCTTGGACTGAAAAACTATTTTCTTTTGATGATTACCGGATTACTGTTCTCTGTGATTTCTGTTTTGGATACCGCCAGCGAAAACGAAAGTGATGTGCCACGGACTCTGATAATATTCTGATGGGATGACGAGAACCGAAAACCAGAACTGTGAGTATATTCTGATCATATTATAATTATTTGATGCATACTTTGAAGCTTGTTCCAGAAAATTTTGAAGATTAATGGAATTCTCATCTTATTGATGATAATTATAAGAAAACTGAAAATATTTCAACGTTCTTTTGATGCAAGAATTTAATTGATGCTAAATTCATTTTTGATGGTCTTTGACGTTGAATTTATCACTTCTGTTTTCTTGAAGAGAATTCTATTTCGATGAAATTATTTGATGATTTGATGAAAATTTCGACATTTAACTTGAAGAATCTTGTTTCCTTGAACAAACCACAGCATAACATATATTTTGAATGATTGCAATTTGAATACAGTTTGAAGAATATTATATTATTTCCTTGATGCATATTTTGAGAATCAATATTTTATTATTGAATTGATATTTGAGGAAATTTCGATTTGAAATTTTATTTTTGAATTTGAGTACCTACGTATTATAAGTATTGATTTTGGTTTTGAATATTTGTATATTTGTGTACTATAATTGTTTGAACCTAGTATATAGTTATGGCTACTCTCAACGATTACCCCAATATTGCAAAATCATTAAAAATTGGTAGTACGAATCAAATAAAGGTTCTACATCGTTTAATTTTTGGTACAGACGGCGACAGACAAAATCGTACCAGATTACGTAAATTTACAGGTTTTAAACAGCCATTCGTGTTGGAAGCAACGAAACAGAAAGTACTTAAAGAGTTTTCACTTAAAGACTTGATTTCTATTTGTAATCTACTTCATTTAGAATTTTCAACTGACCCAGACAAATGTGCCAATACCATTCTTATGAGTCTTAGTGATTTATCGTTATTAAAAGCAGAATTTTCTGATCTTTCGGAATGCGAAGTGAATGATGACTCACTTCCGGGTGCACGTTCATCCCAAACTAACAGCGTTATAGAGGAAAATAGATCTCCCTTTTTCCCCACCATTGAAGCAAAAGAATCTTCGAATAAGCAAAATACACACATTTCCGTTGGTGAATCAGATCAAAATTCATTGCCTTCAGTTGAAACTGCGAATCTCTCTTTCCAGTTGTTTAGTCTGAAAGACGTTGTTGATTTAATAAAACCTTTCTCGTCTTGTGATAATTACAGTGTTGAGAATTTTATATCTGACGTTGAAGAACTTTTTTGTTTATATCAGATAAACAATCCAATTCACCAAATTACTTTTGTTAGAAAATGTTTAACTGGTCCCGCTCAAACTTTAATTAGGTCTATTCGTGGAATTACAAATTGGGAACAATTGAAGCACCATTTATTAGACGAATTTTCGGACAAAATTAACGGTATTCAGTTACATAAATTAATGGAATCTCGACGTATGAAACCGTTTGAAACCCTACAAGAATATTTCTTAGCTATGAGAGATTTGGCACACAAAGGTTCTCTCGATGACTCCTCTCTGTTCGAGTGTGTCATAAACGGAATTCCCGATTCAACAAACAATAAAGTTATTCTTTACGGTTGTAAATCCGTCCCTGAATTTAAGGAAAAGTTGAAAATTTATGAACAAATCTTTAACAGATCACAAAATTTCAGACAAAATAATCAGAAAAAAATTGATGCTTCCTACCTCAATGTGAAAGTCGATAATACACGTAGCCCAAATACACAGCCAGTATGTTTTTCCTGTGGCTTGAGAGGTCACAAAAGCAACCAATGTTTGAATAAGTCACATGGTAAACAATGCTACGGATGTAAAAGTTTTGGTCATGTTCATGCTAATTGCCCTAAAAGTTATCGAAATTCTAAACCAAAACCTGATTCTCAAAAACCTATTTCTGATAAAACTGTAAATGCACTTTCTCCTGAAACTTCATCGAAAAATCCCATGCATGTTGACCTTCAACTTGCAGGAATTCAATTGACAGCACTCTGTGACACTGGGTCACAGGCAACCCTCATCAATGAGAAAACCTATCGAAGAATTGGTTCGCCACCATTGCAGCCCACCAACATTCCCTTTTCAGGAATTGGCAAAAACCAAGTTCACAGCATCGGATTCTTTCAGGATTCCATCGAAATTCAAACCATTACTTTACCTGCTAAAATACATGTTCTAGAGGATGACTTGATTCCTTTTGATGTGATTATCGGAATCGACTTTTTACAGCAAACCCAATTTACATTTGATAAAGACGGTATTCGTTTATGCAAAACTCCTGAAAATAACACCTTCGTTAATATTGCTAATGTTTCTGATGATCAAGCTTTTCCATTTGATCTTTCACACATTTTGAATTCTGAAATTCGTGAGGAAGTTCAAAATATCGTTACTTCCTACAAATCACATAAAGTTCAAGACACTGAAATTAAGATGACTATTTTATTACAAGATGAAATCCCTGTAGCTCAACGTTCTCGACGACTCCCTTTCGCGGAACAGAAAATTGTAGAAAGCCAAATTCAAGATTGGTTAAATGATGGAATTATTAAAGAAAGTTGCTCCGATTATGCCGCACCGATTGTTCTATGTAAGAAAAAAAGTGGAGATTATAGACTTTGTGTTGATTACCGCAAATTGAATAGAAAAATGATAAAAGATAAATTTCCCTTACCGCTCATCGAAGAAGCTTTAGACAAACTTGGAAAATCTCGGGTGTTCACTTCACTTGATCTCAAAAATGGTTTCTTTCATGTACCTATGGAACCTAACAGCACTAAATATACTTCTTTTGTGACTCATGAAGGACAATACGAATTTTTACGTGTCCCATTTGGCTTATGTAACAGTCCCAGTGTTTTCCAACGATATGTTTACACAGTTTTTAGAAATCTCATTCGCGACAATGTTCTTATTGTTTACATGGACGATCTTCTCATACCATCTAATGATGAAGTTGAAGGTCTACAAAAATTACGCCTAGTTCTCCAAACAGCTGCAGACTATGGCCTTGAATTGAACTTTAAAAAGTGTCAATTTTTACAGCGAAAGATAGAATTTCTTGGTTACATTATCGAAAATGGAGTAGTTAAACCCTCACCTACCAAGACACAAGCTGTTCAAAATTTCCCACAACCTCAAACCCCTAAACAAGTTCAAAGTTTTCTTGGATTAACAAGTTATTTCAGAAAGTTCATTCCAAATTATGCGCTGATTGCTAGACCATTAAGTGACCTCCTTCGGGATAATGTAGAATTTAATTTTGACTCTGAACAAATAGCAGCTTTTCAACAACTTAAAAACATTCTTTCACAAAACCCAGTTCTTCATGTTTTTCAACAGGGATACCCATTAGAACTCCACACTGATGCCAGCTCCTTAGGTTTTGGCGCTGTGCTCTTGCAACAATCCGATGATGGACAGTTTCATCCTATTCATTATTTTAGCCGTAAAACTACAGTTCAACAAGAAAAATATCATAGTTATGAACTGGAAGTTCTTGCCGTTATTGAAGCGCTAAAAAAATTTCGAAACTACTTGTTGGGAACAAAATTTAAAATTATCACCGATTGTGATGCTTTCCAAAAAACGATGCACAAAAAAGACCTACCAGCTAAAATTGCTCGATGGGCATTGATGTTAGAAGACTTTGATTATGAAGTTTGTCATCGACCCGGTAGACAGATGAAACATGTTGATGCTTTAAGTCGTAACCCCATTCTTGTAATTACCTCAAATGATATCACTCAAAAGGTGAAAAATGCCCAAGACCAGGATGAATTTATATCTCAAATTAAATCTATGCTTGAATCTACACCTTCTGATGAATTTTTTGTTAAAAACGGAATTCTTTATAAACTTCATCAGGATGCCGAACTTTTAGTAGTACCACAAATGATGCAGAAAGAAATAGTGCTAAACGCCCATTCACAAGGTCATTTTGCTTCACAAAAAACCGAATTAATTGTTTCTCGTGAATTTTTCATTCCTCAACTTAAGAAATTAGTTCAAGAAATTATTTCGAACTGTATTCCTTGCATTTTGTCCTCGCGAAAATCTGGAAAACAAGAAGGATACCTTCACCCCATTCCAAAAGGTGATGCACCCCTTGAATGTTACCATTGCGACTTTTTAGGACCTTTACCATCGACAAAAAAATGTTATAAGTATCTTTTTACAGTAGTTGATGCCTTTTCCAAATTTGTATGGATCTATCCCGTGAAGTCCACCTCTACGAAAGATGCCTTAGACAAATTATCCTTTCAACAAACTACATTTGGCAACCCTTCAAAAATCATTACTGACAAAGGTAGCGCATTCACATCTTCAGAATTTCAAAGTTACTGCCAGGAACAGTCAATTGAACACATTTCAATAGCAACAGGTGTGCCACGTGGCAACGGTCAGGTTGAGCGTGTTCATGGCACAATTATTCCCGTTTTAACTAAGTTAGCTCTAGATGAACCTGACAAATGGTTTAAATATGTCCCAAGATTGCAACGTATCTTAAATAGTACCACCACACGCAGTACAAAATTCACACCCTTTCAACTTTTAATTGGTGTTAAAATGAAACAACAAGAGGATCTACAGATTAAAAATCTTCTTGACGAGGAACACCACCAAAGAATTCTTGATGACAAAGAAGCGTTACGTATCGAAGCTAAACGAAATATCCTCCGTTTACAGGAAGAAAACATACGACAATATAACAAACGGCGTAAACCGGCTTGTAAATACAAGATCGGTGACAAAGTGGCAATACAACGAACTCAATTTGGAACCGGATTAAAGCTCCGACCAAAGTTCTTCGGACCATATGAGATCACGAACATCAACCCCAACGATCGTTACGAAGTTCGAAAGTTAGGACATCACGATGGTCCAACCATAACATCAACTGCAGCGGACAAAATGAAACAGTGGTGCAGAAACTGAACACCAATACCACTGTGTTGAACACTGCTTGATTTTTTGAAATATTTTTCCTTTTTCTGCTTTTTTTTTTTTTTATCTTTTCAGAATTATTGTTGACAACCCAGCCGCGGACGTCTGGAAAGTCAGAACGGCCGTGTGAGAATGAGTTTGGCAACACAACTGAACTATTACTACAACTTCCACTCCTACTACTTCGGCGCGAAGGACTTGGCGCGCAAACAGAGTGATGGACTAGTGACATTACGAAGCGGATGTGTCGCTCCGCAGGCTTGCCGTTTTGAGTCAAATAGCTGTGTTGATGCTTTGTTTTTTTTTTAATTTCATACTAAGTGTTAGTCCTGTCTTGTAAACATCGTCTAGTTTAATTAAATGTTCAAAATAATTAAGTCTAATGATTCACTTCTAAAGGAAGGAGTACTAACTCCTTCCTACATATATATATATATATGCATATATATATATATGCATATATATATATATATATGTATATATATATATGTATGTATATATATATATATATATATATATATATATATATATATATATATACAGTGATTTCCGCTTATAAGAATCGCGTTTGTTATTATTGTTTTTGATTCTTATAAGCGGTTGATTCTTATAGCCGAAATTTAGGTTTTTGGACAGGCACACACACACCTACATATGCATATATTAGATAATTTACCATAAAATGCTCTTTAATTTACGTTAATTATCTTTTATTAAAATTATTTTTTATAATTTTAAAAATACAACTTAATTTCTAGACCTATAAGTAGATACACATGATTATAGTAAGAGAAGAAAAAAATCCAATATTTGTTACAAGTTACAACATACCTGCCTAATAGTTTTAACATTTCAACTACAGGAAGGGAGCAAGAAAAAGTTTTCTATGGTAGTTTGACGTAAGGAAGTGTTCAGGAGACTGTTTATACCTCTTTCAATACTAATAGTCTCAGATGAAGATTCACCTTCTAGCTTACGTTTCATGGTTTTATAACGTGCTGAATCTACTAATGTCACGTTTGCCTAAGTGATAGTGGACACTTCGCCGAAGATTTATGACTTTTAGGGTCCAGGAAGCCGCAACCAGGATGTGAGAGGTGGGAAAAAAAGAGTCCCTATTTTTGTTTGTCAGTGCAGAAAAGTGAAATCGGACCCGGACAAAGATGCCCCCGGGTCAAGCTAATAGGACAGTGTTGTGCTACAGCGTTTAAGGGGAAACTATTATGTTATGTCTAACAAAGAAAGGGATGAATTTTACGACTATATTCCATCCCATGTTATCAATCTTTCTTTAAAAAAAGAAAGAAAGAACTTCGTGCCTTCTGAGGGTTTAAGTGGCTTTTTTTTGGAAAAATGAAAGGAAAGCGAAGAGTGTAAACTGATTCTTAAAACCGGTGGATTGATTCTTTAAAGCGAAAATTTTAACATGGAAATAATACATTTGTTTTTGTTTTCGCGATATTGATTCTTATAAACGGTTGATCCTTATAAAAACTGATCACTATAAGCTGTGGTTACTGTATATATATGCATATATATATATATATATATATATATATATATATATATATATATATATATATATATATATATATATATATATATATGCATATATATATATATATGTATATATACATATATATATGCATACATATACATATATATATATATATATATGTATATATATACATATATATATGCATATATATATATATATATATATATATATATATATATATATATATATATATTTATACAGTAACCACCGCTTATAGTGATCAGTGGTTATAAGAATCAACCGTTTATAAGAATCAATATCGCGAAAACAAAAGTATTATTTCCATGTTAAAATTTTCGCTTTAAAGAATCAATCCACCGGTTTTAAGAATCAGTTTACACTCTTCGCTTTCCTTTCATTTTTCCAAAAAAGCTACTTAAACCCTCAAAAGACATGAAGTTCTTTCTTTTCTTTTTTTAAAAAAAAAGAAGGATTGATAAGATGGGATGGAATATAGTCGTAAAATTCATCCCTTTCTTTGTTAGACATAACATAGTTTCCCCTTAAACGCTTTGATTTCGCTTTTCTCCACTGACAAACAAAAATAGAGACTCTTTTTTTTCCCACCTCCCACATCCTGGTTGCGGCTTCCTGTACCCTGAAACACATAAATCTTCGGTGAAGTGTCCACTATCACTTAGGCAAACGTGACATTAGTAGATTCAGCACGTTATCAAACCGTGAAACGTAAGCTAGAAGGCGAATCTTCGTCTGAGACTATTAGTATTGAAAGAGGTATAAACAGCCTACTGAAAACTTCATTACGTCAAACTACCATAGAAAACTTTTTCTTGTTCCCTTCCTGTGGTTGAAATGTTAAAACTGTTAAGCAGGTATGTTGTAACAAATATTGGATTTTTTTCTTCTGTTACTATAATCATGTGTATCTACTTATAGGTCTAGAAATTAAGTTGTATTTTTTACATTATAAAAAATAATTTTAATAAAAGATAATTAACGTAAATTAAAGAGTATTTTATGATAAATTATCTAATATATGTATATATAAGTGTGTGTGTGTGTGTTAATAAAAGAAAATGTCTACAAAAGTAGAGCAAAAAGTTACTTAGCAGTAAAGTTGAATTAAAAATTAATAATAAAATTTTATATAAAATAAGAGAAAAAAAGAGGGGGAATATATAAAAGTTAATAACAGAGAACGGCTCTTGGCCGTTTTCTGTTCGCATGGTCGGCTGGGTCATAACTGGCAAGATTAGAAAGAAGTTCATTATCAAGTGAGTTGTGAAAATTTATAGTTAACTTTTGGATAAAATTTGAAAAAGAAAGGAGACCAAGCTCCTCGTGGATATCAGCATTCCTAAAATACAATGAATAAAGAGAACCATAGGACCATAGGAAGATTGGTCTAACTGCACTACCTGGGCCACGCCCTCAAGTGCAGGCTTTCAGAAAGTAAACAGCGGGGAACCATAATTGGACAGAAAGTAGAGAAAGAAGAAAGGTGATTGGAGCGCTCAGGATCTTCGAGTTCAATGCCTTCAGCTGGAATCACCGAAGCGATCCAGCATCGAGCAGGACAGTAGGAAAGAGAATAAAATACTGTAGAAATCTTCCCGGAATTGGGAGAGAAAATGGCTTAGCTACAGTAAAAATTAGGATAGAAGGAAGTTTAAGGATAGCAACACATAATATTTATTTTGTTTTGTAGTTATTATTATTTTTTTTGTCTTAGCAAAGCTAAGTATCATTTTTCATTTTTTATAAGAAGCAGACAAGGGACAAAATTAAGAAAGAGAAAGGATGGCTCTAGGCCCTTTTCCTGTTTTGGGGATCAGCATGATCATAATTTGCAAATTCTAATAGTAAATCATTGTCAATAGACTTGTGAAAGTTAAAAGCTAATTTTTGAAGATAATTTCGAATAGCTGGGAGTCCAATCTCCCTATAGATGTCAACATTTCTAAAGTACCAAGGGGCGTTAATGATTTGCCTAATGGTGCTGCTTTGAGCTGTTGCTAATTTTTTTATGTGCGTTTTTGCACAGTATGAGTCTACGGCCACACGAGCGATTTTTCCCTGAGAAACACAGCTGGAAAACAAGCCCCAAAATATAGATAAGCTTCTGTAACATAGGGGTGGCCAAACACAGCTGTTTTTCCCTTTAACGGGGGAGTTGTCTGTCGCATTCTCAAGGTCGGCCGCTGGAGGATAGAACCAGACCTATTTTTTCTAGCTGGATTTCAAGCTAAATCGGTGGCCACACGTGCGTGAAAACACTCGCTGGTAGTATTCAAGACGTTTACGTAAAGATAGGGTATAATGTACAGAGCCTGATTATAATAATTTTAATCCGATTTTTTTTATTATTCCCATTTCTCTTGCTGCTATATTCGTGTGTTCTAGTAATTTTTTATACTTAAATTTTTTATATTTAAAATATCATGGATTTTATTACTTGGATAGCGAACTTTTGATCTTAGAAATAGAAAAATATCCATGTCTTTATGATGCACGGACAAAGGATTTCAAAAACCGGGAACTAAAAAGAGAAACATGGATGACCGTAACAAAGAATGTTATTGGGGAAAAATGGGACCAGATGGACGAAAATGGAAGAAATAAAATTGGTAATTAGTAAAACAAATTAAATTTTATTTTTTAAGTTACAAGTTATAACCTAAGTTGTAAGTAGGTGATAGTTATAACTAGATCGTGGATTATATACAATTGCATACAATATTTTCTGATTTGCATGTGTCTTTCTATTAAGTATATTATAAATAAAAATTGCATTCGCTTCAGAAAAAATATATTATATAAAAGTTATATCCCCGCTTTACACATCTGAACAACAACAGAAAAGGTGACTGCCTACGTTCGGAGCCAATTTTTTTAAAAAATTGTTTTTTTAAGGATTTTTTGGTCTCATATGGTAAAACAGCATTTAAAAATAAAAAATTAAAAAAAACTTTCCTGTAAACACCATACTTTTTTATAAATTGGTCAATTTGAAGTAATTTTTAATGAAATTTAGCTAAAACGCTTATCACTCTGAACAAAATTCTAATGCTACTATTTTAATTTCCTTCTCACACATGATATATATAACAGTTATCTTTAAAATGACCTACAATCTAAGAGAAATTATAAAATGCAAAAATAATACAGACAATTTTATGTTCCAATATGAAAGTTTTCCCCAATTCGTCATTCCTTTCCTTATAAAAACAGCCCCAAACAAAAAACTATTTATTATACATCAATTATTGTACGTCATTTCATTAACAATAGCATCTAAAACATTTCCTGAAAATTTTATCAAATTATATGCATTATTATCTTAAATATCATGATAACGGTAGAGATTTGTGCTAAAAAACATAATTCTGAGAAAAACGCCTTTAATGTTGTTTGTCACTTCAGTTTTGTATTAGACGATGTTTTTTAAAATAGCTATAACTCTGCTTCTAATTGATGTAGAATGAAAATCAAAACTGTTTTGAAAAGAGAAAAGACTGAATTACAAGATTCTTGCAAAAAATTAAATTGATCAATGTAGTCAAAAAATGGCATTTTCAACGTAGGCAGTCACTTTAAGTATATTATAAATAAAAATTGCATTCGCTTCAGAAAAAATATATTATGTAAAAGTTATATCCCCGCTTTATACATCTGAACAACAACAGAAACCTTATTTTAAATATGTTCTTTTGTTCAGGTAAGTAATATTTAGATCAATATTTAGATAAATAAGTAATATTTAGACCTATTTCTATTTGAAGTGCATATTTATATTTTTAAGTGTATATTTGCATGGATATTTTGCCATTTTTAAGTGCATATAATCCGCTGTCTTGTTATAACAAGAGGGCATTATACAAAACTTGCTAGTATACAATTTTAAAGAATTTGATACAAAATTATTGCTGTTATTAGTTAGTAGCTTGTACTGTGTACTCGTAACAAAAAAGTTCCTATTCTGCAATGTTGCAAGAACGATTTTGCCAGGGCACTGAACCTGCAGGAGAACAGAAGTAACTTTTGAAACTGTCTCTGGTCTCAACTCCAATGTTGTTTCCTCTTGTTCCAATTGCAGGAATACTTTCTAGTGGGCATGACAGGGTGTCTTCAAAATTGTAACCATCGCGGTGTCTTACGAAATTGTGAAGCACACAGCATGCTTGTATAATGATGTCGGCCATATCAATACTAACATCGATTGCAACGATCGATATCAATACTAACATCGCATTACAGTATCACTTTTTCTAATTGCAACTTCAACCTTAGATAATAGAGTTTCAAATGAAGATATCGACATTCTATAATACTCAAAAAACTTGTCTGGGTATCCTTTCAGCTTACTGTGTAGAAGTGTAAATTTTCCCTTTACTGATCTCTCACTTATAAGAGGATGTACCCAGTACTTTCTTTGACGTCGACGACGTTGTCGGCGAACAATTAATAAAGCACATAACGCGTTAACAGCATTTTCATTTATTGAAACTGGATTCATGTTGTACTGCAAAGCACAAACGACTGACCTCGCATGAAGAAACCGCACGTGTGGCCGGCGTAGATTTTCAAGATGCGGGTAAAGTCCCAGCGGGGGAAAAAAATGTCACATGCACGTGTGGCCGGCTGGTGTAGATTTTCCAGCGCGGGGAAAAGTCGTACCGGGAAAAATCGCTCGTGTGGCCGTAGCCTGACCATGCTGGCTCTCCATACGTAATAATAGGACGAAGGTAAGAATTATACAAGAGCAATTTGTTACTAATACTTAATTTGCTGTTTCGAGAAATTAAGGGGTTGATTAACCTGCGAGCTGCTCGAAACTTGTCCCTAATATGTGTTACGTGTTGTTTCCAAGTGATTTTTTTGTCAAGAATAACGCCGAGGTATCTTAGTGTCAGACCAGGCGATTTTAGTATTACCTATTTGAATTTGAATGTCTTTTTACGTTTAGATGTGAAAAGTACAGCAACACATTTCTCAGAGTTAATTTTAATTCTCCATTTGTCGAGCCAGTGTTGAATGGTGGTCATGTGTTTATTAACATTTTTAACGGCATATTTAAAATTTTTACAAGTGGAGTACAGGGCTGTGTCATCAGCGAAGATAGCTAGATTTACATTAGTGTGTTGGTGAATATCGTTTACGAAAATGTTAAAAAGAATTGGTGCCAGAACGCTGCCTTGTGGTAAGCCACTATGAATTTGGAATTTTTCAGAAAGTTGACCGTTAATTTTGACCTGTATGAATAAAGACTAAGCAGCTGTTGAATTTTAGAAGTGGAGTTCCTGGACCTGCTGGTTTTAACTCCTGTCGCAAGATATTTTGTAGTCAATGTAAATGTGCTCAGTAAAATTTAAAAGTCGTTACGTTAGAATAAGTATTAGGATAATGATCTTAATGGGTAAGTTAAAATATAAAGGCCTTCATGAGTTGAAGGAAATAAAGATAAATTAACATTAGTAGTAGCTAGTAATTAAGGTAAAATTAATTTTAATAGAGAATTTAAGTATTAAGTAAAAGAGTAGAATAAATATCAGGTAAGGGAAGGTTTTGGCCCACAGTAAACTAGATGTTAAGTTAGCTTAAGAAAAAAAAAAAAGGCCCCATTCAGGGTCATACAATAATAATGTGATAATTGCAGAATTCCACTGGGGGAAGTATATACAATCTGATGAATCTTTAAAGTGCCTAAAACTGATTCTAAATCTTTTGCTCGCATATTATCAGCTTTACATATCATGTCATCATCAATTGGAAATATCTTGATTCCTGTATATTCTTGCCTAAAAATTTTGATTAAAGTCTCAAGTGTGTGGACATCTTTACCTTCAGCTATAGTTAATTCTATCTGCTGTACGTATTAAAGTTCCTCCTATGCTGTCAGGTGCCTCTTTCCCATGGCCTGCCTCTGTATAATTCCATGTCAAGTTTTGGATGCCAGGAAACAATTATTGTGAGTAATACCTTAATAAATGAAACTTTTTTTGTTTCTGTATTGTGTACAGGGTCCATCACCTAACTTAATTGAATGCTGTTTCTTGAAAATATTTTTTGAAATGGTCTGTAGATGAGATGGGCCGACGTGTCATGCCTAAATGATTTGCTTGTAGTGGCAAAAGGAATCAATGATAACAAATCCTTTTGTTTCTTGTAAAGAACACCTATGTGCAATGAAATTTGTTTGTGAGCTCAATGAAAGCGTACTGACTGGATTTCTTCACTATACTTACAACAGTAATTTTCACTGAAGTCTGTATGTATTAGCACTGCATTAGTTGTAGATTCTTCTTTAAATCTGCTATGCCTGTATAATGATATTTAATGTTGCCAAGATAAGCCAAAACACGGTTTATATTCTCTTTTAATTTAGTAACTAAATTTAATGCTGT
This sequence comes from Dolomedes plantarius, assembly GCA_907164885.2. Lineage (NCBI taxonomy): Eukaryota > Metazoa > Arthropoda > Arachnida > Araneae > Dolomedidae > Dolomedes > Dolomedes plantarius. Next base: position 189,139,754 of record OU015496.1, read on the forward strand.
TTGTATCTCCTTATTTACAGGTTTTGACGTGACTTTTTTAAAAAAACCTTGCAAGCATAATTAGTTTTCTCCAAGATCCACTTTTTGTATTTCACGTCTTTTTTCCATTCCAAAACTGTTAAATGTTACTATATTATCTATACAAATGATGTATTTTCTTAATAAACATTGGAATACTATTTGAATTCTTGTTACACATTGGCTGTTGCACATCATCTGTATCTGATATTTCCTGTTTTCTTTTTTGATGTAATTCATATGATCATATTATTTACTGGTTTGACTTGCTGTTTCTCAGTTTTCTAAAAAAAATTTTAATCTCTCCTTTTCTTTTAATTTTGCAAGAAACACTGGATCTGATTTATTTTCTCTCATCTGATTCTTATTCTTTTTTTTCAGCCTTAATTCTTCCTTATACAGTTTCCCCATAGTAGCTTTATTATTATTAAAAAACCAAGAAACAACAATTAGCACTGTCATACTTTCAATAAATAATTTTTTTACACTATTTTAATTGAAAAAAATAAAGATAAAGCATTAAATTTTAGTAGATTTGATGTTTATTTAAATTAGGACAATAACTTTTCCAAGTATATTTTTAACTTCTCCCAGTAAAATAATAAAAATTTAAATGGATTAACCTTACCTACTCAAATTAAAAATCTTATGAGTTTTTAATATGTATTTTATTGCATTAGATTATTTTTATTTTATTGTTTAGTACATATATAAATGGATTCAGATCATTCCCTCACTTATTAAAATTATGAGAGTGTTCCACCCACACCCCTCTGTGCTTCCAGCAGGAGGCGCTCGCTGATTCTTATCTCCAGCTCCGGTCATTGAACTTGAGTCCCCTTCGAACACTTCACTAGCGGACTCCTTTGTCTCTAGACGCAACTTCGCACCGCTCCATACGGAGCGTCTTATTTTGTCACCGCAACCTTTTACTATGTTAACGCAAACTCAATACTTAAATTGTAAATATTTTTTGTAAATATAACTTTTCGTAATTTATCTCAGTTTCCCTTTCAACGCTAAGCACCGCACCAACAACCAATCGCAACAGAGAGAACGATTGTGAGGGAATGATGAAATACTTATGAAAACCACTTTGTACAGAAATTATTAGGCTTAGGTATATTTTCAGTTAACTAAATATCTTTTGAAACACATTTCCAATAATATAACTACAGGAAAAAGAAATGTTATTCGCTTTTATTAAATTTATAATAGATGAGGTAATGATAGGTAATAAAACTATTTACTTTGATCTAATACTTGAAGTAAGGTGCTAGCTATTGAAGAATGTTGTTGAGCAATAAATTAGATGGCTGCTTTACTTTACTCCTATTCAAACTATACTAGACCTATATAATGATGTTCTGCTATCTATTGAGTAAATAGGGGCAGATTTATAGTTATGTGCAGGAATAATAAATGCCTAGCATGTCAGATGCTAGGGACAACAATAAAAAGTGCCCTAATTTCTTTCATTACATAAAATATAAATATAATTAAATGGCTAAATAATTATTTAAGTATCTTTAATGGATTTTATAAAAATACATTATAAACATACATGCTGTAATGGCAGTGAAACCATTTTCTTTCTTACAAGTGTGACTAGGGACATAGTGAGGGAATGATATTTGCATAAAAAATAAATTTTTTTAATATTATATTTCAATTTCGATAAGCAAATAATTATTAAACAAATGCCAGGCTATTGACCATCAACATATCAGGCAACGAGCTCTCCACTATTTTTTAACAATACAGTCCAAATCATTTAGTGCAAAACACCCATTCAGATGAACAGCAGTCATGTTTTGCAATAAGCAAATAATCACAGTTCATATGTGTCCCTGATTAATATTGATATATTAAATCACTTTTTCTTTTTGTAATTTTAAAAATATGTCCTCAAGACCACTAGGACAAGAAATTGCCACTTTTCAGAGAATGACCCATATATATAGCATATAAAACACCCAAAACCCTTTTAAAATTTTAAAATTCATTTAAAATTGTTAGGGCGTATTGCAATGAAAATCAATTGTGTAGTCAGTTTCAAGAACAAAGAAATCAAACTTAATTAAGCATTTTCTATACAACCCCTGTGTTGTTCCCCAATCTTTTTGTGCTTGGATGACACATCTTCTTGTGTGAGTCCGAACCCAGATCCCTGGGCAACCAATAATTGCGGGAGTTTTTGATCACGAGACAAGACTTCTATAAAGTTATAAATAGGCGTGCAGCAGAGTAGAGGTGAGATTTTTTTAATTGGCGCTGTCTCAACAACATGTACAAATTTAGGGAATAAAAAGTCTTTGCTCTAATAGTGGTGCAAAGTTTGTATGTCTGAGGGCTGGAAGAGCCAATTAACAGCATGTCTTCAACCGAGATCTAAGAGGCATTCGTTTCCAAATGCCCGAAACCGACAGCGGTGAGTTTCGCCGGCCAACAATGTATAAGCGCGGGAACTGGGTCCTGGAATAGACCCTGTGACGCATCGGCCCCATCATTCTCTCCAGGTGCTGGTGTATTACATACATACATATATATATATATATCAGAGCACCCTTGCGTCCAATGATTTTCCAAACTTGTCTCAATATCGCCGAAAAAAACAATGCCCTCATTAACAAATATTATTTCAGGACAGCAGTTTTAAACCTGAGAGAATTTTGTCTTCAGAGGTTTCAGGAATTCAGAAATTATAGAGCAACTCTAGTTTTTATTACAAATCCTCTTCATGCCAATGAGAAAGAATTAAATTTTTCTTAGTCTGATATTCTTCTTCTTCTTCGTTAGCACTACAGCCTGTTACAGGCCAAGGCTGTCTCGCCAATTTTGCCCCACATTAGCTCGATCCCATGCAGTGGCCCTCCATTGGTTCACTCCAATTGTTCTTAGGTCCTTTTCTACCTCATCCAACCATCTGGTTGGGGGTCTTTCTCTTCGTCGCCTTCCCTCCAAATTTGAAAGGTGACTTTTTTTGTGGGAAACGTGTCATATCTGAATATATGGCCTAGCCACCTAATGCTAGATGCTTTTGCCACCTTTAAGATATTTGGTTCGCCATACTTTTTATATATTTCGTTATTATAAGCGATTCTCCAAACGTTGTTTTGCATAATTGGTCCAAAAATCTTCCTCAAACTTTTTCCTTCAAAAATCAATAAACGATCTTCTTCTGCCCTGTTCAGGGCCCAGCATTCACTCCCGTATAAGACAACAGGTCTTATCAGGGTCTTATAGAGACTTATTTTTGTTTTAATGCTGATAGTTTGATATTTACATGGCTAATTTTGAAATACAGCTGCTGGATTTAACAAAGACTTAAGGAACAACAAATCTGTACGTCGTAGTACTAAAACAGAAGAACTGGAAAAACAATAATTCAGTCTGATTTCACAGCACAAGCAGATTGCTATAAAAAAGATCTACAGAATGCAAACTTGATGATTTTCAGTGCTTGGAACAGTTTTTTGGATTTGTGTCATGAGTTGAAAAAACTTGCATTTGGTGTTCTCAGTATCTTCGGGTCTACGTATCTATGTGAGCAATTCTTCCTTAAATTTAAAACAACTTGTTACAAACCAGATATGCAGAAACTTTCTAAGGAAATGCAAGCTCATTGCTCACACTGATTAAAACCAATGAGAGCAATTTTCCGTGTGATTTTTTTTCTTCATTTAAATAAATATATAATTAATATTGTAACTTGTAATAGAATCTTTATATATAAAACGCGTAGGTATGCAGCACAAAAATCGACGATATTTCTACACTCCAAATGGCAACGGCTGCAACTACCAGATGTAAACATTACCGGCCGTCTGCAATTTGCAACCGCGTGTCAACATGGATTTACGCACTGAAATCAGGAATGATTGAAAGCGAGCTGCACGATCAAGTAAAATTTGGGAACAGTCTCAAGAAAGAGAGAGGCGTGAAAGAGAGCATAAATGATCGCGAAGATAGGCTTAACCGTCGGCAGCACAGCAACAGAGAGCCAGTAATAGTTAATTTTCTACACTTTTTCAGTACGTGATGAAATTTTACTCCATTTTTATAAGTGAAGAAATTTTCCCAACAATTTATTATTTGATATGATTAAGTGTAGATAAATAAATTGTGAACAATAGAACATACAGAGAGTGATGTAATCCATATTATATTTTAGTACTTGCTGAATTTTTATTCCATTTTTTTCAGTGAAAAACATTTTCCCCAACAATTTCTTATTTGATGTAATGATAAAGTGTAGATATCTTAATTTTGAAAAATAGTACATACAGAGAGGGATGTAATTCTTAAAATCATTGGTGTTCAGTTTCTCAGTCTTATCTTTAACTCTGTTCTGAAGTAATGGAAATTCACATTTTTTGCTCACGATGTTTTAGAATCAGCCTTATGGAGAATACCCCTTAACAACGTATATTTATGATGACAGTTAGTGGCAACATTCCTTACATTTGTTACTTTTAGTGGAGTTGTTTTGCAAAAGAAAATATAAAACTAAAAGCGACCATGCTGGTCACGCAGCGGCTAGTAACTTTAAATTTTCCTTATTTGTAAAAATATTTTTTTGGCTCTCAAATAATTTTTAAATTGTTCTGAGTTACAAGTTTGGCTCTTCAGTCTCAAAAGTTTGCCGACCCCTGTTAGAGGCGATAAGAGGCACACATATCAAAAGAACTAAAAGTCCTTCAGAAAATTAATTAGGAGGTGAATGATGAAATAGATAAAATTTAACAATTAAATAGAATAACTTTAATGCAAGTAATCTTAGAAAATGAGGTGTGTATTATCTTATTCGTATTTTTTTTAAAATCATTTTTAGAAAAAAAATATATTTTTGAAAATTCGGTGGTTTTAATTACATTCTGGGCTTTAGTTTTTGTTTTTCTTAGATGCAATCTGGATTTGTTACACTTTCCTCATTGGGAGCCCTGGTTTAACTCAGTGCAAAATTCTCTCTACAAAAGGAAAACATATATTCTCTCAGCCTCCGATTATACGCACACTATTAAAGAAAATATCAAGGCGTAAAATACAAATTGTTCAAAAGAATTAACATATGTAAGGCAAAAAATGTACATGGCTTTGAGTCTTACAATATTGATGAGTTATTTAATGAGAAAGGAATTGTAAAATGAATTAAAATGTCTACAAATTTTTTGCTTAACAGCTCTATTAAATTCAAACTATATCTTAATCCTTTTAAGTTGCCTCTGTTTCAACTAATAGATTTTTAAACAGTTTACTTTTGTTAACGGAAAACATCAATCTTAAAGAATCTAAATAAGAAGATGAAACATGATATGAAAAATAAGGCAAGAAGAAAAAAAATTACAAATGAAGAAGAAAACTTATTATACCAAAATAAATAAAATAAAAACAAAAGAGTGTATCCGCATGATAATGACTCAAAATGTTATTTTATTAATTTACCAAATTGAAACACACTAATCAAATCAAATATATAATTTCATAAAAATCCAGAAACTGTGAAAAGTTGAAATAAGAAAAGACAAGAAATTTGGGTTATTTTTTTTATGCAAGAACTACTCATATAAGACGAAAAACGTATATTATAAAATTTAATCCATGTTGATTAAGTATACATATATAGAACACTCAAAAGTACTTCTTTTTATTACAATATTTATTCACAAAATCATGAAACATTCAAAATATCATTCCCAATATAAATGAAGCTTGAAGAAGACACATGCTTTGAAATTCCTCCTAATAAACAGCAGCAATAGAATTTATTTTACAAAAACAATGCTATCAATTTTTAACAACTGCAATATCAGATCTAAAATATTATTTATCATAATTTCTTTGCAAACAACTGGTTCTAAATACCTTACTCCATCCGTATTGCACTTTTTGATAAAATTATTACAGGTATTCTCAATGTCTTTCACAGCAATGAATGGCACCCCAATCCTTTTGCAAATGCTCTTAGAAACAGCAAGATGGGTTGCTTGCAAAACAATGCTGTAAGGAGACGCTGATTCTTCTGCAACTTTTTCAAGAGCAGATCTAAAAATTAATTCCCAAGAACAAGGTGGTAATAGCAGTCTGTAACCAACATTCGACTTCTTTGGATCTAAATGCACAACATTTTTAGTTTCATTTTCAAATTTAAGTTTTATCTTTGAACACATGTGACAACCTTTTGTTTTTTCGTAGGCTGATAACTGTGCGACTTCTATGTTATTTCCTCCAGGCACTTCATTCCTAAATCCCCTTTGAAAACATAAATTATTTTGGGGGCTAAGCCATTGTAATATCATTTTAAAACAATTTAGGCACTCGGAATAATATTCCTTCCACATGGCATTGCATGGAGCACATAGCAAAATATGATGGGCTTTTAAAAATGCCACAGAATTAGTACACCCAAGATGGAGAAAATGTGATTTATTAAAAGTTAGTGATTTAACAAAGCTCAGTTTCCCAATATGTTTTGTTTCGATGGGTTCATTTAAGCCTTCTAATGGACTCAATTGAAAACAAGTTAACAAATGATTAATTTCTTCCATCTGTAACCGATCAAACAAAAATATATTATTTTTCTTACACAATAATTTTAAGTCCTCACCACAAGCACTGGGTGTAAATATCAACATTATGCCTTGCAATTTAAAATAATCAAAAACTTTTTGATACGTATGCATGGGATTCAACTGTGTAATAAATGACTCATCATTTATTTTCCAAGCTACATCCTCTGTGACTATACTCATCGTTAAGTCCCATACGATAACAAAATTAACATTCTCTAAGTTTAAACCAAATGGAATGTGTTTAGTGTAGAATAAAAATCCCGTTATAACCCGAGACTCTGATAATGGAGACAAATTTTTACAACAAAAGATGTCAAAATGAGAAATAACATAAGCCAGCACTGTTTGAAGTGAATCTACTTCACAAACGTTTTGAATAAAATCACAAATCAAGCTGCTCAAAACTTTTGAAACATTAACGGAAAATCTTGATAGCATGAATGTCAAAACAACACTGTTTAAATCTTTGGAAAAGGAAAATAAATCTAAACTAGTCTCACTACCTCTTAACAAATTCCGGACACTTTCAAAGACACATGGAAGAATGAACTTTAGAGAACATATTTCATTAATAATTTCCCTCCTCATTATTGCTTCATTGTTTTTATTTACTTTGTTGTAAATAGCACTGAAAATTTCCTTTAAAATAAATAGAAAATATTTACAGTCATCTCCACAGAATGATGTATAGTTCTTAGCAGCATTACTGATGAGTTTGCGTAGCGGACAGCTGCTGCCAACTTCATCTAAAAGCTTCCATCCACATGACGTAAATGTTGCTTCACCAGTTTTATTAATAATCAAAGCTAAAGAATGGGTGTACAAGGTACCTTCAGTTAATTCTCCCAATTCATGAATGACTGTTTTGACTTCATCTAAAGCTATATGCTTCGTGGAATTATAACTTGAAGCCATTCTGAAAATAAAAATGAATATTCATTGACAGCAAAGTGATCCAAACTGAGAATTAAGTATAAATGTCAGAAGTTCACAGATGAAAATTTATGGACACTCCACAAAATCAATGATATCATAACTATGCACTCAAAAAATATACTGTATTTAAAAAATAATAAAAATAAATTTAAGTTGCTGGTTTATAAAGGAAACAAAGATTTTACTTCTAACGTGTCACACACAGCAACAAAAAATAAGTTAAAAAATAGCATTATTCATATGCCATGCTTGAAAAATCCTAGAATTTATGAATATAGATGATTTCAATTGTCATTACATCATTATGAATGTAAGCGTTTAAGGGACAATAAAAAGTATGAAAGACTTTCCATTAAATACATAAAAATGAAAAAAACTATGACAATAAAATATGCACTCTTGAAAAATTTCCATAAAGATAAATTTTTTTTTCTGACAAAATACTGCTTGAATCGAGGAACATAAAAAGTATTTATCAAAATGAAAAACCTTATCTATATATATAAAACAGTTCTGTAACTGACTGACATATAATGCTTAGACCAAACCACTGGACCTAAAGGGCTGAAATTTTGCATGGCGATTCTTCTTATAGTTTAGGGGTACACTAAGAAAGATTTTTGAAAAATTCTTCTTAGATTTTTTTAAATTAAACTTTTAAGCTGCTTTTGTAACTTTTTTCAAGTTTGCATTTAAAATAATAATCCGAGGGTTATAAAATTTATATCACGAGAAAGATCATAAAAATTCCTTTAAAATGAAATCTTTTGTGAATCTTTACCTCCATTTTCTGATTTTTGGTGAATTTTTAAAGATTAATTTCTATAATTTAATTTATTAAATGCTGATCATGTGGTTTCTTTATTCTTGTGATACTTTAAACTAATTTTGTGTCACATGCATGACAACGAAATAGACAAACAAAAAAAATTTTCTTCTTTGCTAATGCGACAGATGATTGGACATTATCCAAAAAAATATTAAAATACAGTAAAAGGTATGTTCCTCAAACTGTACTATATTAACTGTACTATATTCTTTAGTATGTTCTATTAGATTTAATTTGAATATTTTCTACTACATTATTTTGTCTATAAAAATATCTGTTACGATTTTTTTATAAATATAGTTTTTTTTTTTTTTTTACACCAAATGTCATACATTGATCATTGTATTTATTATATATATATATATATATATATATATATTGGCCCTAATTGCATACATTGACCATTGTATTTAATTTGAATGTACTCTGTAGCGAAGTACGGGTATTCAGCTAGTTAATAATAAGCAAGGAATGAGAGTTATACAAATATTTCTACATAAATTGATATCCTTTGTCATGATATATTACTATGTTTCAATGATTATATCCTGTAGCAGGCAAGTGTGCTTGCAAACATTATTATTAACATAAAGCTATAGATCATGCCAACAATAATGACTGCAATAATAAATGGTTCCTCACATAACAAAAGATACCAGCAAGTTCAAAATCAAACAATTTTCAGAAATTATTTATCACAGACCAGCTCAAGAAATTTTATTCAAATGACACATTTAGATACATCATTTAAATAAAAGTATTAAATGATTATTTAATAATTACATTTCATATAATTCTTAAATTTAATTATCAGTTATATTAAATATAAAGAATATTTACAATTACTATTAAATTATTTATTTAAATGCATCATTTAAATATACCTAAACAATTATATTTTTATAATGTATTTAAATATATCATAAAGAAAGGAAATAAAAGGATGGGAATATACATTCAAATATATACAATAATACTCAGATCAGGAAGAAAAAAACAAAAGCATGCCCAAGTATGCATCACCTCATCATAATTTTCAATGCCAAACTGTGTGCAAGCATGCAGAAAATCAGCTAAATGAAGCATAAAGAAAGAAACAAATTCTCTTACAAAAACCATGTATTCACAGGCATATGAGATAACAAGTTTTCAGGATGTTGAACTTTAATAAAAAATAAGAAATAAAAAAATAGGAAACAGTAAGAAGCACACAGGAAAGAGCATGTAGGGATTGTAAAAATTTTGTAAGAAAACTGGCAGTTTCATTTTCCTATTCATAGAAAATTACAATAATATTGATGCTGTACAAATTTAAATTATAAGAGAAAAAAAATACAGGTAACCTTCCTATAACACGGTAGATAGGTTCCTAGAAAATGCTGTGTTGTGTGAAACCGTGTTATATGAGAGCCAGAGCAAGTACAAAAAGAGGGGTTACGTTCCGAAAACTTATTAATAACAAACTTTTTTTCATATAAATTCCATATAAGCAGATTAATTTTTATTAAAAATATAAATGTTTGTATAATACAAAATGAAAAGAAACAAAAAATATTATTTTCATTTAATGTGACTTTAATTTAATAAATTTCTTACTGATCACTGCTCAGTACAATCAAACAAGAACGTTTTTTCAGTTCAACGATATCACCTTCACTTTCAGAACCTTTTTCTTCATTTAAATTTTTTGCACCATCTATCCTCTTTAAAAAAATCTATAATTTTGGTTTGTTTGTTGGTTCTTACAAGGTCATTGTAGATTTCATGGTATAGGGATAGACAATTTTGCAATTCCCTTTTGAATTTTCGGCATCTTTCAGCAGAAGGGTCTACACTCAAGAAAAATGATTCAAGATTTTCAGATAAGCTTAGGACTTCTTGTAATTTTTTTTTTTTAGTAACTTCACAATCTTCATCAGTGCTATTATCCTCAGAATCGATATGATTTACAGCTTTATCAACTTCTTCCACTAATAAATCTTGAATGTCCTCAATACCCATATCCACAAAACTTTCGCCTCCGATTGATTTAGCAAGTTCTAATATGCCACCAATTTCATTTTCTGATGATTCTATTTCAACTGAAGATGGCCATATCTTCTTCCATCATGCATTTAACGTTGACGATTTTAGTTCTTTCAGCGACAAAGATATGATGTCGATGATGTGCTTATTTGAAAATTACTTACAAGCTTCTATTACATTAACTGATTTTGAATCAGACATGTCTAAAATTCACTGTAATGATCTTCTTATGTAATTAGTTTGTGCATGACGCTTTACGCTTTGACACCGTAATATATTTATAAATGAATAAATTATAATTTGTTTATACATTTTCATGTAAAGCCACTACAGTTCATTATTCCTTCCCGTCATTATCTTAAGGTAATTTAGTTTTTAAATGTGTTAAACCAAAATCATGTTATCTAGTGCTGTATAAGTGCAGTGTTGTAAAAAAGTATTGTCATTTTTTTTATCGTGTCAGAGCAAAACCGCATTACAGGTTGCAGTGTTATACGAGGGTTCCCGCAATTTATCCTATCGTGTCAAGAGCAAAACCATGTTGTAAGATACCGTGCTGTAGGGGGGCTACTTGTATTTATAAAGAAAGAAAAAGAAATAACTATACATTGTTAAAAGTGACAAATACTGTAAATTTGAAAACAAAATTTTATTTTATTCTAAAAATACTGTATGATACTTAAAAATATTTAACAATACATGAGATGATAGTGACTTTGAAACTAGCTATTTTATACTAATGTACAATGATTATACATAATACAAAATCCTATCCTTTTAAAGAGTATTTGTATTTTATTATCTATGGCTGACTTTTTAACACATCTAATTGATATTTGCACTACTAGAAAAATAGAAAGTGACCACATTTTACAAAACCATTCACAAACATATTAATTATTTTAAAAGAAAAAAAAAAGAAATAAAAAATCTTGTGCATATTTAAATTTTTTTTTTACTTCAAAGTTCAACAATCACAAAATTTAACAAATAAAAAAAAATATTTGACAATTATGCATTCAGTAGAAAAAAAATTAATGATGAACTGTATCAATTACAAAGAATATACAAATTATCAATTAAAACTGACTAAAAGACTGTACAATAATTGCAGATATTTCACAACAGTAAGCACCTACGCTCGTTGCTAATAAATCATCCATACAGTTTATATCTACCAAAACTTGACTATATTCATCATATCCCTCATTAATTTGTTTATATGTGACAGACATAGTTTTAATTTGAAATTGTTCATTGAAGACTCTTTATGAGAACTTCAAAGGTGAAAAGATATTAATGAAATGAGATGAGACAGATCACTTAAGATAGTATGACATGAAACTGTAAAAATTCTCATAAACACAAAATTCGTATCACTTAGTAAATTGGAAATGCATATGAAAAGCTAGTATGAGTGAATTCAATGACATAAAAAAGTTCCCCCCCCCCCCCCAAAAAAAAAAAAAAAAAATTTTTAAAATAAAATTTAAATTTAAAAAAAAAGTACTGTAAACTTTAACATTTAAAATGAATGAAAATTGCTTCATTATTTAAAGGACTGGATTAGTTTAATTAACTTTTTATAGCCTTATTTTTTTAAATTTATATGTATTTAAATTTAGAAACGTTCTCTGTGTTTAAATTTAAATTTATAACAAATAAAATTCAAATCATGGTTATACTAAGAAATGAAGTTTTTAAAAATATTTTTTAGAGTTCAAATTATTTTGCAACTGCTTACACAACTATACATACATGTAAATGAAAATCTACTCAGTCAGTAACTGTTTTGTCATTCTTGGTTCAAATCTTGCCTCGAAATGACCAAATTAAGCAATTTTTTGTACATTAGATTTGAAAATTCTCAGGTTCATTAAGAAAAGGCTTAGGAATAAGAGTTGGTGAAGGGAACAGCATGCCTGTTAAGATAGTAGGAGGTTTCAAGTTGAATACCTAAATTTAACTGACTTAGACAGTTTGGGTGGGAAAAGAACTATAAAATGTGAGATAGTCTAGGAGTGTGATAATTGTAAAGTAACCATAGAATAAAGATATTGGGGATAGATATGCTCCAAATTGTTATCCACTCAAACATTATAGCACAAGCGGGAAAACTAAAAGTAAGGAAATTTGCAACATTTTATAAAATTGGTCCATGATATAGTTCAAAAGCAAATGTATAAACATTTGAAATTAAAAAAAAACAAGAAAATGTGAATACTTAAAAAAGTCAAATTTTATTGACAGATCGTCCTTCTCGTTCTTGATTAGGATCCTTCAATAAATATGCAGGCAAGTAATACGACTGACAGTCTTTGGTGGTTGTTAGAAGCTGTCCATTAGGGATGGTGTTATGTTGGCAACCCAGAGACGTGTAGCTAAAATATAAGGAATGTAATAATTGAGTCAGTATAAAGCAGAAAAAATCTTTACATATGAAAATTATTATGACAGTCATTGCTAGAAATACTAGGCATGCTAGTAAATAAAAGCAACAGGCCTTATAATAAATTCTTTTGAAAAAATAACCTAATTTATTTCTTTATATTGCATTAAATTGAAGGTCAAGAGCATATTTAATAAACTAATCATCAAAATGTACTAGTTTAAAGTACACACAACATCTTTTATAAAAATTTACTTTTTTCTTAACAACAATTTCCTAAATTTTGTAACTGAATATTTTTTAATTAGTAGGAAAATGGTGTATTTACATAAAATACATATATGTATATATTGTCATAAATTTGAATTATATTCCATGTTATGAAGTCCAAAACATTGTTATTCGGTATGTTCAATATAAAATGAATAGAAGTACACAAATACATCAATATCAAATACATCTAAAATCACTTTCTTTGACAAAAAAAAAAAAATAAATAAAAAATAATATTTCAACAATAAAGACCATAAAATAAACATGCATACTGAAGCCCTACAATTTTTCATAACATAATCACTAGATCACATAACTAGAAAACTTATATAATAAATTATGCTTAATAATTTTATTCATAATTAGTTAGCTAGATTTCAAATATGAAGAAAATATTTTCCAACAAACATGAAAGACACAAAATATGTAATTTTTAACTTGTAGGTGCTAAATCACTAAACTTCTGACAGCAAAGAATGTAAACTAACTTAAGATATTACCCTCTATCATATAAGCTGCAGTACGGTACTTCTAAACTTCGTAAAAACTTCCAGACTTGTTGGTACGTCCATGAAATGAGAGGATTGACACGCATAAATTGAGGCCAGTCATTATCTGTCATATGGAAAATTTTCAAATCAGAACACTGAGGATCTGTGTTACGAGATCCTAATAATATAGCCTGAATGGTAGAGTGATCTTTTTGAAGCTGTCTTAAGGCATCTTTAATTGGCAGGTTATAAGTAATCAATTCCAAGTTGTACCTTTAATATTAAAATAAAGTGTTATAAAACTAACTGATATTAAAAGAAAATACAAACAAACAAAAAATAATTTCAAAATTCTTTATTAAAAAAAATTTACTTATGAACTAGAAATGACTATAAAAAAATCATGTAATACTCTTTTTTTTTTTAAATCCTTCACATAAAAACCAAAAGGAAAAACTTATTGATGTGCCTATAGGAAACTGCACTCAAATTTTCTGTAAAACAAACATTAAAAAAACTCTTCATAGAAAATAAAATAGAAATTTAAAAATTAATCATATGAATAAAATTCGTTTTCAGTTTATACTATATTTTACAATTGCTTTCAAAGAATTGCATTGCTGAAATTCACAAAGAAAAGATGAAAGATTTAACATTAACTGCATAAGACTTAGAATAAATAATGGCTTAGGATCTAAATGCCTATCAATTGCAAATAAATAATAAATACATTAATTGCATAAAGAAACCACGGCAAAATTAAAGGTTTTAATTATGAGTCTTTCAAACACATGTGCCAATTTATCTCAAAATTTAGCCTACATCATACCAGCCAGTTTTTATTCAGCAGACATAAAGTGCTGGGATCATAATTTAACCTTTACAGCTTTAAAAATACATTTATGCATTTCACAGCTTTCTTTAACAACTTCATCAGAAAAAAAAACTCTACTCATGTTGTTTAACCCAAATTTATCAAAAAAGAGCTTGAAAGAAATTAATAAACTTACATTCTTATAACATAGATCTTAAATGTATCTTGATTTTCTAGTGTTGTTAAAAATAAAAATTATATTTAAGGACATTATAAGCATCAAAACTGTCTATCTTTATATCTATACTAATCAGTACAAATGTTCGACACATTCATGACTTTCTCAACCAGAGTAATGGCATCTTTCTTATATATATATATATAGATAGATAGATATAAGGAGACTTAATTTTCTTTCTTTTATTCTAAAATTGAAAGTTGTCACCAAAATACAATTCAAGACAGCTTGGATATTTTGAAACATGCATTATTTACTGATAAAACTTAAACTAATTAAATGATTGCAAGTGAAATGCCAAAGAAATATTTTCCATGAAAGCATGCAATATTAATAATTATGGTTCATCCCAACAACCAAATAAAAGCCAATAAAAATAAATTACCTTTCAACGCATAATTGTATGAAGTCTTCAATTTCTGGGAAAGGTTGCTTAGAACGAACATAAATAACTTTCAGCTTTTCAGTTCGCTTTGGATAGAATTTTGCAAGGTAAAGATGTGTAAGATGCAATAAAACTGTGCAATCTTTCCCACCATTAAAACTTAAACAAATGTTTTCAAAGGGATACCTGTCATAGCACTCTTCTAAAATTTTAAGGCTTGATTCAACAATAGTAGCAAAATCATCATCATATGACTTTGCCTTTTTTACAAAACTATTCTGTAGCAACATTAAAGCCTCATCAGAATCAGGAGGAAACCTTCCAACAATTGTATTGTGAGGGAGATGACTTCTTAAAAATGCCTCTGCATTTGAAACTGATTCCTCAGAATCTGCTTCTAATGTAAGTTTTACTTGATAATACTCATTTTCTACATCAGGATATGACCCAAATTTAACAACACCATCAAATTCCTTAACCGCATTATTTAAGATATTCGTAATAGTAAACTCAATACAATCAATATATAAAGCCTGACAGAAATATTCATGAGAATTGCCAGAAAAAAGAGATTGTAACTGAATAAATGCATATTCTAGATATGATGGTATACCTGAAAATGCAAATACATTCTTCACTGATACAACAGGAAATGACATTTTTTTCTTTGAAGTATATACATGGTGAATTTCAGAAGACTCTGGAATATGAGACATTTTAAAGGCTGCCGTTTCATCTAAACCCATGTTAAGACATAGACTAATGAGAATTTTCTGCAAATCTTTATTCAGAACTACCTTTTCATTAAAGGCCTTGGCTATGCCTTCATATGTTACATCGTCATGAGTTGGACCTATACCCCCAGAGGTAAAAACAAATGAACACTTTTCTGAATTTAAGCGTATTTCTTCAGCTATAATATCAACATCATCAGGAATAACAGTCACACGAGATACCCTAATTCCACATTTATATAGTTCCTGGCATAGAAAGTGAGAATTTGTATCCATGGTCTGACCTTTCAAGATTTCATCTCCAATTATGATTACTGACACTGTTGATCGAGATGCCATGTTAAATCTGTATTCCTAAAAGAAAATAATCAAGTATAAATTACATAATAATGAAATAAAAACATGTCTCATCTTGCTTTAAAATATTGGCTTATACATCAGTTGAACAATACAATGAATATCTGGTTATACAAATGTTTATAGCATTTAAGAAATAGATATGGTGAAGTGGGTAAGTAAGGATGCAGGGTAAGTGAGAATGCAAGCTTAAAACCCTAAAAAATTTAACTTTTTAAAAAAAATTTCAAATGTACTTTGTAAGAAAATTCTTGCTCTACTGTTATGTTAAGTTTTTATTTACAGAAAAAATTGTAAAATGGAAAATTTTTATACCTACCAAACCCTTGCATTTTTAACTAAAGTACCCAAATTTGAGTACTAGCCCAAAAAAAAATCATAACTAATTAATCACAACACATAGAGTTATTTTGAAAATACTCACTTATTCATTAAGAAATGAAGAATACAGATAAAATATATAAAAACCTTTTCTTTTTTTTCAATATTACTTTAGTACTGCAGGGTTTTCACTTGCCCCATAAAAATTTTGTGTCGGAACAAGTAAGAACATGAAGGTTAAGGCAAGTGAGAAAAGCGGTTCTCACTTGCCCTATATACTGAAAAAACCTACCTTTGTGTTATAACAGCCATATACATAGTTTTTTTTTCCAAACATGTTTTCTAGCTGGAGAAACTTCATAACAAACCATCTTTTGCCATGTTTCTTTTACAGCTGATGATTGTTTTTAATTCCTTAACATTCAAAAATAGTAAATTTTGCAACTGAAACTAGTTTTTTTATTGTAGGTTTGAAGAAGTGAATTGTAATAAACTAACTTGTGACTAACTGTTAGTGAATGTGAGTGGAGTGGACATTACAAATTGTGTGTGAATATATTGAATTTCAAATTCTGTTGTCACTATTTCTGAGTTGCCTTTTGTACCAGATGATAACTTATTGGTGTTCCTGGAAGAACTGAAGCCTTGAAGGTGCGGTGAACTAATTTTTTCCATGTCTTTTTGGTCCTACAATATTCAGTAGGGCCTAGGCAAAGGAAAAAAACTTTTTTTGAACTTCTAACATATTTGTTACTCTAAAACAAATAATATAAATATACTTATTTTGTTAATATTTGGATGGTGCTAACATTATTAATTTGAACAACAAATACCTCCACAATGAAAGAATGAAAAAAAAAAGCCTTTTGTTCAGCATGAAATATCTATTCGTTCCCTTGCCCCAATTATTTTGCTATAAGCAACTATAATTTATTGGGACCCACATTCTCCCTTGCCTCAAGTGCGGGAACAAGTGAGAACGCAAAACACAAAATCTTTAAATATTTAATGCAAAAAAAGTCGTGAATAGATTTTTAAAAAAAATAAAGCTGTAAATATAGAACATAACCAAAAGTATGTATGCAAATTTTCATACAAATACAACTCGTTAAAAACTTATTTAGATTCAAAGTGGAACTATATGATTTTGCATTTTCACCCTACTTCACCCTATTACGATATAATAAAAACAAATGGTACATTAAATATTAAATTTCTTACATATTTAAAATACTCAATAACTTATTAAAAGAAAAAGATATGAAAATTTTTATGGATAGGTTTATTGTAGATATTTAATATAATAACTGAGAAGGTCTAGTTCTTAAAATTAAAAATATATATACCTAAAATTATAAAAAATGAACACAAAAATAAACTATATACTGAACTTCCAATCATCTCTGCTAATGCACTAATGATCATAGAAGAACAGATAGCATGTAATAGTACAAAGTTACCTTAGGAAGTCATTGAAAGGAATGGGGTGTTCTTAATGTACGATGAATAAGGATTAAAATAAATTTTTAAATATATTTTCAACATTTCTTTCAGAAAAAGTCAGCTATATTCAATTGTTTTACAATTCTTTTCAAACAATTTAGTATCTTATTTTCAATCTTTTTCTTTTTTGATGAATTAGTAATTTGTAAAAAAATAATCAGAAAATGAATAAACAGGTGTTATGGGACTTATAAAGAAAAAAAATCATTTTTTTTAAAAAACTGAAAATGGTTACATTTTTTAAAAATAAATTAAATTATGCATTAATTCTTCGATTTAATTGTTTATTAATAGACACAAACCTACCTACTTTTTCTGTACATAACATAGTTTTCAGTTCTTTCCTGTAAGCCGGGTACATCTGGCTTTTGCACTAACGAGTATCGCCATTGGCGAGAATGAAAACGTACCAACCTATGAAAATGGTTGAATAGATAATCGACATGCTAAATTTTACAGAACCATTGTTGTATACAAAATGTAGGTTAAATTCAAATTTTTGGTCATCAAAATTTGAGACTTGAATATGACCTTGATTCTCTTTAGAATATTTCAAATTATAAAATTCCAACTGAATAATTACACCCAATTGACACTGAAATTTGAAATGAAATGGTTACCATCGTCAATCATCAATATACATTATAATCCTTTTTTATCAACTTGGTCCCCCATATCCTAACTTTTTTCACAGCTGGAATAAACCAAAACCAAAGGACTGGGAGTCAATCATTGGCAGTACTACTGTTTAGTCAAATGAATATTTAAAATTTTTCAAAATATCCCCCAATCAGAAATCCTCTAACTTGTCACAACAAGTACCATTTAAACCACAAAGTAGTCCCGTTTCTGCATGCAGGCAAGCATCAATGATCTAAGCTAAAACTGAGAGCTTAGCTGGAAATAACTCGTGTCGGATCAATAAAAAAAATTAAGTGTAGATCCCCGCTTCAAAAATTTAATGTTAATTGAATTTTTTTCTGATTAAATACTTGAACAAGGAGAAAAAAAATTAGCAAATTACAAGGTCTGCAGATAAGACTAGGAACCCTGAAAAAGATTCCTTTGTTTTAAAATTAAAAAGGAATAACTCTGAAAACATAAATTTAAGCTGTCGACTAGAGAGTATTCTATGAAATATTTGATACCAATCAAAATGTGTCACCTCCTTCAGTATTTTATGTAGCAAGATGTTAATTCCATAATTACAAACAGGCAAGATGTTTTCTTTAAAGATCTTGCCTGTAGAGTAGAACTTGTATTTATAAAAACAAGTTACAGTACAGCACAACACGAATATTTACCAAAACGTAAACTTAACTCACCGTGATGACAAGAATTATGCTTGAATCTTTAATACGGTGAATCGCTTATGATCACAAACGTAAACAAATACACATCTCCATACGATGTTGCCACTCTTTTCTAGCATACGCTTATGTCATGGAGCTACAGTAGGAGGAGCAGCTCAGTGTTAAAAATGTGTCTCACATTTTGTTGCCGCCACTAGATGGCGCGCGCGTGTAATAGCGGGCGGCTTAGACACGGATTAGACTCTGGGACTTTTTTAATATGGATTTTTCGTATTTTTCCTAGCGAAAACAAGTTGTTTTATTTTAGTGCGTATTTAATATGAATTTATTTATTCAATTTAACAATTGTTTATTTTCATTCAAAATCTTTATTTTAAGTGCTTTTCTTGCTACAATTCATTAAAATTCGTAAAGGAAATGAGTAAATAAACTTTTTCAGAATAATTGTGTATTGGTTTCAGAATAAATGAGTTCAGAATTTTGTAATAATTTAATAATTAAGGAAATGAAATTTCAGAAAAGAATTGTGAAGAAATTTTTTTTATCATTGTTCATAATCTCTTACGGAAAAAAAATGTGAGAAATAATACTGATTAACCAAAACACACACACACATAGTAATATAAGAATATTTTTATTTGCAGATATGTATGAATATTACATCATATATAACAGGCCTTTAAAATTAAAAGCAACATTTTCTATCAATCACAAATAAATTCTTATCAGCACTAATAAAATAGGAAGTCAATTCAGTATTTAATCAGACAATACTTTAAAATATCTTCCTTTGGAAAAAAACTGAGTCAAAGCATCTCAGATTACACTTTTTTAAACTGGAGGTATAATCGTCAAGTTGGTAAATTACTGAATACAAATTTTTTCAGCAAATTAAAAAGAAAAAAACAAATAACTTTGACAAGGACAAATCAGCTATATTTTTGAATTTTCACGAAGTACGCATTTTATTGCATAAGCAGATTTTGTACGCAGATTTTGCATAAGCATTTATAGTAACAACATTGTTTATCATACAATGAAAACTTATTTACTTATCAACTAACTTAATAGTGATTAAATTCAATATTATAACTTTCACCACCACGCCGTATAACTCAACGAAAAATCGTCACTTCACTTACATGTCGCGCCATCTACCGGTGAGCGACAATAATCGGTCCATTTTTCGAAAAATTCCCCATTGAAGCTTACGCTCCTTCTGTAGCTTCATGGCTTATGTTAATCCAGAGAAAAGGAGAAGCGTCTAGAGCAGGATTCCCAACCACTGCACCGCAGCACTTTAGTGTGCTGCGAGTGCTGCGAGATTCCTGAAGTGTGCCGCTACTGCGAATTATTTTGTATGCAAATTTTACTAAATATTGTAACGGAACCAACCCCTAAATAAATAAGCTATATCGTGTAGACCACGAGAGGGCGTTCCCAGCACTTCGCACGGCCAGAAAAATAGTATAGTGTTTTGAAAAACAACAGAACCACCGATGATTGCCTAGCTGGAGTGTGGGGAAAGGGGAATATGTCCCTATGCTCTTCATGTCGGAGTAATACTGTAGGCACACTTCCAGAAGCTTAGGTAAGCGATAATAAATTTGTATTATTAAAGAATTTGGTTTCTAATTTGTATTATTTATCGGTAACACCATGGCGATCATGAAAGCTAATCTTTGGCGTCATGGTGCATCGGCCGGGAAAGCCGATGTTAATAGTAGAATTTAATTTAATTCGAGATTGGATTTAATAGTGTATAGGATTTATTATTGTTTTTGACCTCATTAGAAGTGTATGTTGTGATAAGTTAAAAAATTATTATTTTTGGTTAATATTAATTCCAACTGTATTTTTGAAAGGAATTAAGGTTATATATATTCTTATGAGGTTGATTACTTATAGTTTGATTTTTGTGTTGTGTATGTAATTAGTATAACTGCATGATTTTAGAATTGCATTGATCTTTTCTTTAACTGTTTTTGAAAGGAGAATTGAAAATGTCGGTACACAACTCTATTTCTAGTGTAGAGGTTGATTTAGAAACGCTTAAGAAAAAGCGTAGCGTAATTAGGCAGTTGACAACAAAACTAATTACTAGGATAGAAAATATTTTCGTTACACCAGTAGATCAAAATTACACACTTGCGGAGAAAAATGAGGATTTAGGGGAAGCAGATGATCAGTTAAGAGAGAAATCTGAAATATTGAAAAAATTGGATTTAGAAATTGAACCCTTAATTGATGCGGATGATCTAGAGAATGAAGTTTTACAAAGTCAGGAATATTTTGAGAAAATTGTAAAATACCGAGGTAAAATCAGTAGGCATTTTAGTCATTTAGTAAATTTAGAAAATGGAACTACTGTACAGAATACAGTTCCGAATCAAATTGAAAGTACCTCACATGGTAGGGAAAATGTTTACCCATCTAATGAATCTAATGTTGTAAAATTGCCAAAGTTGGTAATTTCTAAATTTTTTGGTGATTCTAGTGGGTGGTTAGATTTTTGGAATCAATACGAAAATGCGATTCACAACAATGACTGCCTGAACAAATTGACAAATTTAACTACTTGAAAATGTATTTGGGAGGGAATGCGCTTAGTGCAGTTTCGGGTTTCGCTTTGACTGCTGAAAATTATGATTCGTCAATAAAATTATTAAAGGAGCGTTTTGGACGCATTTCCTTGATCATATCCTCACACATGGAAAAATTATTATCTGTTGAGCCTGTAAAAAATGTGTCTAATGTGAGAGCTCTGCGAAAATTCTATGATAATTGCGAAATACAAATACGCAGTTTGCAGTCATTAAACGTTGCGGCTGGTTCATACGGAAATTTATTATGCCCCGTAATACTTAAAAAATTGCCCGATGAATTATGTTTGGAGTATAATCGAAAGCGAAGTAATGATTCCGAATTTGATATTTTAGAGCTTGTAGATTTTATCCGTAAAGAAGTCGAGTGTCGTGAAGCGTCTTTTATGCTTAAACAAGATTCCACTAGTAAAGATTTTGAGTCGGGAATTCAGTATAGAAATAAAAGTGAGAATAATTATAAAAGCTCTCCACGTAGAATGCCTTCAGCATCTGCGTTATCAGCTAATTCTAATATATATTGCATATTTTGTAACAACAAAACCCATGACGCGGCTAACTGTTTTTTAACTGTTGATAAGAAAAAGGCGTCAATTAAAAATCAACGGCGATGTTTTAAATGTTTGAAAAGGGGCCATGTTTCTAAATTCTGTTTTTATAAAATCTCGTGCGGATCGTGTAATCAGTCGCATAATACTTTGATCTGTGACAAAGAATTTAATTCTATAATGCCGAAAGAGGAAACTAAAGAACTTTCTCAAGCCTCACAGGAAAATAAAACCCCGACACAAGTTTCGGTTTCAGAAACGCATCTGGCAAATGGGCCTACGTTACTTCAAACTTGTTGCGCAATTCTTAAAACAAAACATAAGGAAAAACGGGTGAGATTACTATATGATTCAGGCAGTCATAGGACTTTTGTGAAAAGGAGTATATGCCATGACTTGAACCTCCAGGCCATTAAATCAGAGCAGTTACAGATTTATGGGTTCGGCAGCGAGAATCCGAAACACTTGAGCTGTCAAACATTTCGGCTCCCCCTGCAAAGCATAAACAATCAAACGCAACAAATTGAGCTGGAAGCGCTTGCGGTCAGTAACATTACGAGCGGAATTATTGCCCCGCCGCCTTTGAAAGTAAAAAATATGGCTTGGCAGAGGGGAATTGAACTGGGTGACACCGCGCAAAGTTTCGATATAGACATACTTGTGGGAGCTGATTATTTATCTGAAGTGTTAAAGGGCACATCTGTCCCACTGGGTGAAAAGCTCGTAGCGACTGATAGTATATTTGGATTTGTAGTTCAGGGTCGCGAGACTAGTGAACACAACAATTCTGTTTCGGGATATATAACTGTGAATCATGCTGCTAGTTCTGATTTTGAAATGAATGATTTTAGACTGTTTTTTGAACTAGAAGGTATGGGCATTGATGTAGAAAAAGAAAATATTTCAGATTCTGATAGCGAATTACTTGAAAAATTTAGATCCAATCTCGAATATAAAAATGGTCGTTATGGTGTTGGGTTAGTGTGGAAACCAAATGCTAAGGAATCGTTAAAAAACAACTTCGAGGTAGCGTCAGAGAGATTCGGTAAGTTACGTAAACGCTTTAAAAAGGATCCCTCGTTCTTTGATAAATACAAGGAAGTAATTGAAGAATATGAACGTGAAGGGATAATTGAAAAGGCCCCAGAAAATGATAATAAAGTAGAGTTTTATTTACCCCATAGGGCTGTAATTCGCGAAGACAAAGTCACAAGTAAAATACGTATTGTATTCGATGGAAGTTCTCATGCCAGAAATGAGCTGTCAATTAATGATTGCCTCCACATTGGGCCAAATTTATATCCAGATATTTTTTATCTAATAATTAGGTTTAGAAAAAATGCTATTGCCTTTACCGCTGACATAAAACAAGCGTTCCTTCAGGTAGGCATACATGAGGAGGATAGAGACGCGACGAAATTTATTTGGACGAATAATCCTAATGATGATTCCAACACTATTGTTTATCGATTTTGTCGGGTTTTGTTTGGAATCAACTGTAGCCCATTTTTGTTAGCGGCTACCATAAAAGAGCATATCAAAAGATATGAAGTTAAATTTCCTTCAACATTTGAGTTTCTAAATGAAAACGTTTATGTTGATGACGTAATTGGTGGTCATTCAGATGTTGAAAAGGCGTATCAAACTAGTTTAGAGTGTATTAAAATCTTTCAAGAGGCGGGGATGGATTTAAGGAAATGGTTAACAAATAATAATAAATTAAGGGAGATGTGGAAAAATTCGGGTGTTCACATGCAAGATGATTGGGATGAACCTTTAGGCCAGTCAGTGTTTCCCTTTAAAGTCCTAGGTGTAGGTTGGAAACCGACAAATGATATACTTAATTTTGACGTAAAAAATATAACCAAAATTATTTCTGAGGAAGATATTACTAAACGTTTTCAGTTAGCAATTATTGGCCGCGTATTCGATCCTGTGGGATTCGTAGGTCCCTTTACTGTAAAATTGAAACTCTTGATTCAAAATATATGGAAATTAGGCTTGGGATGGGACGAAGAACTCCCGCCAGAGATAATTTCAGAGTGGAGACTATTATACAAAGATTTTTTAGAATTAGGAAGTTTGGAAATACCGCGGTATTATTTTTTCGAGATAGGGAATAAAGAGGTAGAAAAAACTGAGCTCCACATTTTCTCTGACGCTAGTTCGAAGGCCTTTGGTGCGGTTGCTTATTTAAGAGTAATTACGTACGATGGAATTGTGACTACAGCCTTTGTTGCCGCAAAAAGCAGAGTTGCACCCTTAAAGCAACAAACTCTTCCCCGTTTAGAATTACTAGGTGCTCTCCTAGCTGCAAGATTAAGCAAAAGTGTTTCGAGAGCTTTAAAAGGAAAAATGCAGCATTATTTTTGGACAGACTCTTCAATTGTATGTTGTTGGGTCAAGATTCCATATATCCACCTCAAACAGTTCGTAAGCAATCGCGTTAAAGAGATTCAGACGTTAACCGAGACTTCTGCCTGGTTCCACTGCCCTGGTAAAACCAATCCGGCGGACTTGATATCTCGTGGCACATCCATGGTAGATTTGAAAAATAACGAACTGTGGTGGCAAGGGCCCAAGTGGTTGCGTGAACACGAAGAAATGTGGCCTGCGCAGAAATTACGAGACGTTAACGAAGGCGATTTAGAATATCGCAACAATGTAGTGTCTCAAGATTGCATAGTGTCAAAACAAGATCACTTAATAGACGTGTCAAAATTCTGTAAACTCTTGAAGGTTTTAAGAATAACTGCATGGGTGATACGATTTATATCACGTGCTAGAAAGAAATCCAACAACTGTGGTGATATAAGTACGTCAGAGCTTCTAGATGCTGAGAATTTTTGGCTAAAAAATACCCAAGCGGAATTTTATGGAGCTGAAATAAGAGCTTTGCAGAAAAACAAACATATTTCACCTGTGTCTCTTTTGTATAGTCTGTCCCCCATTCTTGATGAAAAGGGAATTTTACGAATAAGGGGCAGATTGGGAGAAAGTGCCTTCTCATTTGAAGAGAAACAACCAATAATTCTCCCAAGACAATCTAAGTTTGTCGAACTGATTGTGAAGAGGGAGCATGAAAGTGTGTTTCACGGCGGAACTGACACAACATCGACAAAAATTCGGAGAAGGTATTGGATAACTAAGGGTCGTCAGACTGTCAAAAGAATAATCAAACAGTGTTTAATTTGCCAAAGGCATAGCGCAAGGCCTGCTGAGCAGATCACATCACAGTTACCCAGAGACAGAATAGCCGAAACTCCTCCATTCGCAGTTTGCGGACTAGATTTCACGGGCCCGTGTACGTAAGAAATCAGGATCAGTCACAGAAACCCTATATCGCACTTTTTACCTGTGCTGTCACCAGGGCTGTACACTTGGAGTTGGTCTCGGGTATGAGCACTTCAAAGTTTTTACTTGCCTTTCGCAGATTCCTATCTAGAAGAGGAAATTCTAAAGTTATTTACTCAGACAATGCCAAATCCTTTAAGTGTGCAGATAAAGAACTACGTAGATTTATGGACATTTTAAAGGACTCGAAAATCAAAGACTTCATTTCCACGGGAGGTATCACCTGGAAGTTCATTGTGGAACGTGCCCCATGGTGGGGAGGGTTTTACGAAAGACTCATGAGGAGTGTGAAAGACCCCCTACGAAAAATTTTGGGGAAATCCCTGCTTAATTTCGAAGAACTTCTGACTACTCTCACAGAGGTAGAGTCCGTTCTAAACCATCGACCTATATCATACGTTTACAATGAGCCTGATGAACCGAGTCCTCTTACGCCAGCTCACTTCCTACTATTTGGAAGAGAAACCATTCAACTCCCTGTGCATTTCATTGAGATGTTGGAGAAAACGTCCACAAGAGAGCATCTCACTAAGAGACAGCAGTACCAATCGAGGCTCTTGAATCAACTTTGGAAGAAATGGAATGAGCAATACCTGTTCCAACTGAGGACTGCTCACAAGCTCAAAACTCCAACGACTCAGCAAGACTTGAAAAAAAATCAAGTAGTGTTAGTGGAAGGTACAAACAAATCGAAATTGCTCTGGGATATAGGAATCATAGAAAGTGTTTTTTATGGACGTGACGGGTTTGTGCGATCTTGCATCGTACGCACTGCAAAAGGTCAACTTAGGCTACCAATACAGTTACTATATCCTTTAGAGACTTAAAACTTTTTATTGACTTTATATTTACAAATTTACATATATATTTTTTATATAATCTCTTTCAGTATTTTACATTTGATGATTGTTTAAAGTGTTTAAGTTTTTTCTTAATTGCTTATTTAAGTGTTTTATGTGTTAAATGTGGAATTTTATTATGAGTAATTAATTATGTTATCAGTTTGTGTATTGAAATTTTTGTTTTGATGATTATTGCTTTCAAGTGTTATTGGTTGTGCGGAATGCTGGAAGAGGTTGCTGTCTATCAATTTAGGTTTGGGAATTGAACTCTTGGAGTTCAAGGTGGGGAGTGTAACGGAACCAACCCCTAAATAAATAAGCTATATCGTGTAGACCACGAGAGGGCGTTCCCAGCACTTCGCACGGCCAGAAAAATAGTATAGTGTTTTAAAAAACAACAGAACCACCGATGATTGCCTAGCTGGAGTGTGGGGAAAGGGGAATATGTCCCTAGGCTCTTCATGTCGGAGCAATACTGTAGGCACACTTCCAGAAGCTTAGGTAAGCGATAATAAATTTGTATTATTAAAGAATTTGGTTTCTAATTTGTATTATTTATCGGTAACACCATGGCGATCATGAAAGCTAATCTTTGGCGTCAAATATATTATAGGTACATCAATTAAGTATCCAAATAAAATTATTTTAAATTTATCTTATTGTTAGTGTGCCGCCAGAATTTTTAATTATTAAGAGTTTAACGGATAAAAATATTTATAATGCATATTCAATACAATTCACAAGGTGATTATAAAAATTACTTAAAGAATAAATTACTGTTTTCTTTTCTTTTTATAAAGCTCTTGAATGACTTCGGGGTGTGGTTACATCGATCTCTCTGTGTATATACAGCAAATCCAATCCGATCAACTCAGTACGTAAAGAAATTCGATTGCCAGTAAATGTGTTTCGCCGAGGGCCGATAAAACCCTAAGGACGACCCTGTTTACAGAGTGATGATTTATATGTCACTCTGTAAATTAAAATACTAAACTACAAAACTACAATACAGCTGAGTATTTTACTGTCCTATTCCTCACATAGAAAAAGATTAATACAGAAATTAATTACATTTAATTTTGTTTGACTCATATTTATAATGGATTCAATCAACTGCTTGTTGACTGTTCTCTGTGTGCTTCTTAAGAACATTCTAAAATATTTGTGAAACTGTATTTTTTTCTGCATGACTACAAAATGTAAGGTAACTTGAAGTTTCAAATTTTTATCGCCACAAATTGAAAAAAAGATAGTAACTTAAATATGCTGTACTTCGAAAACTTTATCTTTTAAACATTGCTTTTTTGAATCTAGTGTAAGGAATGAAATGAATATCTTAAAATTGTATATTTGCATAGCTATGAACTAAAATCAGTGATTGTCGAGAAAAACAAAGTACTATCAATTGTATTCCATTGTACTTCAATTGAACTAGATTTAGCATTTTCTTCATTTACACATGGGTGTATTTAAAAGAGTATAAATCTATCGGATTTTATTAAAAGGATATTGTATCAGCATTTAAAAGATTGAGCTAAGTGAATTCTTGGGTAGTGCTGTATTTATACTGAAACAGTGTCTGTAATTGTAATTATTTTGGCTACTATTAATTGTGATGCATATTTTGAATGTTATGTGTAAACAATTCAAGAACGATATCAGAGGCACAAGATAACGTGGGTTTTATTGACAACACAAAGACAAGACTTACATAGACATGGACAAAAAGTTTTCGTGAGGTTCCAAATAGGGCTAAGCAAGCCCTTTACCCTCGGTATGGATATGGTAAGCACTGAAGCTTTTCACGCATGGTCCAAGAAGAAATCAATCAAGTAAAAAAAAGTACAAAATAAATTAAAGAAGTTACAAAAATAAAAACAAAAATGTTAGAATTAAGTAAGTTAAAGTTAACACAAAATTAAATCAGCAAGACTTGTCAAAAAATATGTTCCAATATAAGGTAAAATAAAAAGCAAAATATAAAGATTAAACATTCAAAAGTCGAAGACGAGCCACAGAGGACCGCGAGCAGCAAAGATATTAAATGCTGGGATCAAACCCAGGATGGGAAAGAACTATCAAGCATCCCGTGCTTGAAAACAGTCCGAAAAAGGAAGCAAGATGATGAATTTGTATTACAGAGGTTAAAAAAAGATCAAGCTTAACTACTGGTCGAGAGCAAAATGTGTCCCGCAACCTGATTGGTTGACGAAACAAGATCCAGGAGCTTAGAAGAAGATATTATCAGGGAGGACGGCTCACAATTTGACCATGAGGATTCGCAGAGGCATATAACACCAACGAGACGACACACTACCTTTTTTAAAAAAGCGTAAGATGATGTGACTGCATATAATTAGGAAAAATGGGGAGGGGGGAAAAAGCGGTCTAGAAAGAATTTAAGGAAAACGGAATGACAAAAAGAAAGAAAAAGAAATTTTAAATTAGGAGAAAGAAGAGTTGGGAGTAATCCCAGTGTCAAGCACTAGAGTCGCTCTAGGTCTACGATTAAATTCTCTATTGTCATAATTCGGAAGATTGGCAATTTCTTCATTAGGGGTGGAGTAAAGACTATTATAAAATTTAGTGGCGAAATTAATTATAGTCAGGCGAATGGGTTCAATACTTAGATCTTTGTGGAGGGAGTAGTTAGTTTTATATCTATTGGCTTTAGTGATTAGACGTAAGGTTTTATTTTGTGTGCATTGCAATTTCTGGACATGACTGTTAGCCGCTGACCCCCATATAAGTACTGAATAAAGAAGTATAGGTCGAGGTACTGTTTTGTAAAGCAGAAGTTTATTTCCTATACTCATCTCCTTCTGGAACAGGAGGTGGGCGATATCTTTTCTAGCTTTAAAAAATTTGCAGATATTATTATTAATATTTTTCTTCCAAGTAAGCTTACTATCCATGAAGATACCCAAATATTTCACTTCCCTTTCAAAGTGGATGAGCTGACCATAAACTTTAACTGGGGGTGGGGGAATCCTATTGTATGAAAAGAAGATAGCTTTTGTTTTACTGGAATTTAATTTAATACGCCATTTATCAAACCAGCGCTCAAGAATATTAATGTTACGTTGGAGGTAAGTATGCATGTATCTGACACTATGGTTTTTAGCGAGAATGGTTGTGTCATCAGCATAGAGTGCAAGCGAAGTGTTCGGGGGTGGTGGGGATATCATTTATAAATAAGTTAAATAAGACCGGTCCGAGTTTAGAACCTTGAGGAACTCCCGCATTAACAGGGCGTATGTCTGAAGTGGTACCAAAATAGCTTACAGCAAAAGTTCTGTCCGAAAGATAGGATTGTATAAGTTTAATTAGGGCAACTGGCATTTTAAATTTAATGAGTTTATAGATAAGGCCACTGTGCCAGACAGTATCAAAAGCTTTAAGAATATCAAATAAGACAGCACCAGTCCGCATTCTGTTCTGTAGTCCATCATGGATGTACTCAGTAACACGAAGCAGCTGATGTGTGGTAGAATGATTAGGTCTGAAACCAAATTGGACATTAGAGAGAATATTATTGCTATCGATAAAATTATTAATACGACTACAAAAAATGTGTTCAACCACTTTAGAAAGAGAAGATAAGAGACTAATGGGCCTGTAGTTTTTCGGAAGGGAAGGATCCTCACCAGGCTTATGAATTGGAAAAATAATTGCCGATTTCCAGGGATGCGGGTAGTATTTAAATTTAAAGATGGTATTAATTAAATCAGTTAAATAGTTGGCATAATGAAGGGGGAGATTTTTAACCTTCGTGCTGTGTTCATTTCGAACATACACACACTGTGTTCGGGTCCAAATGGACCCAATGTTTCTTATTTCAATATCTAACAATATTTTATTATATATTTTTTAACTAAAGTAACAATTTCTTTTAGTCTTTTGAGAAAGTATTAAACATAAAATACAAATTTTCATGTATGTTTATCCATAGCATAAATATGTATTTACCACACTTCATGCATACATTTTGAAATTTAATATCTGATTTACACAGATAGCAGCGGCCTCTTTTTCTTGTAGTGCTCGTCGAGTCCTGTGTTTCAGGGCTTGAAATTGCTTCGCTGTTTGATTGCTTTTGCGTACTTCTCACTAATTCAGTTGCAGCTTTTTCTCGTGGGAACGCGTCTCTTCTACAGATATCGTCTTGTACTAAAGCCATACCTAGTGTTTCAATGAAAACTCGTCACCCTCTCTTTGAATTTTGTTTTCCAATCTGGATTTACTACCAGGAACAGTATGTACGCATTCACTGCCGAAATATCAAGAACATTTGAAAATACAACGTTTGGCCACCGATTCGTTTTTCTTTTACAAGTGTAGCATGAAATATTTTATCTAAGGTGTCTACAGCACCTTTCGTAGAATTATAATCCAGGATTGCTTGTGGTTTTTTAGATTCTGAAGTGTCAACTTTTTTTTCAGCGTGTAGTGTGCTTTGAACAATAACACACAAAGTTTATTTCTTTTGGGTATGTATGAGACAAGCATGGTATCATCCATGAACGCAAATGTTGATGAATAAACTTCCTTGTTTTTAGTTTGAAGCAATTCAGGAGGAATGGAAGCTTTGTTTTTTCTCATTGTTCCAATCATTGTTATATTCCTTTTCAGTAACATCTGTCGAAGTTTGTAAGACGAAAAAAATTGTAGCACGTTACATTATGTCCTTTTAGACCATAAGACAAATCAAGAACAACCCCCAAGTCCCTGATCTTTCTCACGTGGTTGGTTTGTTAGCCTTCCAATATATGGTTGAATATTCCAAACGTAACTGCTTTCATTGTCCCAGAGAACCCAAAATTTTAGGCCATATTTTGCCGGCTTCTTAGGCATGTACTATCGGAATGGGCAGTTTCCTCTGAAAGAAACCAACTGTTCATCAACTGTCACATATGCACTGGGGTTAAAAAGTTTTGGTAATATCTCCACCCATGTATCCCATAAATCACGAATGGCTGCAAATTTATCATTTTGTCTCCTATAGGAACGTGTTCCTCGATCATCGAATGTCAAAACTCTTGATATATGAAAGAACCTTTCCAAACTCATGGTTGCCCTAAAAATAGGTCTGCCTTTCTCTGAATCCCACAAACTTTCTGTACATTCATTGTAGGGTTTGAATACTCCAGCAAGTAAAAGTTAACCTATATAGGCACTGAATTCAACACTGTCGATTTCTTTCCACTTATCTCCAA
The DNA here is from genome assembly GCA_907164885.2 of Dolomedes plantarius. Taxonomy (NCBI): domain Eukaryota; kingdom Metazoa; phylum Arthropoda; class Arachnida; order Araneae; family Dolomedidae; genus Dolomedes; species Dolomedes plantarius. Next base: position 189,171,515 of record OU015496.1, read on the forward strand.
ACACACGTGCACCTTCTATATTTGAGTTCTTGATGACAATTTTCTCAGTTTTCTCAATGTATTTTCTCAAGGCTTTTGACCGAGTCTGACAGAGTGCTCTCACTTACAAACTTATTCTTGAACTTATTTAAAAAAACTTATTCTTGGAATTCTCGAACGATGTTTCGAACGGTGGAGGCTCAAGTTAAGTCTTTCAAAAACTAAAGCTATTTTTTTTCAGTTACAATAGAATTCCACCTCCTTCGGTCACAGTATGCGATCACCTAGTTCACTTTGAGAGAGAGGGCAAATACCTAGGAATTTACCTCGATAGTCGACTGATGTGGAAGAAAATTATAGAACATAACATTAGAAAATGTTTTAAAGCCCGTAAGGATATCGCCCACCTCCTGTACCAGAATCAAATGGGTTTAGATAACAAACTACTCTTGTATAAAACAGTACTGCGTCCCATCCTGTTGTACGCCGTGCCTGTTTGGGGCTCAGCGGCTGACACCCATATCCAGCGATTGCAGACAATTCAAAATAAAACACTCCGAGGTATTAGGAAGACGCCCTGGTACCTTAGGAACGTACTTATCCACGGGGATCTGAGTATCGAACCCATTTGGCAACACATTAAAGATCTCGCATCTAAGTTCTACAATAGATTATATTCAATAGACAACGAAGAAATAGCTAGCCTCCCCGACTACGACCCAAGGGCGTCCAAGACTTATAGGCGTCCTAAGGCAACTTTAATTATTCACCCTGGTAATTCTCCCCATTCTTAACATTCCCCTCAACCTCTTCTAAATTCTAAATTACAATTGCCGGTGCTTCTGGTTCTGACCTGTCATGTCTGATTTTTGCTTAATCCTCTGCCACCGTATCTCTTTTCCCCCCCTTTCTTTTCTTTTCTTTTTTTTCTTAAATCTGCCACATTAAATAGTTGTTAAATTTATATTTATTTACTTATTTATTTATTACTATTATTAGTATTATTTTCATTTTTATTTATTTATTTATTTATTTATATATTATTATTATTATTATCTATATATTTTAGTTGCTAAGCCAACTTTTTGGGTAGTCCGTGAGAGAAAACTAATGCATCAATTTACTTCATTTTAGTCTTAAACGAAAGATTCTAATCTGTAGATTTGTCAAATTTGGTTTTTGTAACCGCAATTTCTATTAATTAGCGATAATTTTCTATTAAAAATTGATTTCTGCGCATGCTCAATGGCATGTTTAAATCTGTCTTTAGAAACTCACTGTTTATGCTCATGCTCAGTGACATATTTGAATGATAAATACTTTTATTCCAAGGAGTCTCTCTAGATCTCTTTCTGCAATTTTTATTTTTATGATAATTATGTTTGTGAAATGTAAGATTAAACCTGATGGAAATTGTTTATTACGCGCTGTTAAATTAACGATAATTGATAATTTAAAAAAAACTGCTTTCTGCGCATGCTCAGTGACATTTTTAAATCTGGCTTTAGATACTCACTAAGCACGAGGCCGTTTAAACACATTAATTTGTTTCTGAGCATTATTATGATTTTCAACATTTGGCAATAATGTTTTGAGTATAATTTGTGTATTAGTGCATTTATTTACTATCTAGCCGTCATATTTTGACGGGTACCAACTACAGGGTGGCTAATAAATACTGTGACAAATATCGAATCATTTAATTACACACATATAAAATAGAAAATGGAAAATACAACAATATTATAAACATTATACATGAAAGTTTACCATGAAATAATTTTACTCGAATCGACCTCCATCTTTATCGATTACTAAAGATAATCTCTTACGCCACTGTCCTATTGCGGCACGAATCATTTTATGAGCTAATTTGTCCCATTCACTCCGTATGGAAGCTTTGAGGGAGTCCAAACTTCTGTGCTGCTTAGCATTTACTTTAGACTCTAAAATCCCCCAAATGCAATAGTCTAAAGGATTTAGATCTTGTGAAGAAGGTGGCCAATCTTCTTGCTTGATAAACTTCGGGCAATTGGCATGGAGCCATTCCTGTGTTGTTTTGGATCGGTGGGACGGTGGAGAATCTTGCTGAAATATCCAATTCTTTTTGGGATACAATCTGTTAGCATGTGGTAATAAACGTGTAGCCAATACTTCCTGTTTGTAATATTCAGCATTGATTTTTACCCCTTTATCGATGAATTTCAGAGGCAGTTTTCCATTGTGTGACACTGCAGCCCAAACCATAACAGAATTCTTGTTCTGAAAGCGTTTAACAGTTCGAAGATTTTCAGGTATATCCTCGAAGGTTGCTGAATATACAACATCATTTTTAGCATTGTAACTTTGTTCTGTACAAAACAGCTTCTCATCAGAGAAAATTATTTTTTCAACACTTTTGCTACCGTGCCGGTTCAGCAATTTCTTACATCTTTGTAACCTTTTTACTATTTGTGCAGTAGTCAAACCTTGAAATTTTCTTTTGCGATAAGGGTGAAAACCCAGGTCTTCATTTATGATAAGTTGCATAGTTCTGCGACTGATGTTCTCTTCTGCAGCCATTTTATTTGCAGAACGTTGTGGATTTCTTCGTATCTTTTCACGAATTCTTTTGATACGTTCTTTTGTACGAACAGTGCGTGGACGACCGGACCTTGGTCGATCTTTACAGCTATTGGTATCCAATAATCGATTTATAGTCCTATATATAAACGTCCTATTAAAACCAAGGCATTTTAATTGCTTAAATATTTTACCTGCAGAAAATCCGAGATCAAAAAGCTGTTTAACCATTAACCTTTTGGCTTCCATCTTTAAAAATATTCTACATGTTTTACTTTAAACAAAAATCGTCTGCGTTTACAAAAAGTTGCCAATCACACAAATAGATAGATAAATTGTTTTTCCAAACGATTAAAATTAACTCTTATTTTTTGGAGTGTTACAGTATTTATTAGCCACCCTGTAGTTGTTTTTAAACTTTCAAGTTAACACTTTTCTTTTAATCCTGAGAACGGAAATATAACCACAAAAAATTATCCATACGGAGGATATGGAGCCCTGCTCTCTGGTGCCTCGTTAATGTACCATGTCTATGTCTATGATGTGAAAGAAATTAAAGAAAAGAAAAGAAAAATTCGGAAACAAAAACAATTATGACTTCTGGTTCATACTAAAAAAATTCATTGCAAGGCCATGTGTTTATTCATATGGTAAACTTATATTAAACAATTTAAAGTATTTAAATGATATGGAATGCGCATGGAGCATTTTGAAAAATGCTAGGCTTTTTTTCAATTTTTTTTTTTTTAAACTTTAGGTCTTATTCTGTCACAAAATACTTATTTGCGAATTATACGTGTCTTCAGTGTAGTAAACAATAATATTAATTATTCTCTTTTTGTATATAGAGTTAAAAATTGAATCTATATACAGTATAAAAGAGAATGTTTCTTTGTGTGTGTGTCCTTTTTGCGTTCCCGAACGGTCCATCCGATTGAGGCGAAATTTTTCACAGATGTTGTTCTCACTCCCGCGGGAAACACTGGGGGGGTGGGGGGGGGGGGTAAGATACTCTTAGCACTCCTAGGGGAGGCAGGGGGGCAAGGGGTCACATATAAAAATAATCGAAAACGACTAATATTAGTGTCGAACCCTTAGTTTTCGGGGTGAGATTAATAGTGACACTTCCGACGTCGTTTAAGTGCAAGTTCAGCCCCCCCCCCATAAGCATTGGGGGGGGGGGAAGGGGGGAATATAAAATATCCAAAATGACTGAGAATAGTGTCGAATCCATAGTTTTGGGGGTTGCTGAGATGAATAAGGACACTCCCAATGCCGTTTAAGTGAGATTTCAGCCCTCTCAGCATTGGGGGCGGGCGGGGGGAGAAAGGGTGAATATAAAATGCCCAAAATGACCGAGAATAGTGTCGTATCCATAGTTTTCGGGGTCGCTGAGATGAATAGGGACACTCCCGATGCCGTTTATGTGAGAGTTCAGCCCCCCTAAGCATTGGGGGAGGGAGAAAGGGTGAATATAAAATGCCCAAAATGACCGAGAATAGTGTCGAATCCACAGTTTTCGGGGACGCTGAGATGAATAGAGACACTCCCGATGCCGTTTAAGTGAGATTTCAGCCCCCTCAGAATTGGGGGGGGGGAGAAAGGATGAAAATAAAATGTCCAAAATGACCGAGAATAGTGTCAAATCCATAGTTTTCAGGGTCATTGAGGGGAATATAGGAAATTAAAAATATTGTTTATAATCAAGTTTTCAGTTAAATTAATAATAGAGTGAATCTGCAATTTTACTTTATCATTTGTATACTGTATTTACTTTTAAATACCTGTAAATTAAATTATTTAGATTTTACACTATATGTAGAATCCATTCCTTTTCCTGTATAATAAAAAAATTGAGATAAATAAATACCCGGGCAACTCCGGGCAAACAGCTAGTATTAAAATAAAAAGAGTTTGAACGTCCCTTGTCCCCTCATCAATGAATTCAGCTTTGTAACGGAAATAGATTTCACGTAATCTACAATTTTTTTCCACGGTTATCTATCACTTCATTTTGTGTAAAATGTATTATAGATTCTAAATTTTGGCATTGGTGGGCGAATTACGATGCCTGTACAAGCATGTACGGTTCTGTGTTTTTTTTTTTATTATTAAACTCCCCTACTTTAAAGTTGTCTACAGTCGGAACTATTGTTCAGAAAGCTATGAAATTTTGTGTAGGACACATTAAAGGGATGGGAATTTGTTTGAGTGAATAAAAACAATTAGTTCAAAGTTTCACTACCAGGGGGCATTTTTTGATGAATTACCCATTTAGCCAACATTTACTATAGGATAGCTGAAGTCGGTGAGATAGTCTTGAGGTCACTCCATCAAAGAATGAGTTCTGTGTTTCACAGCAGCTTATTAATTAACAGAGTAAGGGCCTGTCCACATAGAATCTGTCAGCGTCAACGCTACTCCTATTGACATAATTCAAAACAATCAGCGGCCTCAACAATTTCGTGGCTATCGTTTGGAGGTTTGAAATTGGTGAAATATTATGTTTCAATACGGGTAACGGATTCTACGTGAACAGACCCTAACTGTGTCCCGTATCAGGTAAAGTTATCTGCAACTTATAACTGCAGAAATTTCGTTACCTTTAGATAGGCAAAACGAAATCGAGCTCCTCTCAACTCCCAAGAATCCCTCAAAATGTGTTGGACTTTGTCCGAAGGCGTAAAAATTCGTAAATGAAGAATATTAAAAGTTCTCCTACCTTCGGTTTGTAGTCCACCTATCTCTTTCATCTTTCTATGGTCATTACGCTATGCAAGCCTACGTTGGAAGGCGTGGCCTATGTAACGTAGTTACACCATTTGTCCTGATGACCCTGATGGTTTGTAGTCAAAGGTCTCTTGGTTGAGGGATCTCTTGTGACACTGGATTCGCGGGAATGAAAAATAACTAATCTTGTGGACGTAAGAAAAGAAAACTTTATTAAATAAAAAGTAACATTACTGACAATTAAGTAAATAAAAAAGGCATTCGTTGAATGCAGGCGACTCGCTAACCGTCTTTTAGGGAAGGGAAAAAAGATTTTCTTTTATTATGGTTCATTCATCATTGCGCAGTAGCGCTACCTGGTGTGTCGGGATCGGAAGTTTCAGAGCAAAATCTGTTTTCTTTGTCTTTTCCCAACAAAATGCTTTAGATATGCGAATTGAATTTAATTCACAGTTATTTATAGTAAATATCTCAAGGTTTCACTAATCCCTTAAAATACAAATGTGTTTCGAAGATGTGGCTAAATCATGAAAGTGAATTGGTTAAGAATACTAAAGTCTCCCCTCTCCCTTAAATTGTTTAATACCAGCTGTCCGACCACAGTACGAAGAACCACGGTTGGCATAGTGCCAAGACGATTCTATTCACCCTGTAGGTAAGGCTGCTGAGGAAGGAGGAGGAAAAGTCTCGTATTCTCTCGACATTCTTTAGAATCGGTTACTAACTGCGCTTGCTTGCTTTTTCCTCTTCTGTAATTTTGATTATTATATTAAAATTAATGGATCCTTTACCCAACACAACTGCTCGGAATAAGCCGTTCCGTAGTGATTGTAAACGTATAATACACAATGTAATTAAATTGTGTGATAAAGAAGCACTAGAAGGAAATGTTATTGTTCCACTTTCGCAATCCCTAAAGAGAGCTAGTGAAATGACCGGGATATCAATGTCCAGTGTAAAAAGAATACGCAGAGAAGCAAAGGGTGAAGAAACTCCAAAATTTGAATCTCCGAGGAAACTTAAAAAAAAAAAAAGAACCACCGAAAACTTAGCTTTAGATAATTTTGATTGTGATGTAATCCGAAAATATCCACTCCTATAAAACTCCTACTTTTTAAATAGATTTGCTTCTTTCTTTTTATTATTTTGAAATTATTATTCACATATTCGATCAAAAATAAAGTTTTAAAAAATAACTTTAAAATTACGGACAAAAAGCAGTCTGAAATACATTCCGTATTTCATAAACAAGCACATCCGAAAATATGACGTTTTCCCCTATTTTCTAAGTAGACTAGCTTTTCTCGCGCATGAGTAACAGCTTCCAGAGACCTTGCTTCCGTGGTCGGACAGTAATAATACGTAGAATTATATTTTTGACAGTATGCAGTTTCTGTATTGTGTGTCACCTTGACAAAACTGAACCTTTTAAATGCATACTGCAAACGCTCTCAGAATCTCTGGGGCAAAATATTTGTATCAGTCATAGTTTTCTTACAACATTTAAAAAATTCTTGTGTAAAAAAATGAAATTTGTAAATGTTATATAGACTTGATCACTTTAATGATATTTCATTAAGTTAATTCTGTATTTTTCTAAGCTGATTTTCAACAAAATTAGTTTCATATATGCATGAATTTAAATACAGGGTGTCCATAATTAAACTTCCCTACTATAAAGTTGTCTACAGTAGAAACTATTGTTCAGAAAGTTATGAAATTTTGTGTATGACACATTAAAGGGATGGGAATTTGTTTGAGCGAATAAAAATATTAGTTCAAAATTTCGCCACCCGGGGGCGTTTTTTTTATGAATTACACATTTAGCCAACATTTACTATAGTTAAAAAAATTTATTACAACAAGACATGTCCAACATGGCGGCCATCATTTTCAGCTACCATTTGACGTGATAGCATGTTCTACAGTTGACCGCAGTGTGTCCGGGGAAATTCAGAGAAAATCTCGTGAAATGCTGTCTTTCAGATCAGGTATAGTTCTTGGTTTATCAAGACTGACTAAATGTTTCACATGCCCCCAAAGCTAAAAGTTACATAAGTTGAGGTCTGGAGTGGCGGCTGATGACACGTTCTTCTGTAAAGTGATTTTTGAGAACGTTCTTAACACGAAGGTTACTGTGTGGATGAGCTCCATCTTGCACAAAAATTGTGCGTGAAAGGCACTGACGTGATTGCAGATCCGGAACAATTTTATTCAGTAAGAAGGATGCATTTCGCTCCCCGGTGACCGAGCATGTTACTGGACCTCTAGGACTTAATTGCTCGAAATACGGGCCTAGAATAAAAAACTGCAGAAAATCCACAACACACTGTTACTTTCGGTGAATGCACCGGAACATCTAAGATTAAACGCTGATTTTCAGGTTCCCAAATTCGGCAGTTGTGAGTATTCACCGAACCGTTCAAATAAAAGTGTGCTTCGACTGTCCAGAGGATATTCCAAGGCCAATCTGCATCAACCCCAAAGCGAGCAAGAAACTGAAGTGAGAACCGCTGTCGAGTCTCGAAATCATGTGTTAGCAACCTCTGCATAAATTGAAGCTTGTACGGATAATACCGGAGGATATTCCGCATGACCTTCTGGACAGTTGAACGGGGCAGATCCAATGCTTCTGCCACACGACGGACACTGGTACTAGCCTGTCCGATGGAAGCTTTGTCCTGTTCCACCTGAAGCGCAACCTTCTCTACAGCTTCTGCGGAAACAGGTTTCCTTCCTCTTCCAGAACGAATGTTAAAGAACCAGTTTCTGCAAATTTGGTCACCATTAATCGAAGACCTTTAACACTCAATGGACCTTTTCTTATCCCCTTCAAACTCCGAAATTTTCGTACAGCAACTAGTGCTGAATTATCGTTTTGGTAAAACAATTTTACTAAGAAAGCTCGATCTGGTAATCGTAACGATGACATTCTTATTAGGAATAGCAAGCACGCTGAAAACAAAATCTCCATGAAAGTTTTTATAACAGCTTCTGCTCTACGTCGACAAAAATTAATTTGCATATTTGTTTCTTCTTCGTTCCTTCAAATCTTTTGTCCGAAAATTAGTTATCGAACAAGTTTCCGATCGACTTTGCTATCATTTTAAAGATTGTAAAATTTAATGAGTATGAGTTATTGTGTTAGGGTGACCTATGGATAAAAATATGGTGATATCCAACTGGTGTAAAAAACCAGTCGTAAATGTGTAATTCATAAAAAACGCCCCCTGGTGGTGAACTTTTGAACTAAATTTTTTATTCGCTCAAACAAATTCCCATCCCTTCAATATGTCCTACACAAAATTTCATAACTTTCTGAACAATAGGTGCGACTGTAGACAAATTTAAAGTAGGGAAGTTTAATTATGGACACCCTGCACTTTTTTGTTAAAATACATTGATTTACAAACATATTGCAGTTTGATTAGTTACAATTTTGACTATACATAACAAAATTAAATGGCGTGATTTTTATACATATAATTAAAGATATTTTTTTAGCATGATTATTTAATTCACTCCGTGAAAAATCTTTCGCGCTACATTACTTTCGCAGCCTCTGTTATCCCAAGTCTGAGTCTAATGACAATTCATGATAAGAAATATTCCCAACTTTAATCCGAAACGAATAAAAGAGTTATGATATTCAAAAGCATACCAGTTTGTTGTATAAGTTATGTGTAATATAACATTGGAGCATCTATAGATAGTCCTTTTTTCTCATATTGTGTGTATCGTAGTAGAATTCTGCTGGCACGTGCAATTTGAAAAAGCTCGGGAAACGCGTAAAAAGATTTTCAGAGATATTCCCTAAACCCAGGCCAGATTTGATCAGCGTAGGATCCTTACATTCAAAGATTCCGGAGGTGGTGCATCCTTGAATAAACTTTAAAAAAGTGTTAACGGGTATGTGAAACAGCCCTCCGACATCGACTCCTAGCGATTAACACTATGAATTGATTTGGGCCGTCCATCAGGGTTTGACGGAAACGTGTGATCCTCGATTAGACCGATCACTAGAATCGGTGTACGAGAAAACTGCCGAGCGGTACTCTATCTGAAGAACGAGTTTACTTAGTGACCTACGCTAAAAAAAGCCACTATTAGAATTATAAATAGAGAGAAAATTAAAAGATTATAATTCTGATTTAAAGACTTGTACAAAGATTAATATACAGTAATTTTTTTGATACCGTAAAAATTTTAGAGAAATTTAATACATATATATTCTTGTACTTCAGTTGATTAAAAAGGGTGTCTACCTGCTACATGGTACATTATCTCCTATGAGACAGTGCAGAATCGCTAGCAAGAGATTCTGGGCACGTAATTTTTGGGAATTGGGGCTGCTGATAGCCATGGCATTCGGCGCTCCACACAGTTAAATGAAGTTGAACACCAAACATATATCTTTCAAGGTAATAGTAGAAAGATGATTTCAAGCTGAGAAGCATGTCTACTGGAAGCCATGTAATTAGTAAAACGAAAACTTAAATGACGAACTGCAAAACCTTACATTTTATTCCCATCATCAGTGGATTACCTAGCCAAGTGGGTCCTTTTGCCCTAGCATGATATATGTGTCTCTTACAGTAAAAAATAAATATCAAGACCTTTGATGAAGTTTTTGAAAGTGATTTAATATTTTCTTTCCGAATTAAACATTAGCATGATATATGTGTCTCTTACAGTAAAAAATAAATAAAAATTTAAAAGTTAGAAATAAATATCAAGACCTTTGATGAAGTTTTTGAAAGTGATTTAATATTTTCTTTCCGAATTAAATATTAGTATGTGATATCTATCTTTAGAAATATATATGTAAATGAAATCATAGTACCGTAAAAATGAAAGGAAATATTTGCTCTTGTAATATTTAAGTATGATTGTCAAAATTATCATGAAAGGATTTATTAATTGACGTATTTAAGAGTAAAAAGTATTAAATAAGAAACAAAAATGTAATTAGTCATCATTTTGGTTGTTTTGTTGTTGAGGGATGAAAATTGTTCGATTACTCGACGAAGCTCGTATGGGCGGAGCTTCGGTGATTATGAATAGGATAATTTGATGGATCTTATTTGCGAAGTACAGTGGTTATATGTTTTTCTTTGTCAATATGAAGGGAATTATTTAAGACATTAGTCCATTTTAAGTGTATAATGACGTATTTATCAGGTGCTTAATTTTTGAGCAGTCGACATCCATGATTTTCGTTATCACTACGTAATTACGTTTTTAAAATAAAGAAAAAGGTATGTTTAAAATTATAAACACATTAAAATTTTTATATTTTCATATGGAAACAGCGTTTATCTCTGTCTCCAATCACGCGAGTTTTAAGCCAAGATGGCAAAAGATTTATCTTATAAATCATATGAGGGAGGAGTTTTCTAAAAGTAAGTCTCTCTCGGTGAAATGTGGTGCAAAACAGTAATTTTCGTTCCATAAACTTTTCAGTAAACTGAAATCCTTCATTCTTTAGTTTTATAGTTATGAAATAAGACACAATCAAATGAGTTTTCCAACTATATCTCTAACTAAAAGATAAGTTATTATTTGAAAATTTTCTCTTAATTTCAAAAAGGAAACGTGTTTTGCTCATATTAAGTTACGGCCTCGACAATCACCCACTCTTTGAAAAGCGGGGGTTTCCAATTCCCAACCTCTGGGTCGCGACCTCTTTGGAGATCGCGAAGCGGTTTCTTTCAATTAAAATAACTTTTTAGTGAATTTCTCCGAAAAGATTTCCCAATTTTTTTTTTTTACCATGAAACTGTAGCGCACTAATGTTTTTCTAATGGAAAAGGTCTCATTTGTTGTGTCGCTAAATTAACCTTTAGTTTTGGTATCTTAATAATAATAAGAGATAAATACTCTTTAAAAAATTATTCAGGAATGCAGGAATATAAATTTCACGACCAAGTATAAAGTCTTTAGACCAAGGCACTCGCCTTGGTCTATAGACTTTAACTCCAGTAAGTAAGTTAATTGTAGTAAGATACATATGCTCAGTCAAGTAATATATATATAAAAATAGGCCCTCATCTAATAAAATTAAATTTAAAAATAAAAAAAATTTAAAATAAAAGAAAAATAACTTTTAAGTGATGGAATTAATTTTAGAAAAAATGACGGCACCGGGAATCGAACTCAAGACGAAAAATCAGCGAGTGAACGTGCTACCGATCGTGAAGACACAGTCAGTAAAGTAAAAAAGAGTTATTCACATTGAGATAATTGAGAAGTTCTTGTGGGAGGGTAAAAATACAAGTGGGAGGAGTTTTAGAATAGAATCAAGTTATTAAGGTAAAAGAAATAACGTTAGCCCTTCGACAGTGGGCGTTTACAGTTAGCACGAAGTGAAAAGTCGTAATCAGTGAACTCAAGAAACCCATTAAGAATGTTTGGAATAGATTCGTAAAAACGTTTAGAAAATTTATACGCAGTTTCGGAGGAGGATAAAATATTAATATCTCTTCTAATGGTTTTGTTGGATAAATACAAAAACGCGCGGCGAAAACGCCTGTGAGTTTTGATCTGTTCTACCCTCCAGTTTATTAATATTATTTTTCGCATTGTACAACCAAACGGGGATAGCATAGAGCAGCGGTTCACAACCTGGGGGGCGCGCCCCCCTAGGGGGGCGTAGAAGAATTTCAAGGGAGGCGTGAGTTAAAAAGAAAGTAAAATAAAAAGTAAAACTAACTGTCATTTATTGTACTCAATTTTGCGGTCACAATGTAACCGTAACGTATTTTCGACATACGAACACGAACACAATAATTGTCGTACACGATAGTTCTCGTAATTGTAAAAATACGATAATTTTCGTACGTCTGGATGTTGAAAGTGACCTGAGGTGTGCTTTGTCACAGTTACAACCTAATATTCAAAAACTTGTCAAGGACAAATAGTGCCAGCCCCCTCATTAATGTTGTGAAAGTGACTGGTATTACATGCCAACCTCACCTAGATCCTTGATTACCTCAAATATATTTCATCTGTATTTAATTCTTTGATTTCATATGTTCTAATAATAATATGTTCCAAATTAAGATATGAGTAGTAATAAATTTTGTGTATGAAATTATCTATTCTATATTTTCATTTAATAACCAACTTGAGTTTCAAATTCCGATTGTACTATACTTGTATTGCTTAACACCAACTTGAGATCTCCCTAGACCTTCCTGAAAGAAATTCTGGTTCCAAATAGGCATCCTGTTTGAGAGATAAATTGAAATAAATAGAAAATTCACACATAATGAAATGGAGATTTATTTACATTTGACATATGTATGGAACTTATAATCTAATAAAAAAAAACGCGTCTCGATTGTACAAAATATTAAAAAATCTTCCCCCCACAAAATGCCCCTAAAAAAATGTGGCCCCTAAAAACACCCCTTTTCGTCTAACTTACCCCCAAATTTAGGAGGAATTACCCCAAAATTGTGTGGGGGGGATTCCCCCCCCCCCCCCCCAAGTTGGCAACACTGCTGGTTGTGATCTAATTTTTATGTACCTAAATGATGTAAGCGGGATCGAGGAAAAGAAAAAGCAAGAAAGCTTGAAAGCGAAAACCTTTTACCATCGTAGAGCAAGATTTTTTAACTTGGTGTCTGAAAGGTTTTCAGAGTTTAAAAAAAATACATATTCGCCCTGTAATGTCAGTTAAATCTGGAAAGATTCAATTCCATCGAGAATGAAACTTTCTAGCTCTATGATACACGAGCAGAAAAGAGAAAGGCTAATCTTAGTTTATAATGCTCGATACCAAGTTTCTAGGTATCTGGTCGCAAGAATAAGTTTTGATTTCGTCATAAAATTCAAGATATCTTTCATTATCTCATCACTGAAAGTGAATTTATTTCATCCCCGGTGAAAGTGTAGAGGAAAATATACTGAAATTAGTTACAGTTACGGGAATATCTATTTAAATAGATCTAACAAGAATGATAGTTGACCGAAACTGAATCAGTAAAATAAATTGAAAAAGCTTGAAGAATAAAGGTGTTTCACTAAATATAATAATTCCATTATGGCTAACAATTTACTCATTTTTAAAAAAAATTATAATGGGATGAATTATCCACTAATTATACGATGAAACTCTCTGAGTATGTATTTTAATTGTGCTAATTAAGGACTATAATATGCTTTGGAACAGCTTCCCAATTGCCCCGGTTGGACCTACTGTTGACCAACCTCGTGCCAACGGCCAAATCATTTAAATCCAACCGTTGGGCCAACAGAAGGCCAACCGCTTCCCTACAAATCCAACCGTTGGGCCAACAGAAGGCCAACCGCTTCCCTACAAATCCAACCGTTGGGCCAACAGAAGGCCAACCGCTTCCCTACAAATCCAACCGTTGGGCCAACAGAACGTCTACCGTTTCCCTACAAATCCAACCGTTGGGCCAACAGAACGCCAACGACCAAATCCTGTAAATCCAATGGTTGGGCCAACTGAATGCCAACCGTTGGGCCAACTGAACGCCAACCGTTGGGCCAACCTCGCGCCAACGGCAAAAACCACCGTTGGCCAACTATGCCCGAAAGTGGTTGGCCAACGACTTGCCAACGGTTTTGTGTTACTTGGGTAGGTATTTACCTCGATAGTTGACAGACGTGGAAGAAAAATATAGAACATAATATTAGAAATTTTTTTAAAGCACGTAAGGATATCGCCCACCTCCTGTACCAGAATCAAATGGCTTTAGATAACAAACTACTGTTGTATAAAACCGTACTGCGTCCCATCCTGTTGTACGTCGTTCCTGTTTGGGGCTCAGCGGCTGACACCCATATACAGCGATTGGAAACAAATCAAAATAAAACACTCCGCGGTGTTAGGAAGACTCCCCGTTACCTTAGGAACGTACTTATCCACAGGGATCTGAGAATCGAACCCATTCGGCAGCACATTAAAGATCTCGCATCTAAGTTCTACAATAGATTATATTCAATAGACAACGAAGAAATAGCTAACCTCCCCGACTACGACTCAAGGGAATGCTATAGGCGTCCTAAGGCAACTTTGATTATTGACCCTGGTCTCTTTCCCCTTTCTTACCTCTCCCTCCAACCTCTTCTAAATTCTAATTTACATTTGCCGTTGCTTCTGTTTCTAAACTGTGTTTTTTTGATAGATCGACCTCAAGACTATCCTTACTGATTTTTGCTTAATCGTCTGCTACCGTAAATTATTATTATTATTATTATTATTTTTATTTATTTATTTATTTATTTTTCTTAAACCTGACACTTTAAATAGTTCTCAATTTATATATTTTCACTTATTTATTTTTTGCTAGTATTAGTATTATTTATTTATTATTATTGTTTTAATAATAAAAATTATTATTATTTTTATTATTATTATTCTAATTTTCAAGTCAATACTTTTCTTTTTATCCTAATCTGAGAACGGAAATATAGCCACAAAAAATTAGCCATACCGAGGATATAAACCCTGCTCTCTGGTGCCTCGTTAATGTACCATGTCTATGTCTATGTCTACTGAAATCGGCCCTCATGTTACAGGAAATGTAATAATGTTTTCAACCTTTTTTTTGTTATCAGATAATCTGAAATGTATAAAAAATTACTTTTATTTAAAACTTAAAATTTAAATTTTGACAAACACAAATGTATGTATATATTTAAAAAACTGTTTAAATTAAACAACCTATTTTTATTTTTTATTTTTTTATTTATTTATTTTTTTTAAAATCAAAACTAGTACTTGTTAAGCAGTTATCAAGTTTGAAATTCTCGCTTGTTCTGGAAGAGAGCCAAATACTCGATATTATATTTTGAAGTGTTTTATGACTCCATGAAGCTACAGAAGGAGGAGCAGCTCAGTGTTAAATATGTGTCTCCCTTTTTGTCGCCGCCACTAGAGGGCGCTCACGTGCACTAGCGGGTGGCTTAGACACGGACAACCATACGCTTTAATATGGATTTTTCGTATTTTTCCTAGCGAAAACAAGTTGTTTTATTTTAGTGCGTATTTAATATGAATTTATTTATTCAATTTAACAATTTTTTATTTTCATTCAAAATCTTTATTTCAAGTGTTTTTTTTTGGCTACAATTCAATAAAATTCTTAAAGGATATGAGCATGAAGCTACAGAAGGAGGCGCAGCTCAGTGTTAAAAATGTGTCTCCCTTTTTGTCGCCGCCCCTAGAGGGCGCTCGCGTGCTCTGGCGGGCGGCTTAGACACGGACAACCATACGCTTTAATATGGATTTTTCGTATTTTTCCTAGCGAAAACAAGTTGTTTTATTTTAGTGCGTATTTAATATGAATTTATTTATTCAATTTAACAATTTTTTATTTTCATTCAAAATCTTTATTTCAAGTGTTTTTTTTTGCTACAATTCAATAAAATTCTTAAAGGAAATGAGTAAATACACAATTATTCTGAAAAAGTTTTTTCAGAATAATTGTGTATTGGTTTCAGAATAAATTAGTTCAGAATTCTGTAATAATTTAATAATTAAGGAAATGAAATTACAGAAAAGAATTGTGAAGAAAGTTTTTTATCATTGTTCATAATCTTTTATGGAAAAAAATTGTGAGAAATAATACTGATTAACCAAAACACACACACACATAGTAATATAAGAATATTTTTATTTGCAGATAAGTATGAATAATACATCATATATAACAGGCCTTTAAAAAAAAAAAGCAACATTTTCTATCAATCCCAAATAAATTCTTATCAGGACTAATAAAATAGGAAGTCAATTCAGTATTTAATCAGACAATACTTTAAAATATCTTCCTTTGGGGAAAAAAAAAATCAGTCAAAGCATCTCAGATTACACTTTCAAAAACTGGAGGTATAATCGTCAAGTTGGTAAATTACAGAATACAAATTTTTTCAGCAAATTAAAAAGAAAAAAACAAATAACTTTGACTAGGACAAATCAGCTATATTTTTGAATTTTCACAAAGTACGCATTTAATTGCATAAGCAGATTTTGTACGCAGATTTTGCATAAGCATTTATAGTAACATTGTTTATCATACAATGAAAAATTATTTACTTATCAACTAACTTAAATATTGATTAAATTCAATATTATGGTTCCAGCATTGTCAGGAATTACCTTCAAGTTGGTAAATTATCGATTACAAATATTTTCAGCAAATTAAAAAGAAAAAATCCCCAAATAACATTCATAAGGACAAATCAGCTATATTTTCGCATTTTCACAAAGTATGGGTTTCATTGTAGTCACAGTAAAAAGATAGGAAAATATTAATTTTTTTTTAAATTATACTCAACAGATTTTGCATAAGCATTTATAGTAACAACATTATTTATCACACAATGAAAACTTATTTACTTATCAACTAACTTAATAGTGATAAAATTCAATATTAAGAAAAGTTAACTGGAAATATTTTATTTCTGTGCACAATTTAAAAAAATGATGGCTTTAGTTCAGACGTGTAGCTCAATTTGCCATAACCACAAAATATATTGAATAGAAGAAAAGTATTTCATAATTATAAAGAACTGAAATTAACAACATACACTATTAATACATTATTATAAAATAAAAATTAAATGTGTGATATACAATTTACTATAGATAAATTTGATCAAAACAATAAGTAAAGTTCAAGAACAAATGTTACCACCCAATGAAACAGATTAAAATTAAACTTACACTGATTCAGCATTTTTGCAAATTACTAAATCATTAACACGCTGTAGTAAAAATGACAGGCTTTCAATATCATGCACATCAACATCCAGTGATATTTCTATATTTCCCAAAAAAATCTGAAATTCGAAAAGCAGTGTACTTCAATTTCTATTATTAGTAATATTTAATGATTAAAATCAATATGCATTAATTCATTATGTTGTGGCGGTCACGCGAAGAAGATGAAATCATCATGTAGATTTTCATGCAAATTCCTAGCGTGATCGCCTGCGCATGTGCGAGCTTCCCCAGAGCGACATATAAGCGGGCTCCACTCGACTCTAGGAGGGAGAGAGAGCAGGATCCGCCTGGCCGCACGCTCACAACATAGTGTTCCCGTCGAGCTCTTCGTGTGCTCAAGCCGTAGAATATGTCTGGTAGCTATCGTCAATTGCTGTAGCACCGGATTCTTCAACTTCACCGACTAAGAGTGTTCCCGTGTACCAGTGTGTGTCTCACCATTGATAAGCTGTACCCTAAGATCGCCTCACAGGACTCTTGTGCTGCCAGTCGTAATATTAATTTTATTGTGTTATTAGTATCGGTAGTTATATTATTTATTGATGTTTTTAATTGTAAGCGCAATAGTAGTTATTGCAATATTGCTAGTTTTCAATGGTTTTATTATATTCCAGTGATTGTGAACAGGGTTCATCAATAAACTGTATTGCATGATTTAACAAGTCTACTGTATTTACAGATACATTGTAAACAGCCCACGAGAGTGGGGATATGTGGTAGGTGTTTTGGGAAAACAATAACCTTCTGTAAATATCTAGCTATAAATATTTCTAAGTTAAAATATTATATACCGGCACCTCCACACTGGTGACCCGGACGTGATGTTTACAGTATTATTTAATTAATACATATTGCTCTCTTTACTCGTTTTTGAATGTTTTATGTAACTACCAGTAGATTTATACTGAAAATTAGTGTATGAATTATGCCAACCACAGTATGCTCAGGCATGCAATAACTGCTCCGGAAACTCGCTATAGGTGCACTGGCACTCTCCCAGGTTGAGATTCTAACCTAATTCTCACTAGCTGAATATCTGTTCCTACTGCATTAACAGGAAAAAACTGCCCAGCTAGCCATCTGTAGTCATAATGACTGACGATAAAACCGAGGTCCGAGGGTCAGGTGTTTCCGATATAGCACGAGTTGCATTCAAACTCCCGCCATTCTGGGATACAAATCCACGAGTTTGGTTTTTACAACTCGAATCTCAATTCAAGTTAGCTGGTATAACAGCCGACGAAACTAAATTTCACTCGGTTATTTCGGCAGTTGATACAAAGACTCTAAGTAGAGTGTCAGATATTGCAGAGAAACCCCCGTCAGACAACTTGTACGGCACGTTAAAGCAGCGTATACTTGATTTGTATTCTAGGTCAGACGCAGCCAGACTTAGGCTTCTCTTTCAAGACATACAATTGGGAGATAGGACGCCTTCCCAGCTCCTACAAGAAATGAGGAATTTAGCTGAAGGAGATATTAAGGACGACGTTTTAAAGAGTCTGTGGTTACAGCGCCTTCCGCTGAACACACAACAGATCCTGTCCATTTCTAACGATCCCCTGCCAAACCTCGCGAAAATCGCTGATAAAATTATGGAAATTTCCCCCATAACACCCACGGTTACAGCCGTAGCACAGTCAAGTGAGTTGAATTCTATTAAAACTGAATTGTCTAACATTAAGAAAACTCTTAAGTCTCTACAAGAACGCAGAGATAGACAAAGTCGCTTCAGATCAAACTCTGGATCTCGAAACCGTCTCAGGTCGAATTCAGAATCTCGTAAAAATGCTAATAGATTATGTTGGTATCATCACAGGTTTGCAGATAAAGCTAAGAGGTGTACAAAGCCATGCAGTTTCCAGGGAAACGACTAGGCACGTCGGTTTTGACGGCAACTGACGTGGCGACTCATCATAGCCGTCTCTTTGTTTTTGATAAGATTTCCAAGCAGAAATTTTTGGTTGATTCAGGTGCAATAGTGTCTTGCTATCCCAGGACGTTCGTATCTTGGTCCAGACAACAACCAGAGTGTCTGTACGCTGCAAATGGATCGGAAGTTCCTACTTTCGGTACAATACAACTAAAACTTGACTTAGGTTTGAAAAAGGAAATTTTATGGACGTTTGTGATCGCTGATGTTACAACACCTATTTTGGGAGCTGATTTCTTGGAAAGTTTTGCCCTACTATTAGACGTTAAAAATCGTAGACTGATTGAACAACGTGCGACCTCAGCTATTCATTGTTCTTCACGGGTAGATGCATATTTAACCCCCATCAGTACTAGTACACCTTTTTACAGTGTAATTATGAAATTTCCTCGAATTTTAAGTCCCAATCTTAATAGGCACAAGCTAACGACTACAGTAGTTCACACTATCGAAACTAAGGGTCCTCCAGTATTCGCAAAAGCTAGGAGGCTGAATCCTGAAAAGCTAAAAGCTTTGAAGAATGAATTCCAGGAATTGCTCCAGCAGGATATTATTCGACCTTCCAAAAGCCCTTGGTCGAGTCCAATACACATCGTGACGAAAGCCGATGGCAAGTTTCGAATCTGCGGAGACTACCGCAGGCTTAATGCCGTAACGGTACCTGACAGATACAGCATCCCTCATCTGCATGATTTTACTGCGGAACTGAATGGTAAGACAATTTTTTCTAAAATTGACCTTAAAAAGGCTTACCATCAAATTAAGATTGATGACGCAGACGTTCAGAAAACCGCGGTCATTACACCCATCGGACTTTATGAATACAATTACATGTGTTTCGGGTTAAGAAACGCCGCTCAGACATTCCAGAGATACATAGACAACGTTTTACGTGGTCTCACTTGCTGTTTTGCGTATATAGACGACATTTTAGTCGCCTCAACTGATGAGACAGCACACAAACAGGACTTAGCTCAAGTTTTTGAAAGGTTAGATAATCATGGCTTAGTCATTAATCATGCTAAATGTATTTTTGGTTCAAAGGAATTACAATTTTTAGGATTTCTGGTTACCGCGAAAGGAATTTCTCCAGCGCCAGACAAGATTAAGCATATAGCTGAATATACCTTGCCGAAAACGGTAGATAGTTTACGTCGTTTTTTAGCCATGATAAATTTTTATCACAGATTTTTTAGGCACGCAGCCGAAATTCAGGCTAAGTTATATCAGATGGTAAAAGGAAAGCCTAAAAAGGACAAATCTATTTTACAGTGGAGCGATGACACTCGAGAAGCATTTTTACAATGCTTAGACGTTCTACAAAAAGAAGTCAGGCTAGCTCATCCAGCAGCTAACGCCAAACTCTCTCTTATGGTTGACGCCTCTGACATTGCGATTGGAGCAGAGCTTCATCAAACAATAGATGGTACAGCAAGTCCCTTAGGATTTTTCTCCCGTCGACTTACGCCTACCGAAAAACGGTATAGTACATACGACAGAGAACTGCTATCCATCTACTCCGCTGTCAGACATTTTAGGCACTTGATTGAAGGATCCCAATGCGTGATTTTTACGGATCATAAACCATTGTGCTACGCATTTCAGCAACACAGTGATCGTTGCAATCCCCGTCAAATCCGCCACCTTGAATTCATTTCGCAATTCTCGACGGACATACGTTATATCAAAGGAAACCAAAATGTGGTCGCTGATGCTATGTCTCGAGTCGACGCGATTAGACTAGGGTGCAAGATAGATTTACAGGAGTTAGCATCTGCACAAGCTGTTGACGCGGAATTACAAGAACTATTAAAAGGTAAAACAGGTTTAGAAATTAAGCAGATTCAATTAGAGACAGGTTCTCCCAAAATTTACTGCGACATTTCTACAGGTCACATTAGGCTATACCTACCAGACGAATTCCGTAAGGAAGCTTTCGCACAGGTACACAATATCTCTCATCCAGGTACTAAAGGTACAGCGAAGTTAATCCGAGAACGTTTTGTTTGGCCTAGACTGGAGGCTAACTGCAAAGAATGGGTCACAAGTTGCATTCAGTGCCAGAAATCGAAGATTTCGAGACATACCAAGTCTCCACTGGCTACATTTAAATGCCCTGACACTAGGTTCTCGGAAGTTCATCTCGATATTGTTGGCCCACTGCCACCTTCCAGAGGATTTCAGTACTTGCTAACTTGTATTGACAGGTTTACTAGATGGCCGGAAGCTTATCCAATTCCGGATCAAACAGCTGAAAGCGTCGCGGAAGCGTTTTACACGGGATGGATTGCACGGTTCGGCGTGCCTGTTACAATCATTACTGATCAAGGCCGACAGTTCGAAAGTGAACTCTTTTCCACTTTAACAAAATTATTAGGAATAGAGCGCAGGAGAACATGTGCGTACAACCCCCGCGCAAATGGTCTAGTGGAAAGATTTCATAGACACTTAAAGCAGACATTAACGTGTATTTTAAAAGCTTCCCAATTCTGGGTTGAAAAGTTACCATTAGCTTTACTCGGTATCAGAGCTAGCCTCAAAGAGGACATAACGGCATCAACAGCCGAAATGGTGTATGGCTCACCATTAAGATTACCCGGAGATTTTTTTTTGTGACTCGAAAGATAGTCAAGCGTTTACACGTTTTGAATTTTTAAAACGTTTGAAATCCCATATGAAAGAGCTGCGGCCAATTCCCACATCTAATCATTCGATAGGTAAAGTTTTTTTGCATAAAGAATTAATGCAAACCCCTTTTGTATTCGTTAGAATAGATTCAGTACGTAAACCATTAACCCAGCCATACGACGGCCCTTACAAAGTCATTTCTAGACACCCGAAACACTTCACACTAAGCATAGCAGGTCAAAAGAAATGCATTGCAATTGATCGACTCAAAGCAGCATTTTTTCAAGACCAGCCAGTTTCGGAAGTTGTTGCGAAAGACGTAGGCCAAACCCCAACTGTCGTCACACGTTCGGGACGCAGGGTTGGGTTCGTGGTACCGTACCAAGCCTAGGGTCTTGGCACTTGCGGGGGAGTGTGTGGCGGTCACGCGAAGAAGATGAAATCATCATGTAGATTTTCATGCAAATTCCTAGCGTGATCGCCTGCGCATGTGCGAGCTTCCCCAGAGCGACATATAAGCGGGCTCCACTCGACTCTAGGAGGGAGAGAGAGCAGGATCCGCCTGGCCGCACGCTCACAACATAGTGTTCCCGTCGAGCTCTTCGTGTGCTCAAGCCGTAGAATATGTCTGGTAGCTATCGTCAATTGCTGTAGCACCGGATTCTTCAACTTCACCGACTAAGAGTGTTCCCGTGTACCAGTGTGTGTCTCACCATTGATAAGCTGTACCCTAAGATCGCCTCACAGGACTCTTGTGCTGCCAGTCGTAATATTAATTTTATTGTGTTATTAGTATCGGTAGTTATATTATTTATTGATGTTTTTAATTGTAAGCGCAATAGTAGTTATTGCAATATTGCTAGTTTTCAATGGTTTTATTATATTCCAGTGATTGTGAACAGGGTTCATCAATAAACTGTATTGCATGATTTAACAAGTCTACTGTATTTACAGATACATTGTAAACAGCCCACGAGAGTGGGGATATGTGGTAGGTGTTTTGGGAAAACAATAACCTTCTGTAAATATCTAGCTATAAATATTTCTAAGTTAAAATATTATATACCGGCACCTCCACAATGTCATGTATTCTTAAAGTAAAGAAATCTGTTTAAAAAGTACTTATGATTACATTAATCAACACAACAATTGGAAACAACTGTTCATTACTTTTATATCTAATAGTTAAGGTGGAAGTAATATACTTAGAATATTATTTTACACCATTTAACATTTTAAAATTAACCATTAACCATTTTGCAATTTCAACTTTTTTAAACAATAATATTCTGTACATACTTTTACAGATGAATCCTGACAAATAATGACTCGTCGCTCACAAGAATATTTAGAATTCCATTTTGAACATATCAGATACTCTTGAGTAGATGCTACTGTCCACCATGAATCTGGTTTTTGTATATTTTCTAAATGAATCAAAAATGTAGAATAATAATTTTGCTGTTGTTCAGCTTCTGTATGAGATTCAACATCTGTACTTATATTAGGCCTTTTGTTTTTTTCAAATGAAGAATGACGAGGAGCTGGAGCTTTTCTCTTGCATGTTCTAACAGACAGATATTTTGGTAAATTTGGGAATAATGTTGGTACAGAACCTGCTTTTAAAAGAGGTGACCCTCTCTCAAGAGTAAATATTGTTCCATCAGTGAGTTTAGTCACATATGACCTTTCTATACACTCTTTTTCAAAATGCAACTCACAGAGCTTGTCACGATTACTGAAAACTTTGTCTTTTCTGGGGATGGCTTTTTGCCATTTCTCCAAAAGTTCACTATCCTGGAATGAGTAGAATTGAAATGAACAACAAACACAATCAATATATATTTATAAAATGAAAATTGTATGCTTGGTATAAAATTCACTCTCTGATAACTTGTTACATACCACAAACATATCAAATGAATTACAATCGCTAATGAAGGTAAATTTGTAATTAAAAATTTGAAAACCATCAAAAAGTAATGCTTCATTATATACGTAAGTATCGTACATCTTTTATTGATGAGCTATTTCCTTTAGAGCAATAGTATGAGTAATTATTTACATCTTTTTACATACAATAGAGCTTTGTGAACACGTGATGATTATTTTTGATGGGATATAGGGATGATTGAAAAATAAAACACGCTTATTTCCAGCAGAACTTAAGATGTCTTAACTTTGCGTTCACTTAAAACACAGCAGCTGTACTTTTCTCTCATTATTATACATCTTATATTAACACAAAACAATAATAATGTTTTTACCTTAGGAGCAGCAAATATACTAGGATTTCTCTGTCCAGTTTCTTTATTTCTTTTTAAGACTGATCTATAGCCAGTAGAACAACCCGGGGCAAAACACGTGTTTGGCATATTTCTCCACGCATAATAAATTTAAAAATTTATAAAACAACTTTCACCACCACGCCGTATAACTCAATGTAAAATAGTCACTTCGATCGCATGTCGCGCTCTCTACCGGTGAGCGACAACAATCGGTTCATTTTTCGAAAAATTCCCCATTGAAGCTTCCGCTCCTTCTGTAGCTTCATGGATATGAGTAAATAAACTTTTTCAGAATAATTGTGTATTGGTTTCAGAATAAATTAGTTCAGAATTTTGTAATAATTTAATAATTAAGGAAATGAAATTCAGAAAAGAATTGTGAAGAAAGTTTTTTATCATTGTTCATAATCTCTTATGGAAAAAAATGTGAGAAATAATACTGATTAACCAAAACACACACACACACATAGTAGAAAAGCAACATTTTCTATCAATCACAAATAAATTCTTATCAGGACTAATAAAATAGGAAGTCATATATATATCATATTGTCTGATTAAATACTGAATTGACTATTCAGTATTTAATCAGACAATACTTTAAAATATCTTCCTTTGGAAAAAAAATCAGTCAAAGCATCTCAGATTACACTTTTTAAAACCGGAGGTATAATCGTCAAGTTGGTAAATTACTGTATACAAATTTTTTCAGCGAATTAAAACGAAAAAAACAAATAACTTTGACAAGGACAAATCAGCTATATTTTTGAATATTCACAAAGTACGCATTTTATTGCATAAGCAGATTTTGTACGCAGATTTTGCATAAGCATTTATAGTAACAACATTGCTTATCATACAATAAAACTTATTTACTTAAGGGGTGTGGTCACTTTTACGTACCTTTAAAAGTATCATTTTTAGACCTATGTTCGATTGTATGTACTACTCATGATTTAATCTTGATTTATATGAAATTTTTTGAGTAACTGCCTATAATATTGTTTATTATAGATGCAATTTTTCAAGGTAATTAATAAAAATGACTTTTTATGCATAAAAAGTTTAAATCGAGCATTTTGCAGTCAACTACTGTGCGCATTCTGTCAAAATAAATTATTAAGGTACATTAATAATTTTTTACTATATGTGATTACAATACTTCAGGCAACCATATCCAGCAACATTATTCTAAAATATATTAAAACCTTTTAGTACGTGCTATTTTTAATTAGAAATTTCAAAAATGACTGAGTAAAAGCTTTTAAAAAATTCTTTAAAAATTAAAATGTATTAAGGTTCAAGAATTTTGGTAGATTTTGTTGTCTAAAGTGTTGTAATCACATATAGTAAGCAATTATTAATGTAACTTAATAATTTATTTTGATAGAATGCGCCCAGTAGTTGACTGCAAAATGCTCGATTTTAAAAAAATATTCACTTTTTATGCATAAAAAATCATTTTATTTTTTTATTAATTACCTTGAAATATTGCATATATAATAAACAGTATTATAGGCAGTTACTCAAAAAATTTCTTGTAAATCAAGCAAAAATCATGAGTAGTACATACAATCCAGCATAGGTCCAAAAATGATACTTTTAAAGGTACTAAAAAGTGACCACTCCCCTTAAGGGGAGAGGTCACTTTTACGTACTTTAACTAACTTACGTAATTTAACTAACTTAATAGTGATTAAATTCAATATTATGGTTATGTCCAGCAGAACTTAAGATGTCTTAACTTTGCGTTCACTTAAAACACAGCAGCTGTACTTTTCTCTCATTATTATACATCTTATATTAACACAAAACAATAATAATGTTCTTACCTTAGGAGCAGCAAATATACTAGGATTTCTCTGTCCAGTTTCTTTATTTCTTTTTAAGGCTGATCTATAGCCAGTAGAACAACCCGGAGCAAAACACGTGTTTGGCATATTTCTGCATACAGAATAAATTTTAAAATTTATAAAACAACTTTCACCACCACGCCGTATAACTCAATGTAAATTAGTCACTTCGCTTGCATGTCGCGCCCTCTACCGGTGAGCGACAACAATCGGTTCATTTTTCGAAAAATTCCCCATTGAAGCTTACGCTCCTTCTGTAGCTTCATGTATGACTCGAATGTATTTGCACTGAGATTATTGGAATGTTCATGGGGGGGGGGGAAGGTGACACCTCCCACATGTATCCTTGGAGGAAAGGTACATGTGGGAAGTGTTTTAAGTAAAAATAAATTAGGAGGATAGAGGATCTCTTTGGCCGCACCCGAGGGCGTTTACGATTAGCACGGAGGGAGTAATCATATTGAGGGCGCCCGCTTTGGGAAATCCTGGTTTAGTTAATAATATGTAAAATTTTTTTTCCTATACGGTAGAAAGAAGTGATTACTACTCAAATAAAACCACGCCTTCATTTGACATAGCATTGATTAAGATTTCAACATACCTCGACGAGTTCCCCAACATTATTAATATTGTTATAGAAGTGATGATTGTTTTTAAACATCATCGACTAAATCCGACTTTTTTAATCCATTCCAATTGTAATGAATTCTAATGAAACAGTTGATCCTATCGAAAAATTAATGGCTATTTCTGATAAAATTGACCAGTATTTAAACACCGCCCACTTTAATGTGTAGTTCTTTTCTTCCTTGAAAGTTTTGTTCTGGAATACTAATTGTTTGTCTGGCAACATTAACGAACTTAGAAATTTTATGAAAATGTCCAATATTGTCCTTGAGAAATGTTGAAAGAGATATAATGACATAGACATACACCGAAAGTAAAGGTTGTCTTCTCTCAGAGGAGGGTGTGTCAGTAGGAGTATCTTTAGTATTTTTGTCTTGTGAGGGCGTGACAGCAGTCTCGACACGGAGTAGTATTATTTTCTTTCGGATTTGCCTGTGGTGCGGGTTTTTTTAAATTTATTGGGGGAAGGGGGGGGGGATTTCTTATTTTTTTATGTAGACGCGTGCGTAGGGACTCCGGCATCTTGAAATCTATCTTGGACGTTGACGCAACATTGATATTTTTAGAGGTTAATTTTTTGGACTTTAGTGGCACCTTCCATGCCGAAGTTATAGGTAGACATAGACATCGACATGGTACATTAACGAGGCACCAGAGAGCAGGGATCCATATCCTCAGTATGGATAATTTTTTGTGGCTATATTTCCGTTCTCAGGATTAAAAGAAAAATGTTCACTTGAAAGTTAGAATAATAATAATAATAATAATAATAATAAATATAATAATAATAATAATAAATAAATAAATAAAATAAATAATATTAATACTCGCAAAAAATAAATAAGTAAATATGAATAAATTGACAACAATTTAATGTGTCAGGTTTAAGAAAAATAAAAATAATAATAATAATAATAATAATAATAATAATACCATAGGAAGATTGGTCTAACTGCACTACCTGGGCCACGCCCTCAAGTGCAGGCTTTCAGAAAGTAAGCAGAAATCAGTAAGGATAGTCTTGAGGTCGATCCATCAAAAAAAAAAACACAGATCAGAACCAGAAGCAACGGTAAATGTAAATTAGAATTTAGAAGAGGTTGGAGGGAGAGTTAAGAAAGGGGATGGAGACCAGGGGGAATAATCAAAGTGGTTATAGGACGCCATGAAGCTACAGCTTCGTCAGCCATGAAGCTCTGTAGCTTCATGTAGTTCGCCTATAGCATTCCCTTGGGTCGTAGTCGGGTAGGTTAGCTATTTCTTCATTGTCAATTGAATATAATCTATTGTAGAAGTTAAATGCGAGATCTTTAATGTGTTGCCGAATGGGGTCTATTCTCAGATCCCCGTGGATAAGTACGTTTTTAAGGAACCAGGGCGCCTTCCTAATAACGCAGAGTGTTTTATTTTGAATTGTCTGCAATCGATGAATATGGGTGTCAGCCGCTGAGCCCCAAACAGGAACGGCGTACAACAGGCTGGGACGCAATATGGATTTATACAAGAGTAGTTTGTTATCTAAACCCATTTGATTCTGGTACAGGAGGTGGGCGATATCCTTACGGGCTTTAAAAAATTTTCTAATATTACGTTCTATATTTTTCTTCCACGTCAGTCGACTATCGAGGTAAATTCCTAGGTATTTGCCCTCTCTCTCAAAGTGAAGTAGAGAAAAATGTAGAGACATAGACATAGACATGGTACATTAACTATGCACCAGAGAGCAGGGCTCCATATCCTCGGTATGGATAATTTTTTGTGGCTATATTTCTGTTCTCAGAATTAAAAGAAAAGTGTTTGCTTGAAAATTAGAATAATAATAATAACAATAATAATAATAATAATAATATTTAAAATAATAATAAAAATAATAAACTAATACTTTAAGAAAAATATGTTTTATGAATAGTAAATCTTAGATCAATGCAATGCGTAGATTTTTTTAAAAACTGTCAGAGATATATATTAAATTATTTGAATATGTATTATCCATAGGTTATAATTTAATCTACACCTAAAAGAGTTACCATATTTCACATAAAAATATTTTTTCAGGCAAATGTATTGTAATGTACAAAAAATTATAAATTTTTAAGAAAAATTTTCTGCGAAAAAATACCTAAATTTAGGTTGAAATTGTAGAAACTGCAAGAAATACATGTATACAAAATATTTTTTTATAAGCTTTTACTCGGTCATTTTTGGAATTTCTAATTAAAAATAGCACGTACTAAAATGTTTTAATATATTTTAAAATAATGTTGCTGTATATTGTTGCCTGATGTATTGTAATCACATATAGTAAAAAAATTATTAATGTACCTTAATAATTTATTTTGACAGAATGCGCAGAGTAGTTGACTGCAAAATGTTCGATTTAAAAAAATATATATTCACGTTTTATGCATGAAAAGTCATTTTATTATTTTTATTAATTACCTTGAAATATTGCATCTGTAATAAACAGTATTATAGGCAGTTACTGAAAAAATTTCATGTAAATCAAGCAAAAATCATGAGTAGTACATGAAATTGAACATAGGTCTAAAAATTATACTTTTAAAGGTACGTAAAGTGACCACTCCCCTTAAAGGAAATGAGTAAATAATGAACCATTATTTTCTAGAGCGAGCTAGTTACACAAAGTATGGGTTTTATTGTACTCACAGTAAAAAGATCGGAAAATATTAATTTTTTTTTAAATTATGCACAGCAGATTTTGCATAAGCATTTATAGTGACAACATTGTTTATCATACAATGAAAACTTATTTACTTATCAAACTAACTTAACAGTAATTAAATTCTATATTAAGGTTTCAGCATATTCACCAGTTTTATGAAGTTTTCATAGTGGAAATATTTTATTTCTGTGAACAATTTAAAAAATAATGATAGCTTTTGCTCAGACGTGTATCTTAATTTGCCATAACCACAAAATATTTTGAATAGAAGAAAAGTATTTCATAATTTTAAAGAATTGAAAGTAACAACAAGCATTATTAATACATTATTATAAAATAAAAAATTTATGCTTCATATACAATTTACTATAGATAAATTTGAACAAAAAATTATACATGACAGGTTTTACAGATATTTAAAACATTATTTATTGATATTGACAAGGGAATAACTTTACAAATTGAATAGCAATACAGTTAGATTTATCGTAGTTAATTTTAATGGTATAATAAAAGATATTTTTCAGTTAAATTATTAAATGAGAAGAATAATTCAATTCAAAAGTAATATAAAATAAAAGCTTAAATTTAATAATAAATGTGATTTATAATTTTGACTGTTTTCTTAATTTTTAAACTTTAGCACAGAGTTGAGAATTTTTATTTTCTTGTTTGCATATAAAATGCATGCGCGTAATTAGAAAAAAGTTGATAACATTTTGAATGAAATTAATGTTATGTTGCTCATTGCAACCTATTACTGGCATAGGAGGACCAGAATAAATTTCTTTTATCACTTGAAAAATTAATTTATTATTTAGTTTATTAAAATTTAGAGTTTTGATTATTGCAATTTCTAGAATATTAATTACTTTTAAAAACAATTCTGAAGTGTATAATAGAGAACCTTTACTTTTTAAAAAAATAAATTTATTTTGATCAGTATTGCTATTTATAGTGGTTAAGTTTTGAATGCATTGCGCACATTTTGAAAATCTACTGATCCACCTAACAGCATAATTTATAATGAAATCTGGCCACTGGAACAACCAGGTGCAAAATATCTGTGCACAGAATGAATTTGAAGATTTGTAAAACAATTCTCTAAGACACGTGTCCATATAGGTAAATGAAAAATCGGCTAAAGTAGAACATGTCGCGTCGCCTGCCGATGGAGGGCCATAATGGATCCAGTTTTCGAGGAACTCCCCGTTGTAGGTTAGGCTCCTCCTTTAGGCTTTATGATACCTACCGACGTCAGAGTCCGTCGGATTCTAGACTCAATAAACCAAAAGACAAGGCCGGCATCAATTGTAACAAAGTTTTATATAAGATTTTTCCCTTAAAAAATATTGATAGCTATTCTAAACATTTTAAAGTAATTTTTTTTTCTACAAACTGGATAATTTTCGAATAATATATATATATATATATATATATATATATATATATATATATATATATATATATATATATGTATGTATATATATTATATATATAAATCATGAGTTACAATTGAATTCTAGTGTGAATATCGAGGGTTGTTATTCCTCTTAAAGAAAAGGACTTTTGAGTTATTTTATACCATAGGGAGATTTCTCAGTAGTAACAGGTACAATACGGAGCCGCTCACATGGTGCAGTGGTTAGCGTCATGATCTTCCACGCAATGAACTTGCGTTCAAAACCCCGGATAAGTCTTGGTCGTTATCGTGATGTCTCCTCATAGAGAGCAACACTGCTTCACCTAAATGGCACTCCCTGAATAAAGTAGCCAGCAAGATTTCGGGGTGATTAACAAAAGGCGAATGCATCACGACAAGTGCTTCCCCACTAAAAATAATAAAAAATAAATTAAAAAAAATAAGCCTTATATAAATCTAAAGACAAGATTATGGCACTTCATAGATTTTCACTGTCATACATAAAAATGTGAGGAGTATAGGGGAGATCCGTGTATTATGGACCATCGTGCAATACGGACCATGGGGAAATTTATCTGTTCACTATATAGCAGAACCATTCCATTGCCTTTAGTGAATATTAGTGTTATCCAAAGCATGAGGTGACTTGTACACGTGTGCCTGCATTAGGACGATTATTAAATTGTGTTTTTGCTTTATATGATCATTGATGTAGCAGGTATGTTAAAATGAAGGTATTACTTTCTGCCGTTAGGTAACTTTAATATAATTTTCACGTTAATAGTAGCAAATGTACTTATTTTCTTAACAATCCATACATGTATTTTATGTGCACCATTTTGCATAGCGATTTGTGATTGGAAACAACGTTGCTCTGTCCATGCGTGTAATATGAACCATGTGCTGTAGTGTAATATGGACCACTTGTCCATATTACACGTTGTAGGCACGTTGGATCGAAAACATCTGCAGAGAAGGGAAAGAGCGTCACATTTGTCTGCACAATGAGTGCTGCTGGTCACTTCATCCCTCCGATGGCGGTGTTTCCCCGTAAGCGATGGAAGCCGGAGCTGGAAGCAGGAGCTCCTCCAGGAACTCTTTTCAAGTGCCAGGAAAAAAGTTGGTTGACGATCGAGATCTCCAGTGAATGGATGAAACATTTCATTAGTTTCGCTAAACTTGACAAGAACAGGAAGGTTTTGTTAATTCTCGATGGACATGTGTCCCACACTCAAAATCTCGAGGCTATAGAATTGGCCAGAGAAGCATGGGTGATCATACTACCACTTCCTTTGCATACTCTCCATCGAATACAGCCTTTGGACCTCGCTTTCTTTCGTCCATTAAGCGTCTACTATTCCCAAGACATGGACAAGTGGATGAGGGAACATGCTGGACGGGCCGTTTCACAATTCCAAGAGTGTGAACTGTTCGAGAAGGCTTATGCACGGTCGGCATCTCTTGAATCCGCTACCGATGGTTTCCGTGCAGGTGAGATTTGGCCTGTCAATCGCCATGTATTTCACGATTTCGACTGCGCTCCATCCGAAGTTTCTGATAAAGCCCCACCACGAGTCACATCAGAAAACGAGATCAACGACCAGTTGCCAGAAAATGTAGTTCTCATCGAGCCAACACTTGACGCTACAGTCCAGCAGAACACGTCTGTTTCCGAAGAGCGTACTTCAGAAGATGTAGTCCAGGAGAACATCCCGGTTCCCGTTAGTCATAAAATGTTCTCAGTGGAAGACATCAGTTCCCTTCCTCATTGCGTACAAAAAGCCTAAGAAAGAGAAATTGAAACACTTCTGAGGCCACTGTTCTGATTTCATCACTTTACAAGAAGGCCATTGCAGAAAAAAAAAATGAAGCGACAAAAGCTGTACATCCAGCAGCGTCGGAAAGAGGAAAGAATATCAAAGATAGTTCAAAAAGAGATGCTTGCACAGAAGAAAACGACAGTACAGAGCGAAAACACCCGGCAGCTCCAAGGGTCTCAACAGGGACATCCCCAGGAACCTCCGGCCAGGAGATAGCTGCGAATCAAGTTATCGAACCGTTTACTTTCTGCGCATTTTGCGGGGAGAGTACGGAGGAAGACTGGATCAAGACTGGATCAGATGCGCGAAATTGCTGCTCATGGATGCATGAAGATTGCTCCAACATAACCAACCCGATACACTATTATTGTGATGATTGGTGTACATCAAATGAATTTACTAAAACCACAGTTTTGAGCATCCGTCTTTCATTCAATATCATATTTTTTACTCTCGTGTCAGTGGTCCATATTACACATACGTTCGGTCCATATTACACGAACGTATGTGTAATATGGACCACTGACACGAAAATAAAAAAAATTATTTCCTATAATTATTAATAGTTCCTAGAGTACTTTACCAAGTTTGAACCATGCAGCTATACAATTGTAATGAGCAGCCAACAAATTAAATCTTTTTTTAAAGATAATTTAAATTTTATGAGCATTCTTGCTTACGGGGTCCATATTACACGGATCTCCCCTACCTATAAAAGTTTTACGGTATATTCACTTCTCAATCTTGACATTAGCAAAATTGAGAAATTTAGAATTTTTAACTTAAGATACAGAATTTTTTCTTAAAATTGCTTTTTTTTTTCTTCTAATAATGCAGGAGGCATTTTGATGTGCATTCTGATGTGCATTTCTGATTGTGCATTCTGATGTTAAATGAGACTTTTTTTTCCTTCATATAACTGGAAAATAGCATTTAACAGAATTTTTGAAAAAATATGATAGTTTGATTTGATAAAATAATAGAAACGAAAAAATGAAGTAATATAAACGTATTTTATGTATATTACAACTCAATTTATAATACATACGCGTATCGGAAAAAAAAATTATCTCACGTTTAAAGAAATTAAACATTCCATCAATAATTTCTTTACGATTCCTTCAGATTTAGATATCGGTCACTCTATCCAAAAGGGGCGAACCATTTCAGAGCTACTTATATACTACAGCATTGATTCTGAAAATAATTCCGTTCAAAAGTTCTTTCATAAACACGTTCCTTTTTACTTTCTACTCCTTTTTCTGCAAAGAGAAAATTAAGCTCCGCCCCCCCCCTTTTTTGCGGGAAAGCGACATCAACACTGCTCCTTTTCACCAGAAAGAAACTCAATAGCCCGTAGTTTATATCATAACAAATATAACTCTTTTGTGTAGGTCAAAATATTTATTACAGATTTCGGGCCTAATTAATTAAAATTATTGATGATGTACATTTTTCAGAAAATATACAAATTATTTAAAATTTATTTTAATTTCATCCAGTATTAAGAATAATATTACATTTCCTTTCAATTATAAAATGAATAGTGAAATTCAATTTAATTAATTAGCATAAAATACATAACCTAAATTTTTCATAATACCGGGTGGTCATAAAGAAACTTTGCTGAAGTTTTTTCTCTTGAAAAATACGAAAAATCCATATTATGGTTTCTGTGTCAAAGTCATGAAGCTACAGAAGGAGAGTAAGCTTCAATGGGGAATTCCTCAAAAAATGGACCGATTATGGTCGCTCACCGGCAGATGGCGCGCGCGCCTGATCTTTTGCCGCTATAACACGGAAACCATACGCTTTAATATGGATTTTTCGTATTTTTCAAAAGAAATAAGTTTTTTTTAAAGTGCATTTTTAATATGAATTTATTTATTCAACTTAACAATGAGGAATTTGCACGTTTTTTTATTTTGCATTTATGATATAGAAAATAGAAAAATATGATCGAAAGCATCTTTTTTTTTTAGTTTTAGAACTCTAAAAGTTGATATAATTTGTTTTTAAACGCGCACTATTTACTTCATCTCAAAAACGCTACTTTTCCTACGCGGATACATGTGACGTCACAATGCTCCATAGCGAATTTGTTTACTTCGGTGTTTGGATTGTGTTGCGTAGTTTGAGTTTGATATCTAGCGTTTTTTCTTTATTTTTAAGATGTCAAAGTGTGTTAAATCAAATTTTAAATATTGTATAGTACCTTGCTGCACAAGCACGACGGTAAATACACCTGGGAAGCTTTTTTTTAGTGTTCCTAAAGATAATCTGAAAAGGAAAGCATGGACAGTTGCAATGAAACGCGACGAAAAAAAAAATCCAGCATTGTCCGCTAAGACAACTCGCTGGTGTTGTGAAGATCACTTTTCGGTAAGTTATTTCTTGATTCTGTTAACATATGAAATGTAACTTTTAATAAGAATTCAATGTTGCTTCAAAATATATAATTATATAACTACAAGAAAATATATAATACAAGAAAAATATATAATTATATAACTTTGTTCCATTATGCATATTAATTTGCTTACAATGAAGATTCAAACTATGAAATTAATGTTTTACAAGATTACTCTAATATTTTTACTAGCCAAAATCATTATCAATTTATGAATAAATTTATATGACACTTTTACTGAAACTTTAAGGCTATACTGTTGCTGCATTTTAATAACACAGGTCTGCAAATTTTCAGAGAACAAATATTTTTTGCAAAGTAGCAATTGACTTTTATGTTTTTTGGTATGCTAATTTCAAATATGTCATTCGTTTTTGTCCATTACATAAGTTTTTTGAAAACTGCATTTGAAAATTTAGAAAAATAATTCTTTATATACCATGTAATAACATTTCTAGGGAGTAAAACAAAATAATAAGTAAGAAGTTTTGTGGAAAAAATTACTTTAATATTCACATATATATTTGGAATCCACATTACTGAGTCGTTTACTGTGATTAGTATAAAAGCATATGATTCTGGATATTCTGCAATCTTTTTCTCGTCTTCTAAACCATGAAAAAGAGACATCAGGTGCCACATGTCTGTCTTACGAGGAAGTGACAAAATGAATGAACTTCATCTCATTGTCTACACTATTTTATTAATTTCTTTCCTTTGTTTATTTATGTGTACTGAACATTTTTTGATTTTATTAATTGTCTATTATAAAATAACAAAAAAAAGTTATATATGTTGATGAAATTTAGCGGGCGAACAAAAATAAATTACATGCTAATTATATATTCATAAAAACTCAAAGACTGAAAACAGAAAATTTCATATTGTGAAAAAAACTGTACGTGATGGAATTTTTTGGTTGAAACCTCCCCCCCCTCCCCACGTCTTCACTGAACCACTGCACCTGTATCTCTATATTTCTGCAACATATACAGGCTCTCTTTTTTAATTAGGGGCATAGACATGATAATAATGTGTGTGCTTGTTTGATCATTTCAAATAAAAAACAGTACTAGCAGGAAATCCAAATAACAGGACAAAATTTCCAACTTCGCATGATCATCTAAATAGGCTTCCTGTTACTTATTTATTTACAATCATCATGACTTATAGTGATTACTTAGCTAAGGGCAAAGAAAGTGCTTGCTCCTGGCACCTCAAAGAGGTAAAATTCTTAACGGATGTTTGGAATTTTGTTATGAGAGAGTATGTAGTCAGTAATAAAAATTAAATTTATTTCATATTTTTACCTTTAAAGAAATTTACCATGTTTCCATATCTTTCAGTTGGAGGAGGACATGGAAAATTACTGGCAGTGGCGTTTGACAAAAGATGTTAAAAGATTACAGCTGAAAGTTGGTGTAGTCCCACATCGTTTTGAGTGCCAGAAGAAAACACCGTTGTCCCAAACTGAGCGAAAAGGTGCTTTGAAAAGGAAACGGTTAGCTCTTGTCCAAGAAGCTCTTTCAGCGGCTGCCATACCTTCAGCATCAATGGAACCCTCAACTTCAATACCCCCTACTTTTGATGAAGAACCTTCAACTTTTGATGAAGAT
This sequence comes from Dolomedes plantarius, assembly GCA_907164885.2. Taxonomy (NCBI): domain Eukaryota; kingdom Metazoa; phylum Arthropoda; class Arachnida; order Araneae; family Dolomedidae; genus Dolomedes; species Dolomedes plantarius. Next base: position 189,207,825 of record OU015496.1, read on the forward strand.
AACTTAAAAGATAGGGGTATACAAGTGAACATCATAAGACCATTTAGAAGTAAGGGTACAAACACTGATGTCACAAAGACTTCTGATATTGCCTGTTCACCATTAAAAATGTATGTTTCAAATCATACAGAAAATGCTGTTGCTCATACATGTGCAGGTGTTCATTCAGGTTCATTTAAGGTTGAAGAGGATATGTCATCAGATTCTGTTAGTGATTTTGACTGTCCAAGTAACATTTCAGATAATTTTAGTTCTGATGATGAAGATATCTGCCTCGAAAAGTACAAGGAACATATGAGTAAAGGTACTTTTATGTCAATCGAAAAAAATCCTAGACTTTTTCTAGGTTTACCTATGAAAAGTTATTTCCTAATTCAGATGATTACTGAAGAGGTGCCATTGCCTACCTGAAATATATATATTGTGCTGAAGAAGTTGCGGTTACACAACCAATTTTCAATCCTAGCAATCGACTTTGGATTGTCTGTAAGTACAGTGAGTAGGATATTTTCCAAGTCTGTCACTGTGCTTGCACAGTTGATGCAAGACCTTATTGTTTGGCCGAAAGTAGAAGATATTCGTGTGCATTTGCCAATCCCCTTCCGTGCACGATATTCAAAAGTATGCTCTATTGTTGATTGTTTGGAGATCGAAATAGAAAAACCGAGCAACCCAGTCCATCAATCTCTCACATGGTCTAAGTATTATGGTTGTAATACATTGAAATTTTTAATTTCTTGCACTCCCGATGGGTTAGTGAATTTTATTTCAGATAGTTATGGTGGTCGAACTTCCGATGTCATGATTATTGAAGATAGTGGTTATCTTGATAAATTAGTTCCTGGAGCCTCAATCATGGCAGACAGGGGTTTTAAACACATATCATCTTTGTTGCAGCAAAAAGGATGTACATTAGTCCGACCACCATCAGTTTTAACAGCATCAGTCAGCTCTAAAGCTGATGTAAAATTATCAAAACAAATTGCATCTTTACGTATCCATGTTGAACGAGTTATTGGAAGATTGAGAGAATTTAAAATGCTCGGTCCACATTCATGCATTGATAACCATTTAATTCCTTATTTGGATTATTTAATTATTATTGCATGTGGAGTTATTAACATGCAAGACCATTTGATCCAAAAACAAATTTAGTAATTTTACTCATACTCAGTGTTAATTTTTTTTAAAAAGAAATTGGGTTAAAAAATAATTACAAAAATTAACCTTTAACACGTATTTATTCAAATATAAATTTTTAATACACAAAAGAGTCTTGATTTCTTCCAGTAGCTCGAAACTGACGTCACTGCTAGTTCTTCATTCCATCTATGAATCCACATAAGATGATTACTGAAGAGATGCCCCCCCCCCCCCACACACACACACACCAAAAAAAAAATTAATCAAAATTGTTTTTCAGTAATGGAAAAACTGCAATTTTCCAAAAACTGGTGCACTTTTTAATAATATCGTTGCAAAGATTTTCATCAAAATCAACCACCAATATGTATATGTTCTTTGAAGTCTCAAAATCGGTTGCAGCAACACAAAATAAGCCCTGACTTTTTTCTAAAAAGAACATTTGCAGTTGCATCTGTATATTAAATTTTTCTGCTATTTTGCCATCTTTTATATAATTTGTTAGGGCTTTTTCGGAACTAGGGCATTTTATTTCTATCACATAATTTTCACTAATGCCATCTGGTGAAGCTCCCATGACTGGGTGATCGGGATGAGTTGCAAAGCCACATAATTTTATTTTTATGTTTTTTTGCTTTTCTATTTCTTTCCGAACAACCCTTTCAAGTTTTCGGCCTCTTGCCATAGCTGCAGTGTCTGTAAAGGCAGTTGCACCCAAGATAGCTTCCACGAGTGAGCCATCCATGGTGTGACAATGGGCAGCTTCATGAGCTTTAGATGCCGTAATTCGTGCATATCGAAGTTGATGCCACAAATTACTCTCAGACTGCTGAACCGTATCATGCATGGCCTCTAAACACAGTGGTTCGGTCATTTGGGATGCAGCATGCGTTAAAAATTCAACAGCAGTTGATCCAATGTTCTTTCCAAAAAAATCCAAAAGTATGTGGTGGATTGACAAGGTAATGAACCTGTCTTTCATTTTATAATATTTAGTGAGAACAGTGTCATGTCTCTCTAAAAGTCTGCTTTTTTCCACAACTTTGGTTCGAAATGAGCCATCTTGTGGTATTAAAGGCTCCAAATTATTTTTTAATAAATCTTTCCCTTTAATAAATTTTATTGAATTGCCTACACAAGAAAGTTTTGACTTTTTCCAGTAACTCGATACTGACGTCACTGCTGGTTCTTCACTCCGTCTATGAAGCCACATAAGCAAAGCTACAGCATGTTTACATCCACCTGTAAAAAAATATATTTATAGAAACCCTCAGAAATATTAATATACAATTTAGTTAACAAAAATCAAAATATTGTCGGTTAAATTTAAACTAGCATTTAATGCAAAAATGAAAACTATATTCCGAGAATATCATATTTTATTCACTTGAATAATCATTGTAAAATGTTTATTTGCATTAAAATTTTGATTTTATGAAAAATGTGACAAATAAAATGCTGTTATTTCTGACTTTAATTTATTTCTGTGTTCATTAAATGAATAAACGTTCATAAGTGAAATTTTTATGTCAAGGTTCTGATAAATTACAGGCATGTCTTGTGATGTTATTTTTTAAATTTTTGATCAAATTTACATAATAGATTCACAGATTTTTTTATCTTATGACGCTATAGTACAAATGATGTTCCATTTTATGTAACATCCGTTACATTGAAGATTTTTTTTTTTTTTTTTTTTTTTGCAGCTTAAATACACCAGAAATAAATTTTGAAACCTGTCAAGTTTATCTTTAGTATTGGTTTTATCAGGAAAAAATAACGTACTCCTATTTTGAAGCATTAATATGCATCTCATAATCTTTTTATAATTTATTTTGTGTTTGAATGTAACGTCCGTTACAATGGAATTCACCAGATGCTGGGTTGGGGGTAGGTGATGAAATTTTAAAATAAATACAATTTGTGTGCAAAATGTGACAAAAGCATAAAATATATTAATTATTTTGTAAATTTAATTTTAATTAATCTTTTTACACTAGTTTTGGGTGCTAGTTTTTTACATAAAATGTATAAAGTATTGTATTAAAAAGATTTTTTTATAACAGCTTAAGTATTACTAATTATTTATAAATGACTCAAAGCAGGGAAAGCTAACCATGGATGGTCTATTGTATCTACCCCAAACACACTATCATTAAAACTTTTAGATAAAATTAAATATAATACATAAAGGAACTCACCCAAAGATGCTGCACAATCATTGCATTGGACGGAAAGGACATTTTCTTCCTTTTCATTCAACTTGAGTTCCACACTGTACGTCTTTTTTGTGACATTATGTTCTGGTGTCACTCTTGCATTGACTGTACAGATGTCTCCATCCCTTTTTACCTGAACATATCCTACAGCATTATCTCCATAGCCTTCTCGTCCAGATCTAAGTAAAAGAAACTTTCTAAGTACAAAAGCATTAATTAAAAAATGTGTTTTTAAAACACAAAATTATGGAGTTAGAGGATTGTTTAAAATTATTATGAGTAGTAAACATTTGTTTCTTTGCACCACTTAATATGTGATTAGTCAAAAGTTTAATCATCATGCATAGTTCAGATTTATTATAATTCCTTTACCATTTAAAATACACATATTTCTATGATATGAATGCAGAACACTGAACACATTCGTAAATTTAGTAGTGTTTTTAATTTCTGTCAACTTTTTAATAGACAATTAAAATTACTAAATATCCTATAACAGACACTACTTGTAATGTTGCAGTGCTAATTAATTCTACAAAATTAAACATGTACTATGAATGAATAATAATAGAAGCTGTTTATTAAACTTTTAGAGTACGAGATTAATTTAATAATATGCATAAACAATGTCTAACTTTAAAGTTTGTGTAAAATACAACGCACGTCAGCGTTCTACAATCTACATTACATAACTAGAATAATAAATGCAAACAAATATATACATACCTCTGAGCTTTAAATCCTCGTATTTCTGCTCCCATAAAATTTGGATTATTTCCCAAAAAGGAAAACACTGCAAATGAATCCATTTTAGGCAGGTTGTCAGATTGCCCTTTTGCAAAACCGGGTAATAATGCCATGGTAAACAAAACAGAAATAAAACTAATAATAAAGACGACGATAGAATATAATTTTAAAAAAAAGGGGAATAAACAATAGCCACAAAATAAATTAGAAAAATTAAACCAAATTAGAACAAAAAATATGATTTTAAAATGTTAGTTTAAGAGGAGGAAACTTAGAATCTCGCGCTAGAAAAATGCAAACATTGAAGCATGGGGTATAGTGACGTCAGAACCAATCACGTAGCGTTTTGAGGTCACATGATTTTTCAACACTTTTCGCTTATTTTAAATTTAAAATTTTTATTATTTAGATCTATATGTACGTTTTAATTGATGTTTTCGAACAATTTAATAACCAATCTGTTAATAAAAAATAGAAATGAGCATTTTCCCCACATGTGCAAATTCCTCATTGTTTATCTTCATTCAAAATGTTTATTTGAACTGCCTTTTTTGCTAAACTTCATTAAAATTCTTAAGGGGGAGGTCACCTTTGCATGCACAAAAATACACTGATTTTACTACGAAGCTTAATGTGTTGTTAAACAGTTAATTTGTAATTAATTTGAACCAATTTTTAAAGGTGAATTGTACAGAGTTTTATCTATTAGAAAAAAAACAGAATTGTTGGGAGATTATTATAAAATATTTTAAGAAAAAAAATGTTTTATGAATAGTGAATCTTAGATCAATGCAATGTGCAGAGTATTTTTTAAAACTAAAAGAGATTTATATTAAATTATTTGTATATATTTTATCCATAGGTTATAATTTAATCCGCACCTAAAATAGTTACCATATTTCGCATAAAAATATTTTTTTCAGGGAAATGTATTGTAATGTACAAAAAAATATAAATTTAAAAAAAAAAAATTTCTGCAAAAAAATACCTTAATTTAGGTAGAAATTGTAGAAACATGCAAGATATACATGTGTACAAAAAATTTTAGCAATTTGTGATGATTAGTTTTGAAGAAATAGTGCGCACAACTTTCAAAATAACAGGTATTAGAAAAAGCAATTTAAAGTTTAAATTTTCTATAAATTACTTTACTATGAGCTTTATACATTTGGCCATAAATTTGGTTCTAATTGTAGTATCGACTTAAATTTTTTTTTTTATAAGATTCCTTATATTCCATTCTTCAAAATTAAATCATAATAAAAAATTGAGTTTTTTGAAGGTTTAAGGTATCTCCCTCCTTAAAAGGGGTGTGGTCACATTTACGTACCTTTAAAAGTATCATTTTTAGACCTATTATGGATTGTATGTACTACTCATGATTTTTGCTTGATTTATAAGAAATTTTTTGAGTAACTGCCTATAATACTGTTTATTATATATGCAATATTTCAAGGTAATTAATAAAAAAATAAAATGATTTTTATGCATAAAAAGTGAATATTGTTTTAAAATCCAGCATTTTGCAGTCAACTACTGTGCGCATTCTATCAAAATAAATTATTAAGTTACATTAATAATTGCTTACTATATGTGATTACAACACTTTAGACAACAAAATCCACCAAAATTTTTTAACCTTAATATATTTAATTTTTTAAAGAATTTTTTATGCGCTTTTACTCAGTCATTTTTTAAATTTCTAATTAAAAATAGCACGTACTAAAATGTTTTAATATATTTTAGAATAATGTTGCTGTATATTGTTGCCTGAAGTATTGTAATCACATATAGTTAAAAATTATTAATGTACCTTAATAATTTATTTTGACAGAATGCGCACAGTTGTTGACTTCAAAATGCTCGATTTAAAAAAAAAAAATATTCACTTTTTATTCATAAAAAGTCATTTTTATTAATAACCTTGAAAAATTGCATCTATAATAACTAATATTATAGGCAGTTACTCAAAAAATTTCATGTAAATCAAGCAAAAATCATGAGTAGTACATACAATCGAACATAGGTCTAAAAATGATACTTTTAAAGGTACGTAAAAGTGACCACTCCCCTTAAGGTAAATGAGTAAATAATGAACCATTATTTTCTAGAGCGAGCTAGTTACACAAAGTATGGGTTTTATTGTACTCACAGTAAAAAGATCGGAAAATATAAATTTTTTTTTTCACTTATACACAACAGATTTTGCATAAGCATTTATAGTGACAACATTTTTTATCATACAACGAAAACTTATTTACTTATCAAAACTAACTTAACAGTAATTAAATTCTGTATTAAGGTTTCAGCATATTCATCAGTTTTATGAAGTTTTCATAGTGGAAATATTTTATTTCTGTGAACAATTTAAAAAATAATGATGGCTTTAGCTCAGACGTGTATTTAATTTGCCATAACCACAAAATATGTTGAATATAAGAAAAGTATTTCATAATTATAAAGAATTAAAACTAACAACATACACTATTAATACATTATTATAAAATAAAAAATTAATGCTTGATATACAATTTACTATAGATAAATTTGAACAAAAATTATACATGACAGGTTTTACAGATATTTATAACATTATTTATTGATATTCAATTCAAAAGTAATATAAAATAAAAGCTTAAATTTAATAATAAATGTGATTTATAATTTTGACTGTTTTCTTAATTTTTTACCTTTAGCACAGAATTGAGAATTTTTATTTTCTTGTTTGCATATAAAATGCATGCGCGGAATTAGAAAAAAGTTGACAACATTTTGAATTAAATTAATGTTATGTCAAAACTAATCATCACAAATTGCTAAAATTTTTTGTATACATGGATATCTTGCATGTTTCTACAAATTCTACCTAAATTAAGGTATTTTTTTGCAGAATTTTTTTTTTAAAATTTATATTTTTTTGTACATTACAATACATTTGCCTGAAAAAAATATTTTTATGCGAAATATGGTAACTATTTTAGGTGCAGATTAAATTATAACCTATAGATAAAATATATACAAATAATTTAATATAAATCTCTTTTAGTTTTAAAAAATACTCTGCACATTGCATTGATCTAAGATTCACTATTCATAAAACATTTTTTTCTTAAAATATTTTATAATAATCTCCCAACACTTCTGTTTTTTTTCTAATAGATAAAACTTTGTACAATTCACCTTTAAAAATTGGTTCAAATTAATTACAAATTAACTGTTTAACAACACATTAAGCTTCGTAGTAAAATCAGTGTATTTTTGTGCATGCAAAGGTGACCTCCCCCTTAAGAATTTTAATGAAGTTTAGCAAAAAAGGCAGTTCAAATAAACATTTTGAATGAAGATAAACAATTGTTAAGTTGAATAAATAAATTCATATTAAAAATACACTTTAAAAAAAAACTTATTTCTTTTGAAAAATACGAAAAATCCATATTAAAGCGTATGGTTTCCGTGTTATAGCGGCAACCATGAAGCTACAGAAGCAGCGGAAGCTTCAATGGGGAATTTTACGAAAAATGAACCGATTGTTGTCGCTCACCGGTAGAGGGCGCGACATGCAAGCGAAGTGGCTATTTTACATTGAGTTATACGGCGTGGTGGTGAAAGTTGTTTTATAAATTTTAAAATTTATTCTGTGTGCAGAAATATGCCAAACACGTGTTTTGCTCCGGGTTGTTCTACTGGCTATAGATCAGCTTTAAAAAAAAATAAAGAAACTGGACAGAGAAATCCTAGTATATTTGCTGCTCCTAAGGTAAGAACATTATTATTGTTTTGTGTTAATATAAGATGTATAATAATGAGAGAAAAGTACAGCTGCTGTGTTTTAAGTGAACGCAAAGTTAAGACATCTTAAGTTCTGCTAGAAATAACCATAATATTGAATTTAATCACTATTAAGTTAGTTAAATTACGTAAGTTAGTTAAAGTACGTAAAAGTGACCACACCCCTTAAGGGGAGTGGTCACTTTTAAGTACCTTTAAAAGTATCATTTTTGGACCTATGCTGGATTGTATGTACTACTCATGATTTTTGCTTGATTTACAAGAAATTTTTTGAGTAACTGCCTATAATACTGTTTATTATATATGCAATATTTCAAGGTAATTAATAAAAAAATAAAATGATTTTTTATGCATAAAAAGTGAATATTTTTTTTTAAATCGAGCATTTTGCAGTCAACTACTGTGCGCATTCTATCAAAATAAATCATTAAGTTACATTAATAATTGCTTACTATATGTGATTACAACACTTTAGACAACAAAATCTACCAAAATTTTTTAACCTTAATATATTTTAATTTTTAAAGAATTTTTTATAAGCTTTTACTCAGTCATTTTTGAAATTTCTAATTAAAAATAGCACGTACTAAAAGGTTTTAATATATTTTAGAATAATGTTGCTGGATATTGTTGCCTGAAGTATTGTAATCACATATAGTAAAAAATTATTAATGTACCTTAATAATTTATTTTGACAGAATGCGCACAGTAGTTGACTGCAAAATGCTTGATTTAAAAAAAAAATTCACTTTTTATGCATAAAATGTCATTTTTATTAATTACCTTGAAAAATTGCATCTATAATAAACAATATTACAGCCAGTTACTCAAAAAAATTTCATATAAATCAAGATTAAATCATGAGTAGTACATACAATCGAACATAGGTCTAAAAATGATACTTTTAAAGGTACGTAAAAGTGACCACACCCCTTAAGTAAATAAGTTTTCATTGTATGATAAGCAATGTTGTTACTATAAATGCTTATGCAAAATCTGCGTACAAAATCTGCTTATGCAATAAAATGCGTACTTTGTGAAAATTCAAAAATATAGCTGATTTGTCCTTGTCAAAGTTATTTGTTTTTTTCTTTTTAATTCCCTGAAAAAATTTGTATACAGTAATTTACCAACTTGACGATTATACCTCCGGTTTTAAAAAGTGTAATCTGAGATGCTTTGACTGATTTTTTTTCCAAAGGAAGATATTGTAAAGTATTGTCTGATTAAATACTGAATTGACTTCCTATTTTATTAGTCCTGATAAGAATTTATTTGTGATTGATAGAAAATGTTGCTTTTCTACTATGTGTGTGTGTTTGTTTTGGTTAATCACTATTATTTCTCACATTTTTTTTCCATAAGAGATTATGAACAATGATAAAAAACTTTCTTCACAATTCTTTTCTGTAATTTCATTTCCTTAATTATTAAATTATTACAAAAATCTGAACTAATTTATTCTGAAACCAATACACAATTATTCTGAAAAAGTTTATTTACTCATTTCCTTTAAGAATTTTATTGAATTGTAGCAAAAAAAACACTTGAAATAAAGATTTTGAATGAAAATAAAAAATTGTTAAATTGAAGAAATAAATTCACATTAAATAAGCACTAAAATAAAACAACTTGTTTTCGCTAGGAAAAATACGAAAAATCCATATTAAAGCGTATGGTTGTCCGTGTCTAAGCCGCCCGCTAGTGCACGCGAGCGCCCTCTAGTGGCGGCGACAAAAAGGGAGACACATTCTTAACACTAGCTTCCCCTTCTTCTGTAGCTTCATGGCGGCAACAGATCAGGCGCGCGCGCCATCTAGTGGTGGCGACCAATTCGGAGACACATTTTTAACCATGAAGCTGCAGAAGGAGGAGCAGCTCAGTGTTAAAATGTGTCTCTCTTTTTGTCGCCGCCACTAGAGGACGCTCGCGTGCACTAGCGGGCGGCTTAGACACGGACAACCATACGCTTTAATATGGATTTTTCGTATTTTTCCTAGCGAAAACAAGTTGTTTTATTTTAGTGAGTATTTAATATGAATTTATTTATTCAATTTAACAATTGCTTATTTTCATTCAAAATCTTTATTTCAAGTGCTTTTTTTGCTATAATTCATTAAAATTCTTAAAGGAAATGAGTAAATATACTTTTTCAGAATAATTGTGTATTGGTTTCAGAATAAATGAGTTCAGAATTTTGTAATAATTTAATAATTAAGGAGATGAAATTACAGAAAAGAATTGTGAAGAAATTTTTTTATCATTGTTCATAATCTCTTATGAAAAAAAAAATGTGAGAAATAATACTGATTAACCAAAACACACACACACACACACATAGTAGAAAAGCAACATTTTCTATCAATCACAAATAAATTCTTATCAGGACTAATAAAATAGGAAGTCAATTCTGTATTTAATCAGACAATACTTTAAAATATCTTCCTTTGGAAAAAAAATCAGTCAAAGCATCTCAGATTACACTTTTAAAACCGGAGATATAATCGTCAAGTTGGTAAATTACTGAATACAAATTTTTTCAGCGAATTAAAAAGAAAAAAAACAAATAACTTTGACAAGGACAAATCAGCTATATTTTTGAATTTTCACAAAGTACGCATTTTATTGCATAAGCAGATTTTGTACGCAGATTTTGCATAAGCATTTATAGTAACAACATTGCTTATCATACAATGAAAACTTATTTACTTAAGGGGTGTGGTCACTTTTACGTACCTTTAAAAGTATCATTTTTAGACCTATGTTCGATTGTATGTACTACTCATGATTTAAGCTTGATTTATATGAAATTTTTTGAGTAACTGCCTATAATATTGTTTATTAAAGATGCAATTTTTCAAGGTAATTAATAAAAATGACTTTTTATGCATAAAAAGTGAATATTTTGTTTTAAATCGAGCATTTTGCAGTCAACTACTGCGCGCATTCTGTCAAAATAAATTATTAAGGTACATTAATAATTTTACTATATGTGATTACAATGCTTCAGGCAACAATATCCAGCAACATTATTCTAAAATATATTAAAACATTTAAGTACGTGCTATTTTTAATTAGAAATTTCAAAAATGACTGAGTAAAAGCTTATAAAAAATTCTTTAAAAATTTAAAATATATTAAGGTTAAAAAATTTTGGTAGATTTTGTTGTCTAAAGTGTTGTAATCACATATAGTAAGCAATTATTAATGTAACTTAATAATTGATTTTGATAGAATGCGCACAGTAGTTGACTGCAAAATGCTCGATTTAAAAAAAATATTCACTTTTTATGCATAAAAAATCATTTTATTTTTTTATTAATTACCTTGAAATATTGCATATATAATAAACAGTATTATAGGCAGTTACTCAAAAAATTTCTTGTAAATCAGGCAAAAATCATGAGTAGTACATACAATCCAGCATAGGTCTAAAAATGATACTTTTAAAGTTATGTAAAAGTGACCACTCCCCTTAGGGGGAGTGGTTACTTTTACGTACTTTAACTAACTTACGTACTTTAACTAACTTAATAGTCATTAAATTCAATATTATGGTTCCAGCATTGTCAGGAATTACCTTCAAGTTGGTAAATTATCGATTACAAATATTTTCAGCAAATTAAAAAAAAAAAAAAAAAACCCCAAATAACATTGATAAGGACAAATCAGCTATATTTTCGCATTTTCACAAAGTATGGGTTTCATTGTACTCACAGTAAAAAGATAGGAAAATATTAATTTTTTTAAAAATTATACTCAACAGATTTTGCATAAGCATTTATAGTAACAACATTCTTTATCATACAATGAAAACTTATTTACTTATCAACTAACTTAATAGTGATAAAATTCAATATTAAGAAAAGTTAACTGGAAATATTTTATTTCTGTGCACAACTTACAAAAAAAATGATGGCTCTGTAGCTTCATGATTAACACAAAACAATAATAATGTTCTTACCTTAGGAGCAGCAAATATACTAGGATTTCTCTGTCCAGTTTCTTTATTTCTTTTTAAGGCTGATCTATAGCCAGTAGAACAACCCGGAGCAAAACACGTGTTTGGTATATTTCTGCACACAGAATAAATTTTAAAATTTATAAAACAAAATTCACCACCACGTCGTATAATTCAATGTAAAATAGTCACTTCGCTGGCATGTGACGCCCTCTACCGGTGAGCGGCAACAATCGGTTCATTTTTCGAAAAATTCCCCATTGAAGCTTACGCTCCTTCTGTAGCTTCATTTTTTTAACACTAGCTTCCCCTCCTTCTGTAGCTTCATGGTCAAAGTCCTGAGCTGTGCGCGTGCGCCATCTACTGGCGGTGACCAAATGTGAGACACATTTTTAACAGTGAGCTACTCCTCCTTAGGGAATTTTATCAGCTTTAATTTTTGGACTTGACAATTTTCTGTGAGACTCACCGTTTTCGAGATAAACGCCTAAAACTGAAAAAAGTTACCTTTGGACCCCCACCCCACCTCCCCGCGGCGGCTGAAATCGAGGAGACTTTATAAGGCTTTGTTCAGGGGACCAACCCCTACACATTCCTGAAAAAAATCTCAACCCCTTTATTTAATGCATGATTCGCCGCCATTTTGAGCTAATTTGACTTGACTATAGGCGAAAACTCACGGTTTACAGGTGGAAACACAAAGTAACTGCTTATATTATAAATTACCAATTAGCACAAAAACTGCAAAAAATATCTTTAAAAAAGGTCAGAAGTTTCAAGATTTGCGGCTGGTTTTCCAAATTTTTAAATTATTATTAGTTATTTTGTTACAGAGCATTTTAGCAAGCGATGTCTCTCGTTTTGGAAATTTGAAAATGTAACTTAATTTTAAAAATATTTTGAATAATAACAACAACAAAAATTAGCAAAGCCACGCATTTATTTTAGAAGTCTACTTTCAGATTCTGAAAACAGAATTCAAAGATATTCCTTTGGGAACCCGGTATGCGAAGTGTTATTTCGCAGTTTATTAACATTGAATCGTACGATCTGCAAGGTCTACTGATGCACCTCTTTAACGAAAAATGCAGCACTATAGCGTCGACTCACTAACGCTTGCCCGAGAGTGAGAGTGGGGAATTCGTATGGATCAGACGTCAACTCCAGGTCAAATTCTCGGGGGGGGGGGGGGGGGTCACTTCCGCTGCACTTTTCATTACGCTTCGACTTACCCTACCAGCTGTAAAGAAGTTTCGCTTTAAAAAAAATTATAGGTACATCAATCAATTATCCAAGTAAAATTCGTTTAATTTATTGTTAGTGTGCCGCCCAAATTTTTAAATTATTAATAGTGTATCATGGCGAAAAATAGGTTGAGATTAACTGTTCTAAACCTTGGATACGAAAGGAATTTACATATAAATCAATCGAAGTACCGTAAAGATTCGACAGATGACTCCTCCCATTGTATCAGTGTAACCTGGTACTCTAAAAGTTGCTGGCAACACCCACAGAGAATTTATTAACAACGCAAGCTACTTCATTCTGGGAATAAAAGTACATAGGTTTGTATTTATACTCAAATTATTATGATGCTTTCCGTGCAGTATTTTATTCGGTGTCAATGTTTAACAAAAATAACCAAAAAAAAAAATAAGAATTATTATGTTAGAAAAGATAAACTGCATATTTCAGCTTAACAGTCATCAGATTTGATTGCATCGTTTGATATCTTTAAATTTTTAAAGAAGGTATTTCGATGACGGAAATGAAGTATGTCCTATCACGTGATTAGTTTATTTTTTCATAATCCAGGAGATATTTCAGCTACTAAGCAGACGGAATACGTCATTTTGATGCGCCCAGCCTGTTAAATTTGAAATATATTTATTCTTATTACTGGAACATTATACCATATTTTCTGACTTTACAAAGAATCTTCAGAGTCCAATAATTCCATTTTTTTTTTAAAGGAAAGCATTAGAATCCCATTCATTTTAGGCTGTGTTAACTGATTAAATCCTGAAAAGGCTACAAAAATTTTACTTGAATTCACCGATTTTAAAAATATTTATTTTTTTAAATAATTAAAATTTCTTTGTGAATAAAATTAATTGATGTTGCTCTTATATAATTCTATCCTCATAACAAAAGGGGGACAGTTTGGCGCAATTTAAAATTAATTTAAAAGCTTTTCTCAAGGTAAAATAATTTTCTCAGCATACCAGAAGATAATACAAGAATTTTTTTTCAATAATATTTTCGAGTAGCAATGCAGTAAAAAAGATGTTTTGAAATTAATCTTTCAAGTACTGTATCGGTCCTTTCGGGCTGATCAGAATATGATTCAAGTCAATTCTCTTTAGATCAGCAGGGTGCTGTACAAAGCTATTAATAGCGCCTTTTTCCCAACTCAGTATCCTACGAGTGGAGTGGAACAGTCCATTTCAAACAAGAGGTGAAAACAAGCGTCTATAAACAGCAATCTAAATCCAGCATGTTTCATTTTGCTTCTGCTGCCATCTGTTGAATTATACAGGAATCTTTTTATTATAAGTTTTTTTTCTACGTAATTTAGTTTGCTTTAAAATCTGAATTTCATATATAACACAAGATTTAAAGAGATTTAAAAAAAATAAATATATTGAAAAAAGTATATTATTGAATTTTAAAGTTACTTTCTTCAAATATCCACAATAATTTTAATTTTTAAAATTTTAATTTGTAAATTAGAAAATGCATTTAATAAGCGTTAATTAAAAAAATTAAGTTGCATAAATTAAAAAAATTAAAGTTTTAAATTGCAATAATTTAAATTTATTTTAACATATAATTTTTAAAAAATCAAATTTTAAATTAATCAAATTTTTAAAACATAAAAATTTATTTTAATGTGGTTACATTTTTATGCTAAATTATTGAATAAGTGAGGGAATGATGCTGAGTATGAAGGAATGACAGATCAGTATTAAAGTTGACTATTTTCATATAACAAACTATTTTTGATGTAATTATTAGTAGGCAAGAATAATACATTATTTTCATAATGGTTTATTTAATTATAGTAAAAATTTTATCCATAAATAGGCACATGTAAAATTATTTATCAAGAAATTTATATTGGTTTTCTTTGCTATTACAAGGTGTAGACTGGGACAGTTCGTATTTTATAGCTATCAAGCTGTAATCATGAATGTCCTTTGTTGAGGGTCATGCATATCTGTAGTTTCCTGCTGAAACCATGACATTAATAGTGAAATTTTCGACGTCTACTAATAGGATCTGTAGGAAACACTGTATCTCCACGATACAGTGTTTTATCATAATTTATCATCACCTACTCACCAACTTTGTATTTAGTGTTTTTGATCTTTTGATCTTTCTTTGCTGTAGATTTTTTTTCTTTCATTTTCAGAATTTAATTGAAAATAAGTGCATTTGAAAATCTTGCACTGAAAGCAAGAAAGTGGATGGAAGTCCAGTACTGTATGTGCTGAAGTATATACAATCTGATGAATCTTGACCAAAAATGGTTCTAAATCTTTTGCTAACATATTATCAGCTTTACATATCAGGTCATAATCAATTGGAAATATCTTGCTTCCTGTACAATCTTACCTTAAAATTTTGATCAAAGTTTCAAATGTGTTGACATCTTTACTTTCAGCTATAATTAATTCTATCTGTTGTACGTTTTAAAAGTTTCTCCTACGCTGTCAGGTGCACCTTTCCCATGGCTTGCCTCTCTATAATTCCATGTCACGTTTTGGATGCTGGGAAACAATTCTTGTATTAATTGAATGCTGGTTCTTGAAAAAGTATTTTGAAATGGTCTGTAGATGAGCTCAGATGGCCGATGTGTCGTCTGTGTCATTTGCTTGCAGTGGCAAAAGGAATCGATGTTAACGAATCCTTTTGTGTCTGGTAAAGAACACAGTTTCGTTGCACATAGGATTGAAGTTTCTGGCTTCTCTTCTTCTACTCTTTTTTTTTTTTAATTATACTGCACATTAACTGTAGAAATTAATTTAGTTGTTGAACAGGAAAGTAGTCAGTGATTTAAAGTAAATAATAAATAAATAATATATCAATTCAATATTTGATAAAAGATGGTAGCCAATAACAAAATCTTATAAATTTAATGTTAATATAGTCTCTTAAAATTTAACAATTTTCAGACTTTTTGAGTATTTAAAGACTGATTTGTATAGTTTTAACGGGTTTTTATTATGTTGGTTTGAATATTAAAGATTCAGAGCATTTCTGAACATAACGTAAAACTTCTGAATTCAACATTTTTATTTCTTGTGTTATGATCATATAAGTCTTTGGGTATATTTTATGTGATACAAATGCACATTTTTTTTTATTTATCTAGTAAGTATATTTAAATTAGGCATTTAATATACTTTCTTATCAAGACCTGAAAAGATTACATTTTTCATTTATATTGTACAGCTGGAAAAACAGAGCTACTTTGTATTGGGCTGCTAGAGGGGAGCTATGGTCTCTTGACTGTCTCTCGACGTAGGGGAAGAAAAAAAAATGTATTGTATATAACAATACTACTGAACTTCTAGTATTCAATAACCTCAGAAGCCAGAATAACAATATTTTTCTTGGGTATAAATTGAAGGATGTTAAGTGCATTTTTAAGATTACCAAAGGGAGAAAAATAAAACACTGAAAATTCTGTAACACTTTTCAGTAATAGAGATAAATATTTGTTTCTTGGGATTCCACGAGATCTAACTGTAAGAAAAGTTATGTACATATTACACTAGATAATCCAACAAGCCATATTTAACTCCCTTAATAGCAGCTATAATTAGCTACCCTTTATATAGTCTTCAACCTTTGAATTCATTTAGTAGCTGGAGTTTATACCTGAATTTTAATTCAGGTTTATGATAATGATTGAATCATTTTTAAAGAGCAAGATATTTTTTATCTCGAATTCTGTTAACCTTTATTTAGATGATTGTTTTATTACAAATTCACAAAAATAACAAAGACAACATTAAATTTGGACTATTGGAATTGGTTGGTTGATTTGTAACTCTATGGTCCATTATGCTCGTGATAGCTAATTAGACTGGAACTTATGGTTTAAAGTGGATTCCGAACCATTACAACACCCAAGCCTACCTAAGATTCAAATCTGTCCCTTTTCATACGTTAAGTCAGAACGCTAACCATGATACAACTTAAAATTTAATGAGGAGATAGGTAAAGAGGTAACAATTATATATTACATATTCCATGATCTTAGATTTCGTTTTTCTTGGAACTGTTCCCGTTCCAAGAGTTGGTGTCCTACTATCCCCAAATGATCTAAAATATTCTCACTTTGGCCAAGTTTATATCTTGAATATATAAATTTACTGATAAAGCTGAAACTATAACCTTCACAGCTTAAAACATATGGTCAATAAATCACACCCACAATGAAAACCTGTAAAGCTACAATCAACTAAATGTAATGTTGAGACTTCCTTGTGATGAGTTGTATATGAATAAACAATTGAATTCAATGAAATACATTCATTTATTGCTAAAATACAAAATTTAACACCAAATGTCTGTTTGAATTGGGCATTGTATAGTACCGCATTATTTACTTTATTTACAACTACATTATATACAATAAGGTCATTGATAAATGGAGTAGCATGTAGCTATGTAAATCTGATGAGATCACTTTAGAAACTGGTCACAGTATACATATAACACTGAAGATTAAAGAAAAACAAACCACTTTTATAGTTTATCACAGGGATCACTAACTGAAACTGCACTTGAATGAAATATATATATATTTAAATATATATATATATATATATATATATATATATATATATATATATATATATATATATATATATATATATATATATATATATATATATATATATATATATATATATATGAAGGAAGTATTACAACGCAGCGCTGAGTAAACGAGGAGACGACAGTGCCATCCCGCGGAGAAAGGTGTTATTCGCCAGATCACCCCTGGATGCCGACGCTGACGGTCGTGCTAGTGAAGGGCAGACGGCCCTGTACTGTAATGTAACTGAAGTTTGGGCAAGACGGCCCCTAGAAGTATCTTTGTAGTTTTCAGCGACTGTTGTAGATGTTACCTCAACTTAACTCAA
The DNA here is from genome assembly GCA_907164885.2 of Dolomedes plantarius. Lineage (NCBI taxonomy): Eukaryota > Metazoa > Arthropoda > Arachnida > Araneae > Dolomedidae > Dolomedes > Dolomedes plantarius. The sequence goes on from OU015496.1 coordinate 189,225,842, forward strand.
ATCCTTTTGTACATAGCTTCTTTTTTTATATTAATCAAGTTTAAATATAGAATAGTTAAAATTACATGCATTATTGTGAATTTATTGATTACTTAAGAATTCGCTTCCCACAAATGGGGGCTCGGCCGGGATAGCTTAATTTTAAAACACATAAGTGAATATTAGTGATATTAGTGATATTAGTGAAAGACTGTGAACATTAGTGCCTTTTACATGAACATTAGTGCCTTTTACTGTGAACATTAGAAACTAATTGACTTTTGGATTACCTGAAAAGAAATACATCTGTGAACCCAAGAGACCAAAACGGTAAGCGAGTTCTTATTCTTATTATATTGCATGATGGAAGCATTAGAAAAAAATTTGAAAAAGCGTACTACGCTGAGAACGGCCACGACAAAAATAATTAAGAGATTGGAAGCCGTTATGCATGAAACTCAGCCAGATGTAGATTTAATAGACGAATTACTTACACTTCTAACCGATAAGGAAGAAAACTTAAAATTAATAGATAGTCAGATTGAGAATGATATTACAGACGAAAAACAGCTTGAAAAAGAAACAATTTCAGCAGAGAATTATCACGAAGACGTAATAATAGCTAAAGTCCGTGCTAAAAAAATTATTAAGAAATTAGAAACGGTAAGTAAGAATCAAAATAAATCGACAGAGTTAAGTTCAGAAGATTCGTTTTCTAGAATCGCCACACCAGTGAAACTTCCGCGTTTAGTTATTGAAGCATTTAATGGCGAAATAAGTAAATGGCCAAATTTTTGGGCCCAATTCAAAAATGCAATTCACGATAGCGAAGTATTAACAGAAGTGGAAAAATTTAACTATCTGATCACATATTTATCTGGTGACGCGAAAACAGCTATTTCTGGTTTGTCACTCGTAGCTGAAAATTATAAAAAAGCTATTTCAATTTTAGATTCTAGATTTGGAAAGGTAGAGTTAATCGTGGACTTTCACGTGTCAAAATTATTAAACCTGACGCCGTGTAGAAATTCAAGAGATGTAGGAACACTACGCAAAGTTTATGATACAGTTTCCGTTGAAGTGAATGCGCTACAAAGTCTTGGTATTGAACCGAACACGTACGGAACGTTACTATTCCCTATTTTGATCAAAACCATTCCGCACGATATAGCTCTAGAATTGAATAGATCCACCGAATCAGAAAAAAATAAAATTACGGATTTGCTACAATTTTTGAAAAAAGAAGTAGAGTCGCGAGAACGGACATTAATTTTAACACAAACGCCGGATAATGAGAATCAGAATCATTTTAAAAACATAAGTATGAAACGACACAATTTTGAGAAACAAACTAAAGATTCGTACAGATGGAATGAAAACAGAAGTAAAGAAATCAAACCAAAATTTAATTACAGGGACCAGTATCGGAACAAACACTCTAACATAGTCTGTAATTCTTGTAATGAAATTGGGCACAAATCTAATGAATGCCAAAACAAAGCTCGAGGATTGCGTTGCTTTAAATGTTCGAATTTTAATCATAAAGCTGTTGATTGTACTAAAGATGTGTTTAAAATTAAATCTTATGCTAATGATGATAAAATTAAAAAGAAAATTACTATTATGGGTTATGAAACTAATGCATTGTTTGACAGCGGTAGTGAAATTACAATGATCAAAGAATCTATTTATGAAAATCTTAGTAAACCAGAACTAAAGAACGATCATATTATTTTAAACGGTATCGGTAATGGGGAAGTGACTCCTTTAGGCTACTTTAATGCGGAAATAAAAATAGACAACTGTGTTATAACTGGTGATATATACGTTTTGAAAGAATTGTGCGAAGACGCTATTATCGGTATGAATGTCATGAAACAGTTTAATATCATATTAGATGAAAACGGAATGAGAGTTACCGGGGAGCGAAAAAACTATCATGTAGGAATCATTCGAATATGCCGAAAACGTGTCAAGGACACAGAGGGAGAAGATTCGCCACTCCATAATATAGACAAAACATCGAGCGAATTCGAAAGACTGTTTACAATACGAGACGCCATAAGCGAGAGCGAAATTGACATCTGCCATAATTTAGACTCGCGATTGAAAACAGAAGTTGCGGACCTCATCGCGAATTACAAACCAAACAAAACTAAGAACACGGGGTTAAAAATGAACATTGTTTTGAAAGACGAAGTTCCTGTGAAACAGCGTTGTCGGAGATTTCCCTTTGCAGAGCAAAAAATAATCGAAGAGCAAATAAAAATTTGGTTGCGTGATAATATAATTACAGAATCGTGTTCAGATTATGCTGCACCCGTAGTGTTGTGTAAGAAAAAATCAGGCGAGTACCGTTTATGTATTGACTACAGGCAGTTAAATAAAAAGATCGTTAAAGACAATTTCCCTTTACCCCTTATAGAAGACGCGTTAGATAGATTGGAACAATCAAAGATTTTCACGACGCTTGATCTAAAGAACGGATTTTTCCATGTTGATGTTGCAGAGAAGAGCCGCAAATATACAGCATTTGTCACTCACGAAGGACAATATGAGTTTTTAAAAGTTCCGTTTGGACTGTCCACTAGTCCCAGTGTGTTTCAACGATACATTTATACAATATTTAGAGATATGTTAAAAGACAACACCATTATTATTTATATGGATGATTTGATAATTCCATCGAACAATGAGAAAGAAGGTTTACTTAAATTAAAACGGGTGATGGAAAGAGCGTCCGAATATGGATTAGAGATAAATTTTAAAAAGTGCCAATTCTTGAAGCAAAACATTGAATTTTTAGGTTATGTAATAGAGAACGGAACAATTCAGCCTTCCCGAAGCAAAACATTAGCTGTTAAAAAATTCCCAGTACCCAAAACGTTGAGCCGAAACTAGGGATGCGACATCGATGTCGATGTTTTCAAAACATCGATGTTTTGATAAAAACATCGATGTTTTAAACATCGATTTATTGAAGCCGATGTTTTTTTAACATCGATGTTTTGTGCTCGATGTTTTACGTTGTCTCGATGTTTTTTTTTAATGAAAAAGTACCGAAATAAAAAAAAATTACCACGTAGCATAATTTTCACACTCAGTAAATGTAAGTCTGAATTCTGAAAAGGACGAATACAAAAGGGGGAATGATTCCTTAGCAAACAGACAAATGGCAATTAACAACCAATGAACCAATCAGAGCGCTTGGAATGTTCCTGACACTCCAGAACCTTCCATGGGGTTTTATTTTACAAATAGTATATACACGAGTGCATCCATTTAAGTTTTTGTTTTTTTCTGGGTTTATATAAGTTGACGTTATATAAACCGTTATATGACGTTATATAAACTTGTTAATATTATTAGTAAGATGCCTCCCAAAAGTACCGTTTGGAGAAATATTTTTACAAAACCTCTGACAAATTGGCGAAATGCAATATTTGCCTTAAGTCCCTCAAAACTTCTGGCAATACCACGAATTTATACGGACATTTGAAGGAAAAACATGGCGGTATATACACGCCATGTTTTTCCTTCCAATGTTTTTCTTCATATTTTTCCTTTGTAATTTTTTTACAACGAGAATTTTGAGTCATCAAAGTAGCCGAAAGCAACCAAGTGTTTGTCATTTGTGTCTGCCCAATCAGAGAGTAAAATTAAATCACCCCCTCCCCCCACGACTAACAGAAGTAATATTAATGTTAGAGGTTACTAAACCAGTTAAAAAAAATGGATGTTCTAAAACATCGATGTTTAAAAACATCGATGGTTTTTGGGCGATGTTTTATTAGCATCGATGTTTTAATATTGAATATCGATGTTTCAAAACATCGATGTTTTGTTATCGATGTCGCATCACTAGCCGAAACACCGTCCTAGTGACAACACGTTCGCACGCACAGTTAACTACTAAAATTGCAAGAGCACAAGATGACGACGAGTGGGTTAAGACTATCAAAGAATTAGTGAAATTGGGTAAAAACAATGATTATTCAATTGAAAAAGAAGTTCTATATAAGTACGAAAATGGAAAAGATGTTTTAGTTGTTCCGGAAGACTTGCAAAAAGAAATCACACGTGAAATTCATAACAAAGGCCACTTTGGAGTAGCAAAGATAGAAGAAATTTTGAGACAAGACTTCTACATGCCAAAAGTGAAAACGAAAATCGAAAGTGTCATTGCGAATTGTATTGAGTGTATACTGTGCAATAGAAAAAGCGGAAAAGTGAAGGATTTTTGAATCCGATTCCCAAAGAGAACTTACCATTAAGCACGTACCACATAGATTTTATTGGACCAATGCCCTCATCGAATAAAAAGTACCAGCACATTTTTACTGTGGTAGATGCATTTACGAAGTATGTTTGGCTCTACCCCACAAAATCAACGTCAGCTAAAGACGCCATCGACAAACTGAGGTTACAACAAACAACATTTGGAAACCCGTCAAGGATTATTTCAGATAAAGGTGGTGCATTTTTGTCCAACGAATTTCAGGAATTTTGTAAAGAAGAAGATATAGACCACATTAAAATAACAGCCGGAATTCCAAGAGGAAACGGACAGGTGGAGAGGATGCACAGAACCCTCATCCCGATTTTGTCGAAACTAACCATCGATGATGCAACCAAGTGGTATAAGCATGTACCTGCCGTTCAAAAAATTATTAACAGTACCATTTCAAGATCAACAAAATTTACACCGTTTGAGCTTCTTACTGGAGTTAAATTAAAAAGTAAAGAAGATTTAAAGATAAAGGAAATCCTAGAAGAAGAATATATCAAAGCAAGTATGGAAGACCGAGAAAACATGAGAGAAATAGCAAAACAGAATATATTGAAAATACAAGAAGAAAATAAGAAAAATTTTAATCGGAAAAGGAAGAAGTAAGACAATACAAAATTGGAGAATTCGTTGCGATTGAAAAAACTCAATTTGGAACTGGAACTAAACTGAAACCTAAATTTTTCGGACCCTACAAGATTACGAAAATAAAGTCCAACGACAGATTTGATGTCCAGAAGTTAGGCAACCACGATGGACCGAATGTCACAACAACTGCCGCAGATCGCATGAAACCATGGGCAGCTGAGCAAAATTAAATGTCATAATAACTTTAAGTCCTAGATACTGTTTTTTTTCCTTTTCTCTTTTTTTAGATTTCTGTACAAAGTGAGCAGTTTTGGAGGACCAAAACATCAAGATGCCCGAGCGATGAAGGAAGTATTACAGTAAACGAGGAGACGACAGTGCCATCCCGCGGAGAAAGGTGTTATTCGCCAGATCACCCCTGGATGCCGACGCTGACGGTCGTGCTAGTGAAGGGCAGACGGCCCTGTACTGTAATGTAACTGAAGTTTGGGCAAGACGGCCCCTAGAAGTATCTTTGTAGTTTTCAGCGACTGTTGTAGATGTTACCTCAACTCAACTCAAATCCTTTTGTACATAGCTTCTTTTTTTATATTAATCAAGTTTAAATATAGAATAGTTAAAATTACATGCATTATTGTGAATTTATTGATTACTTAAGAATTCGCTTCCCACACACATATATATATATATATATATATATATATATATATATATATATATATATATATATATAAATATATAAATTCAAATGAATAGGAAAGTTTAGGTAATGGGATTTATTTGTTTAGGAAAAGCATGCAACAGGATATTTACCACTGGGGGGACGCCTGGGGTAAAATTCCTAAGAGTGACTAGACCATATTCCTATTTAATGGTGTTTGGAAACTAACCCGAAATCAGTGGCGCACCCAGGATGTTTTCTTGGGGGGGGGGGGCGAGATGAATGGATAAAAATATTTATAATGCATGGGGAGGGGCCGAGATGAACGAATAAAAATATTTATAATGCAAAATCAATATTTCTACTTCTTTGGGGGGGGGGTGTTCAGGGCCCCCTGGGCCCCCCCCCTGGGTGCGCCACTGCCCGAAACAAGTGAGTTAGAGTAATACCTGAAGCTGCTTGTAGCAGAAAATGAAATTATAGAAATCTGGGAAATGTTCAAGATATCATGAGAATGCTATCATTACTATTCTATCATATATTATCATCTTATTAAAAAAATTAAATTTTCTCAGCATTCATACAAGTTACAGCACACATAATAGGAAAACAGATATTAATAATCTCTAATATTATAATATTCATACCAAAATAGTTAATATTCATGTGTGAAAATACAAAATAAAAATTTAATACTGCATATTAAAAGTCCACTTTCCCCTTCATAAAACTCAATTTTTTATTATGATTTAATTTTGAAGAATGGAATATAAGGAATCTTATGAAAAAAATTTAAGTCGATACGACAATTAGAACCGATTTTATGGCTAAATGTTTAAAGCTAATAGTAAAATAATTTATAGAAAATTTAAACTTTAAATTGCTTTTTCTAAAAACTGTTATTTTGAAAGTTGTGCGCACTATTTCTTCAAAACTAATCATCACAAATTGTTAAAATTTTTTGTATACATGTATATCTTGCATGTTTCTACAATTTCTACCTAAATTTAGGTATTTTTTCGCAGAAATTTTTTTTAAAATTTATATTATCTTGTACATTACAATACATTTGACTGAAAAAATATTTTTATGTGAAATATGGTAACTCTTTTAGGTGTAGATTAAATTATAACCTATGGATAATATATATACAAATAATTTAATATATATCTCTTATAGTTTTTAAAAAAATCTGCACATTGCATTGATCTAAGATTTACTATTCATAAAACATTTTTTTTTCTTAAATTAATTTCTAATAATCTCCCAACAATTCTGTTTTTTTTCTAATAGATAAAACTTTGTACAATTCACTTTTAAAAATTGGTTTAAATTAATTACAAATTAACTGTTTAACAACACATTAAGCTTGGTAGTAAAATCGGTGTATTTTTGTGCATGCAAAGGTGATCTCCCCCTTAAGAATTTTAATGAAGTTTAGCAAAAAAGGCAGTTCAAATAAACATTTTGAATGAAGATAAACAATTGTTAAGTTCAATAAATGAATTCATATTAAAAATGAACTTTAAAAAAAGCATTTCTTTTGAAAATACGAAAAATTCATATTAAAGCGTATGGTTTCCGTGTTATAGCGGCAACAGTACAGGCGCGCGCGCCATCTAGTGGTGGCGACCAAATCGGAGACACATTTTTAACACTGAGCTTCCCCTCCTTCTGTAGCTTCATGATTTAAATAATGATCAATAGTGATACAAAAACTATTGGTTGTGTGCACCATGCTGTCTGAAAACGTCGATGTGCTCTCTACCACAGGAAGTTGAGAGCTACTGATCTATGTGTTCTCTCCTCTTTCCTTCTTTCCTTCTTTCCGTACCTATATACAGTATGCCCACTAAAGTCCCTTCCCACCCTCTTAACTTCGGAACGGCTGCTGCTATATTCATAAAAGTGGTGTCTAGGTATAGTAAAGTAGCCATGCGCTACTGAATGAAACCACCGACCGTGTCACCTGGTGGAAAACTTCGGAGTTAGCATTCCTATCACAAAAACGGAACGAGATAGGGAAAAAAAGTGATTTACAAAGTTGTAGAAAATCATCTATTTAATACGAAAAGATACCTTGGGGACATTAATGAGAAGACTACAATGGTTAAAACGAGCATTTGTTTTTTCGTGATTTCCTACACTGTGACGTGACAAAAGGTTCTGAGAAAGAAAAAAAACAACTAATTTTTAACAATATACCTTTATTTGAGATGTTCAAACTTTTCACCGTCAGCTGCAATACACATTTGGATCCTCGTTTAAATGTCACGTTGCACATGTTGGAGCATAGAGCGTGACACGTTAGCACAAGCGTCCGTAATACGTCGTTTAAGGTCCTGCAATGTTTGTGGAGGGGTCGTATACACCTGCTGTTTCGGGTATCCCCACAGGAAAAAGTCCAATGGAGTCATATCAGGCGAACGTGGAGGCCACTCTTCGAAACCGCCATACCCAATTATTTGGTTCCCGAATTCCTTGACGAGGTACTGCTTCACTGGAGATGTCTTATGAGCAGGCGCGCCGTCATGTTGAAACCATACATTCCTAAGATTAAACAACGGCAGGTTCTCCACAAAATCGGGTATTACGTTCTGTAGCAATTGTAAATATCGTGCACCCGTTAACGTGCCATTGTAAAACATTGAGCCGATCATCTTGTTATTGTAAATTGCACGCCAAACGTTAATAGCAAACCGCATTTGATGTGGAACGTCGGTAAAACATCTAGGATTTTCCAGCTCCCAGTAATGGGTGGTTTGCCTATTGTACATGCCATTTGATGAAAAGCATGCCTCATCCGTCCACACTATATCTGCCAAGAATGTTGGCTGGATCTGTATCTGATTCATGACGAAGTCGCACCATGCATAACGTCGCTCGGCATCCCCGTCCACTAAAACCTGTTGAGGCGTTGGTCGGCATGGATGAGCGCCTAATTCTCTTAGGATTTTCCAAACCTGATTTTTGGAGAGGCCACAGTGTTGACTGATCTCTCTTGTGCTGCATTTCGGATATGCAAGGGCGTATGCTAATACCTCATCCGATTGAACTTGCCGTCCTACCTTAGCTGGTCTGCGAGATCGAGGTCGAATAGTAATGCAGCCTGTCTCCCTTAAACGTTTTACAACAGCTCAAATACTGAGCTTTGGAATACTCAGCCATGATCACGAGCATCAACATACTACAACCCCGAGAAGATGTCTCTTTTATAGCTGTCTCAGGTGAACAGGCGTGGCGTTTCTTACGTATTTGCATACTGCAAAAATTTCGAACACCAAGCGCAAATTTCTTTGAGTTGATGCGACACTATTTTACACGATCTACGTATTGTCTACTCTGTTTATAAAGACAATCAGTACAAGGATGAAACCCTCGGAGTTTGAACCGCTGTCCTTTTGATTGGGGATCAAAAGCGATATACCACTGTGCACATTGCGGTGTCGTGTTTTGCCCGAAAGATAATCATTTCTCCTTTCGTTCAAGTTTCGTGACGTCACAGTGTAGGAAATCACGAAAAAACAAATGCGCGTTTTAACCGTTCTATTCTTTGCATTAATGTCCACAAGGTATCTTTTCGTATTAAATCGATGATTTTCTACAACTTTGTAAATCACTTTTTTTCCCTATCTCGTTCCGTTTTCTAGATAGGAATGCTAACTCCGCAGTTTTTTACCAGGTGGCGCGGTAGGTGGTTTCATTCAGTAGCGCATGGCTACTTTACTATACCTAGACACCACTTTTACGAATATAGCCGTTCCGAAGTTAAGAGGGTGGAAAGGGACTTTAGTGGGCATACTGTATATATATATACAGTGGAATCTCAATCTATTGTTTTTCAAGGGACCGACTGAACTGAATGATAAATGCGGGAAAACGATAGATGCGGGAACATAACAAAGCAATATGATAGTCGGGACTGGGTGAAATAAGCGATACATACGGTAAAGCGATGATTCGGAGAACGATCGATCGAGATTCCACTATTGTGTATATATATATATATATATATATTTATATATATATATCCTATGCCCGTCTCCGACCTCTCGGTCATAAGTCGACGAGCAGCCCAATACAAAAAAGAACGAATAAAATAGTCAGTAAAATTAAAACCACTGTCTCTTGTATAAATATCATTAAAGTTATTAATAATAGTAGAGCAATCGTTGAGGTGCAGTCCAGTCATAGGTGCGCCTTGATCACACAGCGGGCACACATCCGTGTCAGTCACTCCGAGTCTATACGATAGGTGTCTCTGCAAATAATCATGGCTTGTAAGGAGTCTGAAACAAGCTACCCCGACCGCTCTTGGCAAGGAGCTAGGGATTATTGCTTTCTTTTTAATAAAGAGTGTATATATATATATATACACTGGTGAAATAAATTAAGAGAATTTGCATATTTTATCGAATTTCATGAAAAGAACTGAAATGAATGTAAAACCACTGCTTCTAGACAAAAATGCAAATCTTGTACGTCAAATACGTAAGCGTACACGTGTGTGTAGGCGGAGCCAGTAGAGAAACAGGCTTTATAAGCGCGCGTAAGTTAAGACGCATTTCGACCAGTGCCTGACATCAATATCCTAAATCAAGATGACCAGAGCATCCTAAAAGATCTTATTGAAGACGGCATTCCTATCAAATTCCGAAACAGCCTGGAAAAGGTCCATCAACTTGCTTACGAAATGTACAGATTAGGTAAGCATGGGAACCATCTAAATGAGCTCTATGCTCAATTAACCAACACTAATCTTCCCTCTACTTCAACTAACCCTAACAAAAAACCTAGGACAGAATCTAATGATGATTTTCCTTCTCTCCCTACCAAGCCTATGGCTAACGCCAATGATTTTCGTTTTCCTTCTGCCCGTCTTACGGCTAAAAAATCCATATCTATTGGAGGATTAACTCAACCAACTCCCTTAAAAAATAAATATAGTGCTCTACCTGAACAAAATTTAAATGCTAGCACTTCTAAAAGCCCTCGTATCAGTAACGCAACCAGTAAAATCAAGCACCTTACAATAGTAAAAACAGAAAACTATAGGGAAATTCTTTCAATACTAGCTGGTAAGGATGATTCAAGGAAATTCCATGCCAAGATAGGAGCGGAATTTATTAAAATTAACCCTTTCACTGTTGAAGATCACAAAGGAATAACTGAGTGCATGAAAACAAATAACATCAAAGGTTTCCTTCTCCCTCTGGGAGTAGTTAAACCCCTTAAAGTTGTCATAAGAGGTCTACCCATTGACTATTCCCCAGAGGAAGTCTATGAAAAATTAAATGACTTAGGATTCCCAGTAATTAAAGTCGCTCAATTGCAGAGAAAGGACCAAACCAAGCTGCCCCTATATCAAGTACAACTCACACCAACAGACGAGGCAAAAAATATCTACGAACTAAATTCCTAATTTTATATAAGAATCTACATTGAACCCTACAAATCACCCTTCAAATCTAATCAAAGCTTCCAATGCCAGCATTTTCATCACCACTCCAAAAACTGCTATATGAACCCTCGCTGTGTTAAATGCGCAGGTGATCACCATACGAAAGATTGCCCCGATGGGAAAAAAGCCCAAATTATAAAATGTTGTAACTGTCAGGGTGATCACCCTGCAAATTATCGTGGATGCCCCAAATTCCCTCATAATATTATAGCGAAGAAGAAGGCTGAAAAAGAAGCCAAACAACAGGAAGCTAAAGTTTCAAAATTAGGCTCAGCTGGTATTTCATATGCGCAAATGGCAAACCCTAACCCCACCACTACTTCAGAAAGCAACCCCTTAACAGAACAGGAAGTATCCCCAGTCCCAAATCTAACTCCAGTCAATAAAAACACATTCACTCTTTTAAAACAATTCCAAGAAATCCAACAAATAATAAATAGTATGATAGAAGAGCTTGGTATTCCTGACTTTTCAGGAATACTTAATCAATTAAGAACCGTAAAAGCTGACATGAAAAATAAAGATTCCGTTGAGGACAAAATTTTTTGCTTCGTCAACGGTATGAGATTAGTTACTGAACCTCTTGGTTAATGCCCCTTCCCCCCTTCTCTTTCTCTTTTGGCATGGAATTCTAATGGAATCAGAGTTAAAATCCGTGAGTTCAAACAATTTATATATGAGCATAACCCCCATATCATCCTTCTGCAAGAAACACATCTCAGACCAGAGGATAATCTAAATGTACCTAACTACACTACTTATAGAACTGACTACGTAAGCTCCACTATCCCCATGAGAGGCACTGCTATCTTAATTAAAAAATCTCTACCTCATCATGAAATTGTTCTACCTCCTCTTAAAATTATCAATCTACAGCTATAAACTTAAAACTTCAAAATCTCCCTCTTTATACTATCATCTCTACTTATATCCCCCCAGGCCACAGAATTACTAACGTTAAGTCTGATTTAAACACTTTAAATACCATAAACACTAACACCTTAATTTTTGGAGATTTAAACGCACAACATAAACTTTGGAACTGTTCCTCGCAAAATTGTTACGGTAATTTAATCTATAATTTCACAAGTAACACCAATTTTGATATCATAGCCCCCTCTACCCCTACTCACTTTAATAATCACAATAGCAGTATTATTGATTTTGCGCTTGTTAAAGGTATTCCCCATGACCTTACCATAAACACTTTATGTGCTCTTTCCTCCGATCATAATCCTATTGAAATTAAACTCCCACTTGATAACAACCCTCTAATTATTAACTATACCAAACACATTAATTGGAATTTATTTAAATGTAATCTAGAAAATACTCCTTACATCCCCCCCATTGTAAATAATATTAACGATCTGGAAAACTTAGTTACCAGTATAACTACAGACATTAACAACAGCCTAAATAATAGTACCAAACTAATCCCCCCTAAAACTAACACCTTACACGACCAACATCTTAAATCTTAATCAACAACAAAAATAGGGCCCGTAAAAATTGGCAATATAACAGAACTCCCGAAAATAAAACTAAAATGAACCAAGCTCAGGAAGACTTTAAATACTACCTTCATGACATTTCTAATAAAAACTGGCAAAATTACATAGAATCCCTTGACACCACCGAAAACTCCATTTGGCGAGCCGCTGAAAGGTTTAAAAATCAATATCATACCATTCCCCCCTTAAAAGACCCTGATAGTAACTCCTATGCACAGACAGTACAGGAAAAATGTGAGCTAATAGGTAAAAATTTTGCTAAAAACTTCACTCCGAATCCCATCCTTAACAATAGCACAGAAAACATTATTAATACTAATATTAATCTTTTCCTCAGCACCCCTCATGACAGCCCAACTCCATACATTGTCCCCATTGACGTTATTAATATGATAAAAAAACTCCCTAATAAAAAAACCCCAGGTGAAGATAATATTAACAATACCATGCTCAAAAACCTCGCCTACAAATATATCTTTAAAATTACTATTGCTATCATCTCCATCATTAAATTTGAGCATTTCCCCCATAGTTGGAAAAATTCTATTATTATCCCTATTCAAAAACCTAACAAACCCAGCAATTCCCCTAGCAGCTACAGGCCCATTAGTCTTCTAAATTCAATAAGTAAATTAGCTGAAAAATTCATAGTTAAATATATTAATGATCACCTTCAAGAAAATAACATTCTCATCCCTTATCAATTTGGCTTTAGAAAATCCCTCTCTGCCCCTCACCAAGTTTATCGGCTAACAGAACATCTTACACATGCTAGGAAAAATAAGCAATCCACTGCAGCCCTTTTCCTAGACATTTCCTTAGCCTTCGATAAAGTCTGGATCGATGGACTCATCCACAAACTAATTAACTATAATTCCCCCCCCAAAAATCATCAGGATTCTTATTTCTTACCTAAAAAATAGAACTTTTCAGGTCAACATTAATGGTCAGCTTTCTAGCAAATTTAATATCTATAGCGGCCTGCCACAAGGCAGCGTCCTCGCCCCCATTCTTTTTAATTTATTTGTTAATGATTTTCCAATTCACTCTAATGTAAACTTAGCAATCTTTGCGGACGACACAGCCGTTTATTCATCTTGTAGAAATTTTAAATATGCGGTCAAAAACATTAATAAGTACATGACTATCATCCAGCAGTGGCTCGACAAATGGAGAATCAAAATTATCAATGAAAAATGTATTGCAGTTATGTTCACTTCAAAGCGTAAAAAATCCTTCTTAAATCATCAAATTAAAATCGGAAACACAAATCTCTCCTGGTCTGAAACTGTAAAATATCTTGGCATTGTTCTCGATAAAAATATCACTTTTAAACATCACATCACACATGTTAGGAACAAGTTTCGAGCAGCTCGCAGACTAATATACCCCTTAATTGCTCGGAACAGCAAATTAAGCATTCAAAATAAATTGCTCATGTATAAATCGTTTCTTCGTCCTATATAAACTTATGGTGGGCCAGCATGGTCATACTGTACTGAAATGCATATTAAAAAACTAGCTTCTCAGCAGAGCAGCACGATCAGACAAATAATAAATGTCCCTTGGTACTTCCGTAATGTTGACATCTACAATGAAATCGGTCTCCCCACTCTCAAAAAATACCTCCAAAATCTAGCCATTAACTTTCACTACAATATTGATAATGATTTACTTAAAGATTTAGCAAATTATGATCATGCTGACCCCTCTAACAGGAAACGGCCTAGAGCCATCCTGTCATTTACTTAAATGTTTTGTCTTTCTTCCTTATTATAAAAAAAAATAAAAAATAATACTTGGCTTGCCAAGGTAAAAAACAACAAAAAATTTTATAAAACAAATAAAAATGTATTTCTATCCTTAAACTTTCTCTATTAATTTTATTCATCTTTGCATCGTATGTAGACCCTCTTTTCTACTGCCCTGCAAGATGCTTACTCACTTTTTCTTATACTAGTCCAGTCAATTTGTGCTCAAAAGGGGCCCTCGAGGGAAAATTTTGGGGTAGTTTTGATTTCTTCCATTTTATATGTTTTTTGGGGTGCTGAATCCGAATCTGAGGTTTGTTAACAAAATTTCGTGACGCAACATTGAAAAAAATGCAAAAATAGCTGAAAATTTTCATTTTTAGGTGGTTTTTTGCTTATAACTCGGAAACTATCAACTTTTCGTATATAACCCTATTTATAAAAAATTAAAGTACATAAAATTTCCTACAAATTTCACTATTTAGGTTTTTTCTCCGACGGACCGTTTGGGCTCAAGCGCTATTTGAAAATTGGCGTATTTCGGCTGGCTCCGCAAAAACCCACTTTTTACACTCCAAAACTTATCATTAAAGGCTGTCATTTAATTCCTCCTTCCAATACAATGTAGGATTTTCAAAATCACATTGTAATTAAATTCTGTGCAAATATAATTCCGTCTTGTACGTCTTTTCATGTTATTTATTCTCGGCGAGCCTCACCAAATGATTTTATAACTGCCCCGTTTGGTTTAAAAGCCCTCTTTCCTTCCATTCGATTCCTTCACAGACGATTCAAGGCGAACTACGTCACCGTGTACATGCGTACCCAATCAACACCCCCTGTATCCGATATAGGGGTGTTGACCCAGTCTCAAGTCCCTTCATATTGTTCACGAGGTTTCCCCCCCTCCCCCCTCGAAAAAAAATAAATAAAAACACCGGCCATCCGATTCCTACCAGTGACAGTGCGAAGGAAGTAAGTAGTTCAGTGTTAGAATCCAACGACAACACGATTCAAAAGTTATATTTACGCGTAGTGTTAAAAATGGCTTCAAATGTGTGTTTTATCTGTGATGAAGTGCTGGATAATAACGTAGAGAAGGTGATAACGGTGTGGCAAAGACGTTTGAAAACGTTTATAGAGTCAAGAAAGAAGAGGAAGGATTGTGAGCATGTTCAGCTACGTGAAAAATCTGCAGTTGATGTTCATGAGCGATGTCATACAAACTACATTAATAAAAGAATGATTGCAGCTCATTTGAAGAAGGCGGAACAGGGTAGAGAGCAAGTCAAAAGACGTTCTACTGAAGCGCATTTCAATTTCAAAACTCATTGTTTTATGTGTGGCCTCGTCATAACACCTGACTTTATAGAACAACAAAGAAAAAAGAAAACCAATCGTAATATTGTGTATCAGGTTCGAATTTTGAAAGTCAAGGAAACTATCATAAAAAGGGCAGAAGAACGTGGTGATGAGTATGGACAAGCCATAATCAAACGTCTTTTGCCTGTCTCAGACTTGGTGGTTTCTGATTGTCAGTATCATAGCTTATGCATGAGATAATTGTACAATCGCCCAAAAATTCAAGAGAAGAGAAAAAGGGGTCCATTCGCCAATCATGTTGAAGCAACAATGGAATATGTCTACACTTATCTTGAGAATAGTGATGGAGAATGTCAGTTTACGCTAGACGAGTTGGTGGACCAAATCAAGGGTGATTATCGTCCTGACATAAAGACAGTTAAAGCTCATCTACTCAAAAAATATGGAAGCGATATAATAATGACCTTTTCTCCAAACAAGAAGCTGGTAGTGTGTTTCAAAAACACAGGGTATAAAATTTTAAATGATGCTTGGTACCAGCAGACGTTAAAAAATGAACAAGAGGAAAGACTCCGGATTATTAAGACGGCTGCTGCAATTGTTGTTGAGGATATCCGGAGCCATGTTTATGAGACCGCACAGTACCCCCTCTCCTGATTAATTTTTTTTAGGAAATGAGGAACTCATTCCTGAAAGTCTCCGCACATTTATGAAAACAGTTGTACTAAACAAAAAACGTGGGGACCATGATATGTGGAAGAAGAAGAACACAGAACTGGCTCATAGTCTTGCAGCATCAGTGAGGCCCAGATCATTCATTTCACCAGTCCTCGTAGGGTTGGCAGTGTTTCTGTACAAGAAGTACGGCTCAAGGAAATTAGTCGATGTGGTTTCCTCATTGAGATTTTGTTCGACTTACACAGAGGCTGTCCGCCTGGAAGCATCAGCTGTCAGCAGCGATCCGCTGAAAGTTAACCATCCATGCTTTTCACAGCAGGTGTACGATAATGCTGATTTTAATGTACATACAATCAACGGATACAGCACCTTTCACGTCATGGGTACAGACTGAAGAAATACGCTTACATGATGCGGAAGGTATGTCTAATCTCACAATCTATTTCGTAATCACTCATCTCTCCTTAAGATATGATCACAAGTTGTTGTTTTCTCACCACCTCTTTCATTTTCCAGATGAACAAGCCCCGACTCTGACGACAGAACAACCCGAACCTGTGCCAGGACTCGCCGCCTTCGAAGAACCTCAGCCAGGACCCTCTAAACGACAACTGCTCATATAATAATATAATATATGATCATATGTATTGTAATACAATATAATAAAATGTAATAATTTTTCAAGATTTTTTTTTGGAATTTCAACTTTTTTGTAAACAATTACAACTAATTTGTACAATTTCGGACTTCTTTAAATAACTTGAACATTATTTTATTTTTGAAAAAATTACCTGTACCTCTACATATACGATCTAAATAAGGTATGTGCAGAGAACTGGGAGGAATTCACTAATTGACAGCCATTAATAATAAATTAGAATTTTGGAGTGGAAAAAGTGGGTTTTTGTGGAGACAGCCGAAATACGCCAATTTTCAAATAGCGCTTGAGCCCAAACGGTCCATCGGAGAAAAAAACCTAAATAGTGAAATTTGTAGGAAATGTTATGTACTTTAATTTTGATAAATAGAATTATATACGAAAAGTTGATAGTTTCCGAGTTATAAGCAAAAAACCGCCAAAAAAGGAAAATTTTTACCTTTTTTTGCATTTTCTTCAATGTTGCGTCACGAAATTTTGTTAACAAACCTCAGATTCGGATTCAGCACCCCAAAAAACATATAAAATGGAAGAAATCAAAACTACCCCAAAACTTTCCTCCGAAAAACACAATTTGACTGGACTATACTATGAACTCACGGATTAGCAGCGGCCCAATCATTTCACTCCTTTCCTATACTCTGTTTCATTGGTTCCCCTCAGCTTATTACCTGAAAGTCTGCAATTGAGGGCGTGGCCCAGGAATTGCAGTTGCGACCCATTTCCTATGGTCCTATGGTCCATAGGGTTATTCAAACAAATCTGTCGACATGGATGGACGGTATTGTGACTAGAGATTCCTCTGAGACGTAACCGGAGACAGTTGAACAATTGTAAGACTTTGAGAGGGGTCGTATAGTAGGCCTCAGAGAAGCAGGTTGGTTCAACAGGCATATCGGCCACCACCTCGGTCGGAGCAATATGGTAGTTGCTCGGTGTTGGCAAAAATGGATCACGGAAGGAATAGTCTACCGTCAGGGCGTCCCAGGAACACAAATGCGCGCGAGAATCGCGCAATCGTAAGACCAGCCACGTCCGCACCAACAACGTCGATAGAATCGGTTCGACGTCATTTACCACCTTCCAGACATCTGGTGGTATCAAGAGAAACCATTTGGAGACGACTGGCCGACGCAGGTTTAAGGAGCCGACGTCCATTAAGACGCCTACCACTGACTCCACATCATAGGCAGTGTCGATTGGATTTTTGCCGACCTCGGGCAATCTGGAGTGTGACCGACTGGAGGTGTGTGATCTTCAACGATGAATCCCGATTCAGTCTCAATGCTGATGACCAGCGCATGCGCGTGTGGAGGCGGCCAGGCCACCGGTCCGATCCGGCATTTGTTATCGAGAGGCATACGACGATTTCACAAGGTGTGACAGTGTGGGGAGCGATTTGTTGGGAAGCACGATCACCTGTAGTCATCCTTCAACGCGCTTTGACGGCACGCAGTTACGTGGACGAGATTTTAACGCCATTTGTACTGTCTATGCTATTAAATTGTAGTGAGTTGTGTTGCTATGCACGTACAGATTTCAAAATGGATCTGATATTGGCATGTATCGTTTTCTGAAAGATGAAAAATGACTTACCTCTGGATTAGAGCAGACTGGAAACCAAATGCTGGCTCAAGAAACTTCGGAAAACATTTTTAAACGGGTAAGGTTTGTTTTTTCCCCCCTCCATATACCAGATATGAAATCATATATCGTTTTTTTTCTAATAACTGTTGTGATGATGATGATATTTGTCTCGTGGATCTTGTGTATAGTTTTTAAACACACATTGTTAAATTTTAACATGATTCTAGTGTGTTTTAATGTCATACCTTTCTGATAAGATGCTCTTTTCCGATCAGAAAAGTGGATTTATTGTGAGTCGATATGCACTTGTTGTAGTTTCTGTTGAAACGGTGTTGAAGGGCGCTCATAGGGAGAATGCCCATACAAACATAGAGCTAACTTAATTTAACAGGAGTAATTGAAGGGTAAAGTTTTTGTTTAGATACCACTGGATCATTTGAGAAACCACGTTTTTTTTTTAAAAATCAAGTAGTTCTATGTAAGGCTTATGTTTAATAGGTTAAGATGCTAACATCTAAAATTTATTGTTGAATTTTAATATTTGAAAATATGTATTTGGTAACTTTTCATTCTTGTTTTACAATGGTTATCAACATAATTAAGATTTCATGTTTTAGATTCAATGACAAATGGCTATGACATATGTTCAGTGCTGTGACCAAGTTGTTTGGATTATAAAAGTTTTTAGTTCAAAGGATGTACAAAAAGATTATGCTTTTTGGAAGAACGCTCATTTTGTTCTGAAACAGATGTAATTCATAAATTTAATGCCATTTATTAAAGTATTATATACTGTAAAATTTATTGCAGTTGTTTGTAAACATTATTGTTATTTTGTTTATTGTTTAAATGTTTTAAACTGAGAAATCTGATTTACGTTTCAATATTTCATTGGTATTTATTTTTTGAAAAATTGTGCTTACTTAGTATTAGTTTTTTGGAGGAAAATAGACTGAAAGTAGATATCCCCTTTAATACAAGTAGAGTTACAGCACATGCCTTGTGCTGTAATCCTCCCATGGTATAGAAATCAAAAAGTCTGAATCATCAGTCTTTATTATGAATTAATTTTTTATCATATAAAATAAATTATGCTCACTTAATTATTAATACTTTCTCTTAAAGCATTTTAGCACTGCAAATCTAAGAAGATCATCTTCCTATTATAAGTCAGAATTGAATTGGTATGTCATATTTAGTTGCATTTAAATATTCAAAAATGTTGTTTGTATCTAGATTTAAGATTTATGAATTACAACTGAATGGTTACTTTCAGAGATTTGCATCTAGTGCATTTCTCTAAATTTGACTTTTCAGTTTTTAGCTTTAAACAACTGTACTTTATTTACTAATTTGGATCCTTTTCTAATCAGCTAAACTTTTATCTCACTAGGTAGCTGTATTGTTTCCAAATTCCACTTTAGATAATTCAGGAAATATTGCTGTGTATACAGGCCTTCGATCAAAAAATTTTTTTGATTGGTTAATTAATTGTGTCATAAGCCATACATTGAAAGTGTCATTTTATTATGTGCTGCACTTTGTAACATGGCCCCATGTGTAATTGCCCCATTATGTAGTTATAAGGTAATGAAGAAATGTCCTTTGTCATTATTATATAGATTTTTATTATTTGTCATTTTTATATACGAATTGTAGTAAATGCAGAACTCATTTTAGAATTTCATGTAATCTTGCATTTTAAAAATTATTGATACATACTTATGATAGCTGTAAGGTTTCCAGAAATATTAATTTTCTAAGTTTTATAATTTTATTTGGTCAAAGTTATACGAATTTTAATTATGATTTTATTCAATTCTCTTTTTTTATCTAGTATAAAAATGATTTATACTAGATATCAAAGTTACATATTCTTTGAATAAATCTGTGGTTTAATACTTTTTAAGTTATATTAACATTAGATTGTCTTGTACATTAAACTATTGTATAGAAGTATGTATCAATAATTTTTAAATTATTGATACATGTATGTATGACAGTTTAAACTCCCCATGGATATTTCTGCCAGCTAAATATGCATTTCTTTTACTTTTACTGCTCCTAACTATAGAATATAATAATATTAGTTCTTCATTCTGTGATTCCGATTCCAAATCCACGAGAAGTTAAACTTTGGACGTCATCGTGCTAGGCTGACGTGTATGCCTGTGCTGGGTTCAATTTGCGGTGCCCCGACCCAACCCAAGCGAGAAGGAGGCGGGGCCTAGGCGTAGGCTGTGCGTGCTTTGGGTTCAATTTGCGGGCCTTATTGCCTTTCAACAATGCACTGCATTCAAAACTGTTGACTTGAGTATGCTTAAACGTTTCTCTGATAGCCAAACAACTAACGTAACATCTCATAACTATACATTTTTTCGTATCTTCTTTCACCTTTTGAGATTTTCAACCAAAATAAATCATGGAATGATGCAAGGAAGCCAGATGTTGCCTTTCTCGAATACACTCCGGTATTAATTGTAGGACGTTAAAGACCAGCGGCGCATTTGATTTTGAGGAGGAATAAATCCCTTGACTATGTTAGTATAGTATATACATTTTGGGCATGTGGAGGTGGTGTCCATATCAAACAATGAAATCAAGTCATTAACCCTTGTAGGTCATCCCAAGTTTACGTCATTGTTAATTTCCTTTTAAAATATTCTTTGCATTTCCTCGCAGCACAATCTTACATAACCAGAACCTAAAATTCAAGCTTCATAAATTATATAAAGCAGATTGTACCTAACTATGACGATATTTGTAGTAAAACTATAAAAAATCTCCGACGTAGAACTGATTTCCATCCGAAGTTAAAAAGTTTAAAATTAAGCAATAGCGATTTTTCCGACCAGACATTGATAGCGTAGATATTTCATTTTATCTCTAACCGGAGTTTTGGTATGATTTTTAAAATATCAAACCTCGAACTGAACTTGAATATCGTAGAAGTATACTTTATTTGTTTGTGTTTGTTTCAGGTTGTCGGAAATTAAACCAAAAGGAAGTGATAAAATAATTTAACAGCTCTCAGAACTCAGTGTATCTCTTGTGAAACTAATTCGAGTTTAAGTTTATAAGCTCTTCAGATGTCTAGTTTCTGTTTGCAATCGATTTATTAATTGTTTTAATTACGTCTCTGTAGGTTACTGACTTTGTATATGATGTCATACTCTTACAGTTGTAAACCTGTCGTATTTATCTTCATTCATCTGTGTGACATGAAACCAAAACGTCTGAAACCTCGATAGCAAAACCAAAACCACCCAAACTTAAAAGTTTTGGTTTTTTGGTATTTAAGGAAGCAACACCGGGGAATATTCCAAATTTGAAGTTGGTTAGTATCTTATATTTTCTATTTAATAAGCATTGCACCATGAGAAAGAAGTAAGAGAAATTCTATAACGTTTTATATGTAGTATTTTTAGTTTATCTTAGTTGAATAATACTGGGCATTGCAATTATTATTAGTAATACCTATTAGTAACGATTGTTTTAAAATTTTGTTGAATATGCCTATCAAATAAAGAACTATGCTTAATGCCATATATTAACATTTATGTGTTGTAATAATAATAATAATTAATGAATTTTTTTGTTTGTTAACATGCTCCTCGTGTTTTGAAAGTAGTTAAGAAGTTGAAAGATTTTGATAATCATACTAGTGATTTAAATTTTAATATTTTTGTATAAAGAAATTCCCCTAAAAGTAGTATTTTGTTGGTGCAAGTGTTGATCATGACGATATTCATCCCTATAACGAATAAGTCCCAGTATTATATTTTAAGAGACAATTTAGTTCTAAAGAAAAAAGAGTGAGTCTTGTACTTAGTTAATTACTCTTCCTTTGACAGTAATTAATCATTTGATATGAGCTTCTTGTAGGATTTAATTATCTCATTACAATAAATTATTTACCTTCGATTGTGCCTTCGATTGTTAATATTTTGTTCCTTGTTATATAAAAGTACAATTTTATTAATTTATTTTTATAAAGGCTATGTGAGAAAATAAGGAACTGTTAAAAATTGATGAAAACCTTGCTTAGTACTCCTTTGAAAAGTTATAAATAGGTTCCAAAATATCCTGTACTTGATATTCCCCTGTAAAAATACTACTAGACATATAATTCATTTTGTACTTAAGTTGTTGACTATGCAAGAAATTTGGAGTCACAAAATTTAACTATCATACACATTTGATAGTAGTTTGAGACTAAAGGTGAAGTGACTACTTTATGAAATCAAGTTAATTTAAATCATGTTAAACCATAGAATAAGGATGTTGTTGCAATAAAATTTTAATCTTGGGAAGTGGTATAAATTTAAATTTATTATAGGTTTGTGAGTAAATCTTTCAAGAAAAATATTCAAGCATGAAAAGTATTGCTTGTTGGAAATGTATTTTTTTATTTTTGTATTGTTTTTTTCTGTTAATAGTAGTACACACTTAAATTAAATTTTTTCTCTAAAGCATGAAAATATTTAAAAATACTATTATATAAACTAAATATTAGAATCGATTACTAGTATTTCTTAAAATCTAACTTAAAACTTGTGTGGACAGTAAATAAATATTAGCCACAAAGTTATTTTATCATCTTTTGAAAACATTTCCACCTCTCTCTCTATATATATCTCTCTTTAAAAAAGAAAAAAAAAAGGGGGGCCCCAAACCATTATTTCATCCTTCAAACCATTATTTTCAATTATTTAATACTTAATGCAGTGTTTTGTTGAAAATTTACTGCTAAAATTCTTTTAGTTTTAATGCTGTTTCTTTTGTAATTTAATATGTGCATGTAGTTAAATGTGATTTTCTCTGTAAAAATTCTGAAAATGATAATAAAATGTATCCACAAGCTTAGTAGATTGTTAAGAACATTATTTTTAACATAAAATTATAAATACTATAGAAATGTTAAAAACTGTAAAATTAAAATATAGCAAAATTTGGGGACTGTTTTAATATTGAGTGAAGAAACTGAAAGAAATGTAAAAGATGGTTTGTAACGTATGTGAAACATTAAAAATTTTAAAAAAAAATTTAATAAGCTCAAGGAAAAGTGTTACTGGTTGTCCTGTATTATATAAATATCTATTTGTACTTTTTAACTCTCAATAAAAGTATGAGAAGAATTAGAAATTTCAGAAGATTATTAATTCAGTTATACTGCATTTAAAATTTTTCTAAGACTCATGCATACTAAAAATGTATTTTTATTGTATTTAAATTTTTGACAAAATATTGAACTATCTAACTTCAGGGTTCATGTGTCCTCAAATTTTGTATAAACTATGAAAATTATGAAAAAACTAAAAGTTTTAAATTTTTATTTCAAAATTATAATTCTGTTCACTATTAGTATTCTGTTTATTTTATTCTTTTAAAAGAGAGTATTAACACTTCCAAAATTTTATTAAATTATTTTCTAAATGTGAGATTTTTTAATATTTATATGTATTATGACTTGTAGTATTGCTATTAAAAATATTTTTACTAAAAGCCTTAAAATATAACTGTAAATTCTTTTTTTCCAGAAGTGTTAATCATAGGCTGGGAAGTATTCTACAACAGATTTATAAGATAGATGTTGCTTTAGAACCTGATCATTCATCCAAGAAGCAACTGCTTTTATCATTCCTCAAGAATTTTAAAGATTACTGTTCACAGAAAAGTGCTTTGTTTGTAAAATACTTTCAGCACTTTTACCTAACTGGCAGTTATTTTGAAGGTTTAAGAGTGAAGGAAGCTACTGAATTTGATGTGAATGTAGCGTTTGATTTCCCATTTAGTGAATTGAATTACATGGTATGTACCCCTCTCCATTTCCTAAATTTTCTAAACATTAAATTTTATTTAAGAGATTTAAAAGTCTGGAAAAATGATATTTTTTACATCAGTATCCAAGCAAATGTCTTATCATAATTTATAGTTATAATGATAATCAGTTTGATGAATTGAAATGAATGATTTCTAAGTAAAGATTTGTTACTAAGTACATGTGTAGTTTCTTAAGTATGACTCACATGAACAAAAAATGTTTTCTTCTAAGTCTTAATAAGGTATATCATAATGTTTAACAGAATTTTATACTTTTGTGTCCTTCAACAACTCACAGTTTAATTTTTTATACATGTTTTACATATGTAGGTATTTTTTTATAGGCTCTTTCTTTGTACTGGAAAGACTTCTTATTTTGGCAGTTTTCAAACAGTGATCTGAGTCTATATTAGCACATGTATAGGATCTCACATCTAATAAATAAAAGGAATGTCTTGCTTCTATAAATGATGACTCAGTCTGATTATAATAAATTCTTTTATATAATCTCAGTGTGGCCATATGAATGTTTTTGTAATATAAATGTGTGCTACCAATAACTGTATTGTGTGTCCAGCAGAATCTGTAAAGCATGTTTCCATTACTATAAATCAAGTAGAAACTATATTTGCCAATAACTGGTTAAAAATCTTTCTTTTCCGCTTTTGCATTAAAGTCCATTTTTATGTCATTTGTAGGACAGCTATCAAAAAGTTAGGATCAATTTTCTTAAAAAGCTCTCTTTTCATCATTTTATTAATCCTTAGTTAGTTTTAGGTATGGTTGGAGAAAAGTTAATAACTCTATTTAAAAAAAAAAATCTGCCTCTGATTCTGATTTTAAACTGCCTGGGTTCTGAATTGTGCCAAATCAGTGATAATAAATGGTTTCCATAGACATGATACAAACAAATTAAGTTTAATTGAAAGATGACAGTATCATGCTGAAATTTCATAGCTGCCATACAGTCATTAATAAAGGTTTGTTTTTAGCCAAATTATGTAATGATCAATAAAATGATTTTGATGTGGTCATATGTCTTCTATATCAAAAAAAAAAAAGAAAAAAAAGTCAATTGTTTGAATTAATAATAATCATAAATGTTATCAAAAGTATTCCTCGATGAATACAGAGAAGTTACTTCTGAAAATATTGTTGAAAAATTTATTTAAACTCTTAAATTATGAGTTACATTAGTTTCTTGAGCAATTTAATTAAATTATTTCCAAGTTTATCTTTATTTTGAACTATATTTTGGCATGATATTTATAACCTATGAATATTGGATTGACTAAACAAGTAGAAGGACATCTACTTTTATATCTGTCATAAATGAGCAAAAAGTGTGGGGGAATTATTCTATATTGAAATCCCTTTATTAGGAGTAGAGGTAGACGTAAAGATGCTCTATAACACGATAGTTCTATAAATTTATCTTCGAGATTATGAAAATCTCCTTCATAAATATTTTTTACTACAAAATAGACCTGCAACTTAGATTTTTAATAATTCTAGATGAGGAAAGACCTCAACAG
Source organism: Dolomedes plantarius (assembly GCA_907164885.2). Lineage (NCBI taxonomy): Eukaryota > Metazoa > Arthropoda > Arachnida > Araneae > Dolomedidae > Dolomedes > Dolomedes plantarius. Next base: position 189,251,688 of record OU015496.1, read on the forward strand.
CTCTTAAGATTATATGATAGCCCCCAACCCCAGGGTATGCTAACCACAGTTTAAGAACTACTGATTAGCAGACTATGCTTCTGGTATACATGGTATATATATCCTGCTAGTTTATTTTCTACTTTAGGAAAAATAGTTTTTAGCCACAGAAAGAAAAGTGTAAATTTAATTTCAATGCTTGGTATATAATTCAGTATGTTCTGAAATGTTTATTGATTCATTTCTCTGGCATTAATAAAAAACCTCAATTTAATAATTATTTTTTGAAAGTCTGATTGTGTTAGTTAAATTGACTTTTCATTTTAAATTAATTTTAATTATAAAGGTTTTTCTGTATATTTGTATATATAGACACTACCCTACTTACGAATGAGTTACGTTCCACGACTGTTCGTATCTTGAATTGTTCGTAAGTCATTGTTTAAATTAATTTTAAAATAACCATTCTCTTCACCTCTATTTAAGTGTGACGGACTGTAAAGTCAGTATGATATTGTACAATTTTTCATCCTATAACATAATACACTATATAGTATTGTGTTTATAGGTTACCATTTTATCACTACTATCTAATTTCTTTATAATTGCTACCTTTGTTTCCATTAAGAAGGCTTCCACTTTTTACAACTGTTGCTATCTTTACTTGCCTTATGCTCACCATTAATCATAATAGATAAAGGATGGGTGAAATATTTCATGATAAAATCACCAAATAACTTGGAGCACAAGAGAACAACTGTTACCGCTGGTGTAGATACAGAGGACTGAGCTTTGCATATGCTATTGTGCCATGGGTTGCGGCAGAAATTTGTACTACACATAATAGGCACAAAATCTGAAATTACAAGTGGCAAAGGGAGCGCTCCAAACAAAATTTGAGTTGTGACCCACTGTTCATATCTCTGATTTTTTGTAAGTCGGGTGGTATCTGTATGTAAATAAAGTATTTATTTAAAGCTATTCTGCATATTTGCATATATATATAGATAAAGTATATATATTTAAATATTTATTTGATGATTATTATTAAAAGCAAGTATTAATCTTGTCAAATTATCTTAGATAAATTTAAGTATTTTAATTTATCATCTCTTAATGCATAAATAAAAATTCTTCACTTACAGGTTGATGAACTAGATGTCCTTCCATCATATGCAACTATTCAGTTGAAATCAAGTAAAGATTGTGAAAATATTCCATTCTTTGATACAGACCAATATCTTGTAAAGAAGAATATATTACAATGGTTTCAATCATTGCTAGATTCTTTTATCAATTCACATGTTATGCAATATTCTGGTGTTTTATGGGTAAGAACATTTTAATCTTTTCTTTGTTCTTGCATTTTTGTAAGGAAAACATTTTTTTGAAAATATGAATTCAGAAGAGCGTTAAATAACTTTAACTACAATTTTTTTCAGTGTGAACTTAAATTTGCGATTTCATAAAATCTACTTTTTCTAAAAAAATTCAAAAAATGGAAAAAATTACTATGGTCATTAGGTGGGCACTTGGCAAGCTGCTAGCTTCTACTTAAAAACTTGGCTAATGAAATCATGGAGTAGTTCTTTGACAAGGAATATACTGACTCTGATAACAAGAAAGGGCCTAAATCAGTTGTCTTTATCATTTCTCACTATAACAATATAATTTTTTCTATTTGCTCATTCATGAAATATTCAGTTTGGCCATCTTCTAAAAATTTTCGTTCAGATTTTAGACTTTTAATTTACTTTTTTTCCTATTTGCTAGTTTATATTTCCCATATTCAATTATGAGTCAAGAAGAATTTTTTGCTTAAGTGTTTAATTAATTAATGTCACTAATTCATTTTTTAATCTCATTTTATAATTGATTCTTTATAATTTATTTAACTAATCCCACTAGTTAAGTTTCAGTTTCCCCTATTTTGCTTTCAGAGGCATACAAATGTTCACCACTGGTGTATGAACTAAAGTACTGCAGATTTAATATAATATTTAAACAGAGTTCTTTATTAGTAGTTCTTTATTACTATAAGTTATTTTGTTTATTTTGTTAATGCACCACTCATTTTTTTTCTTCTTCCAGATGAAATCATCTAACAGTGGTCCAGCCAGAACAGTGAAAATTTTATTTAGATCTGAATGGATTAGTATTGATCTAGTTCCTGTATTTTCTTTGAATGTGAGGCAATTAAAGAAGGTTGCTGATTTTGGTGACTGTCTGCAAGCTTCTGAAGTAAGTATGTCCTTATGTTATATTATGGTAGTTATAGTATCCTGCTTTGATGTATTGAAATTTACCTTGAACTATAATTTTTAGATATGTAGTAATAATGTGAAATAGTGTTGCCTTTAGGCTTATAATCTGTATAGAACTTGTCTGATTGAAATAACATAAGAGATCTTTCAGTATTATTCTTTGTTAAGGCTCCCCTGGTCCTTAAAAGTGCTAATTTTGTTTTTGGTCATCATGAGGCCTTAATTTTTTATGAAAAAGGTAAATAACTCTGCATTGTTTCTTGTTGATTACAGATGATCTGAGGAATACTTTTAGTTTTAGTTTGGATAATGCTTGCAACAAATAAATAGAAAGTTTTTGATAGTGCCCTGAGTAGATGAGTTTAAAGTATTCTTTTTCAAATTTTGGTTAAAGCAGCATACTTTCAACAGTGACCAGAGCTTTGGTTTCATTTTTCCCCTCTGCAAGGAGAATTTGAAATAGTTAAGCAGGGGGAAAGAAAAAAGATTGCAATATATTTGGTTACTTGACAGGATTGATTATTCTTTGAAAATTGAAGTAACTCTTAAGTAAATATATAAACAACTGAAATTTAATAATTTGTGAATGTTTTTAAGAGCTGCACGACCACAGGATCATTCATCATAAATTTTGCTGATATATCAGGTGTATCTAAATAAATTTTGTGTCAGTGTCATATTTGGATGATTTAAGTACGATTGGTATTTCTCATATATTTAAGTGTTATGTGTTGTCTTTTTTATGCAAAATCAGTAAATGTATAATATCAGATAAATCAAATTATTTACATGGAGTAAAGATACAAGAGGATTGATCTTTAGAGAAAAAACAAGAAAGAAGTGATGCCAACTTAGGGATATATGATTTGAATGCTACAGTATGGGGCCATTCAAAATGAACAACTGTTGAGCATATTTTTCTTTTCATTCAAAGACCATGAATGTTTCTGCATATGTTAAGCAAACCCTTAAATTATTTTCAACATATAATTATTTTTATCATTTATTGTAATTTGATTTTTGTTTCTTATTGATATAAACCAACCAATAAACAATAATCATGATATTTGGATGCCAGTGGCTTCAATTTTTTGCCTATAGGACTTTTTCTCTTGTAGTTACTTTATGTAGGGAAACTGCTCTATATAAGGAAACAGTAAATAAATGTCTTTTATTGTAATAATTGCTTAGATATAACATGGTCTTTCCATCAGAGAGAAAGATAAAATGCAGAACTTTTAGATTGCTTCTTAAAATTAAAAAAAAGGTTTGGATTAAAGTTCTTGATATCAATGTCAATAATTTTTAATAATAATAATTCTGATAATAATTTTCTCCTTTTGTGTAAACAAGGAGCAGAAATTTTCTGTATATTGTTTGTTTCAAAGTAATTAAAAAGTTTATTAAATCAAACTCTTCAGGATGCTACCACAAGCTATATCGTTCCGAAACCTCTGAAGCCTGAACTGTCAGAACATTTACCATCTCATTTGTCTGAAAGATTATGGAGAATCCATTTCCCTGAAGCAGAAAAATCCATTATTAAAGACAAGAAAAATTTAAAGAGAGTTATTAAATTGGTTAAAGTAAGTTTCTTTGCATTGCTGTCTTGTTAACCAAAATTTCATTTTGTAGAAGTTTGACTCTGATATTTTATTTCTTGTCTACATGATTGAATTAGATATTGGACACAGGAGTAGAAATTCACTAACAGTAGTATAACCTTGAGAATGAGCTTTTTGATTAGCTTACTTCATTTTAATTGATTTTATATTTTTACTTAGAATGCTCCTGGGTTCTAAGTAAATGAAATAAAAACAGATGACTTCGGTCTTCTGTTTTTATTTCATCGTTCTTTTGTAATCTCTTTTGCCTTGCCATTGGAAATTTAAAAAAATATTTTTAAATTATCAAAATTTTAAGGTAACTTCTACTTTCAATAGTGTATTCTTATACTAGTAGATAAATAAATGGATAATACCCAGGGGTGCAGTAGTTAACATTAACACTTAATAATTACTAATTTTTTAACAAATAATTTTTTTCTCCAGTGTCTATATATTATATAAAATTTAATTTGTTGAATTATTAATGTTTATATTCAATTTTTAATATGAATATTGTATTTATGAATACTATCAAATATAATGAATATTTGAGGCATTTAAAAATGAATATTTAATTGTAATTCTATTACATTTTTTAATATAACATCCAAAACTAGCACTGATGTTGACAGTGGCGCACCCAGGATTTTTTCTTGGGGGGGGGCCGAGATGAATGGATAAAAATATTTATAATGCATTGGGGGGGGGGGGCCGAGATGAACGAATAAAAATATTTATAATGCAAAATCTATATTTCTACTTCTTTGGGGGGGGCCAGGGCCCCCTGGGCCCCCCCTGGGTGCGCCACTGGATGTTGAGTAGTATTAGATATGTGCATAATAAAAAAAATTCTGTATAATTCAGCTTAATAATACATAAATACTATAACCAAATGATTTGATGTTCTTATCAGATTAAGTAATAGTAATTAGGAAATTTTAAAATCTTTATTTTTAATATCCTTATTTTTCATGTCTTGAATTTTATGAAACTGTCACATCTGTAGTTTACTAATTTGTATGCTATTCCACTGTCCAGACTTACTCAATAAATGTGCTTTTCTGTCATTCACTTTTGGATTTTATATGTATTTCTACAATCCAATTAGTGTAAATTTATGTATTCCAATTTATTTTGGTCTTTTGAGAGTATATATATATATCAAAATACCTAGCATGAAAAATTATGGTATGAAGTTGAATATACTTCTATTGCAGGCTCTTAGAGATAAAGAAGATTGGCCTATCCCTTCATATTTTTTGAAAGTTGTAGCATTTTGGCTTGTGAAAAGAAATCTTAAGAACTTCTGGGATAAAAAAGATATAGGCTCTTTATTTCTGTTGGTAAGTTTATTTTTATTCTTTCTGTTGTTATAAGTGACTAAAGAGTAATACATGTTAAGGGATTTCATGTGTTTGAAAATCACTGTACTATAAAAATAACATTTTACTGGAACTCACAGGGTCAGAATAATTTGTAGCTATTACAAACCCATATATTGCATTTTGATATCTTGTACAGTGTTGTCAGATCTATTGGGTTATTTTATTGAGAGTTGAAACAATTTAAGGGGAAATAGGAGGAGAATTTAGAGGCATAAAATTCTTATTTTATTTACAAAAATTTTTTAAATTTTAGCATTTTGGCATTTAAAAAATGCAAATGTAAAATTTAGTTGCCAAGTTCTTCTTTAGTTGCTAAGTTCTTCTTTCCTTGTCAGACTAGTTTGGTTCTGATTATTTATGCTGTTAAAAACTCTTGAAATGGACCTTAATTTTGATCCCCAAACTTTTTTTAAATGTGTTATCATGATGAATGAAGTTTCTAATTAGTAAATTCATGATTCTGTATTATGATTTTCATTCTAAATTACACCTGCCTAAACTCTTTCGAGCCTACGGGCGATCCAGTGCACAAAAGAAATTGCCCCAGTACATGGGAGAGTCATAAAAAAGTCCAAAGAAAGGACGTCTTGTAGAGCAGGATAAGAAAATAGATGCTCCCCAAACATTGGAGCAGAAGTGCAAAAAACACAATATAGAGTGTCAGTAAGATCAAATCTAAAATGGTGGGTCTGTAAATAATCATGTCTTGTTTCAAATCTGAAACGAGCCACACCAATAGCTCTTGGCAGGGAGGTACATATCTGTCTATTCAAAAAGGAAGACCATTTTTTTCCCCAATGGTGACATCTCTGTAATGACAAAGTCTGGCTTTATGGACATGCTCTTTCATAATCCATTTAATGTTTCTAAGAGGAACATGTGAGTCGGGTTGATCAAGACCACATACTTCTTTAGCGAGTGCGTCTGCCTGCTCATTGCCAGGAACATTGCAATGGCTAGGAATCCATTGCAAGGTAAATATCCTTCCCTGACTCACTTAAGGAGCTAATCCGTAATTTGCACTCAAATTCAAGGGATGTAAGAACAAAATTATAGTTTGTAATTGTATGAATGGCAGCCTAAGAATCCACAAATAAAACAATTTTTTCTTCAGCTTCATTTTCAATAGCCCTAAGGGCCACAAAAATTGCATGCAACTCAGCATCAAAATTATCACAGAAGTACCCAACTGCCTCCTCTAATATGATTGTAGGAAAGACAATAGTGATTTAAAGTATACTTTGATAATGATTTAGAGTTGATATTAATTAAAAAAAATATGTTAAAAAACAAGTTGTAATTGAATTACTTTTATGTGGAATCGTTAAAACATTTCTGAATGCTGTTGAAAATTTCTAAATTGGATTGTAAAACTTGATACATGCATGCATATCGTGTCAAATATATAAATTCAACCATAAATGTATACAGACTTGGGACATCTCATTAAAAATAAATAAATCATAACTTCATATTTAACTGATATACATAATAAGTTAAATACATAAATGAAATACTGAATGCATAATTAGTAAAATGATAGGAAAATAAGGGTATGTCTGTCTCTGCCAAGTTGTTTTTGCTTCTTTCTGTTTTTACTTCTTTCTGTTTTTACTTAGCTGTTCAGTGAATATCTATTTTCCCTATTGATATATATATCTACATGTCTTTTTTTCCTTTTTTAGTTTCTAGAGGCTTTGGAAAAACACTTAGCAGCTGAATTTTTAGGACACATTTTTTATCCAAGATTTAATCTGTTCCACAGCCTGCATTCAACTCTGCTGAGGAATTTGCAAATAAGGGTGAAGAAGATTATTCAGCAATTGAAGAATGAACCCGAATCTGCATTTATGCTGTTTAAAATCATGTACATTCCCTATTCATCACTTGCACCATCACTTCTGAACTATTAATTCATCACCATCTGCTAAAAGAAGAATGTGAATTTTACTTTACTTTTCTTTTCAATCTGCTTTTAACCTATCTGGGATTCTTAAGCTGCTTTAAACATGGAATTGTCAATACTGCTGGAACAGCATTACTTCTATTTATTATCTCATGTGTTGTGTATACTTAATATTGGATTAATCAAAAAGTTGTTTGTCAATGCCAAGCACTTGGCTATATAAAGGCCTAGGAGAATTCAGCAAAGCTGTGGCAGATTAATTGTTACCCAGTGTGTACCACTAGGAGGCTTGTTATTTTGCACCCCAAAAGTTAATCAAAATATTTATGGGTAATCTGTAGTGTATTATGTATGCACTCTTATGAGATGTCAACTGCCTTAGAAATATCACACTCTTTTAATCTTCTATCCTCCATCACCATATCATAGATTTTTTCGATATTTTCTGGCATAGTGACCTCAATAAGGCAACTACAGAGGCTGTTCACACATTTTTTAGACGATGTATATAGTATTCACAAAACAAAATTACATAAAAGTCTTGTGTTTTAAATGTTTTGTTTGACACCCCTTATTCTGAACTATCTTTCGACACCGCAATTTCCAGGATAATAATGCCTTTTGAAGTGTCAGGAGAGGTATTCTATCCCATTCCTCCTGAACAGCTTTCCAGAATCCTGTAAGGGTTTTGGGACGACGTTTGGATAATGCAGATTTTAAAAGTCCGAAAGCACAAAAATCCATAGGTGATACATCGGGAGATTTAGTAGGGATATCAGTGAAGGGTATGGCCTTAATACCAGTTTTTTGTTCCATTTCTTTTAGGAAATTTACAGTGGATTTTGATGTGTGACTGCTAGCTTTGTCCTGATGGAGTCTCACAGATTGATGGCACTGTGGGTAAAGCGATGGTATTTCATTCAGAAAAATTGGTGATAAAATATGTTCCTGATAGTATTTGGAGTTAATCTTGACATTTTTTACCACTCTCTTTATTTTTAACTTGCCATTATAAGAAAAACCAGCACCAATCATGAATCCCTTAGAAAAACTTTCTTTCGATTCTTTGAACCATGTACTTAAATTTTTTTCTCCCCTTTTATGATAATAAATGGCTCTTTTTTTGTTGCAATCATTTAAATACACCCATGATTATCTATTGTGACAATTGTTTTCCATTTTTCTTTGGATAAGTGTTTCTCATATAGAATTCTGCAGCGTGTCCTGCGTTCAGCGATATGATTTGGAAGAAGATGATGCACATTGCGTTTTTTCACTTTCTTAAGATTTAAATTAACATTTATCATTTTGTTTACAGTGGACACCGAACATTTTAATGATTTTGCAACTGTCCTTTGACTAGGGGGATTTTCTTTTAACATTAAACAAGTACCTTTGCAATTGTTGAAGATGTCTGTTTTTTCCTTGGATACTTGTTTGGAATTTTTGTTCCACTTGAGGCTCCAATTTGACGTTTTTTTTCCTTTCTTGTTGACGATATTACCTATCGATGCTTCAGATATCACAAAACGATGACTCTCACATCGTTTTTGGATAACGGAGTATGCATATTTCTCTTCGGAAGGAGCATAAATGTAGCCTTCGAACCACTGCTTTGTTAAAAATGCCATTTTGGATAAAAACAAAACTTTCAAGCCGCAGACGATAATTTTGACTTTTAAAAACATAGTACAATTGCAATTATTTTTTTTGCAGCAAACGATTTTTTATTACCGCTTACCAAAATCGTCTAAAAAATGTGTGAACAGCCTCTGTACACTCAGCATGCTCATTCGGCTGCAACAAAAAATCAACACACTACTTGCTATTTATCAAGCCTGGATCTAGATTCTGTTGCTGTTTTTCCAATGTTTTATCAACATGCAAAATTTGTTTATCTCCATTGTGTGGGCAGAAACAAATGTTTAACCGAAATTGTACAAAGCACATCTCTGATGTTCTAAAGCATAGACGACATCCATGGCAGTGGCAGTTTTCCTTTTGGCATGCTCGGTGTAAGTGACTGCGTCTCGAATAACATTTTCTAGGAAAACTTTGAGAACTCATTGAGTTTGACTGACTAAAAGTGCTACCACTCATACTAAGTGTTGAATCTGTTTACAATTTGACATGTGTGCCTTTAATGTAGTCTAAATGGGAGAGTACCAACAATTTCAGAGCACTGGTACCATCTCTCGAATTTTGTATGGATTTTTAAATGACCCTCTTTCTTGGTACTGCTTTTAACTTATCTGTGATTCTGAATCTGTTATGAGCTTAAAACTGTTGACTTATCTGTAATTCTTCAATTGATACACGTTAAAAGCTAAGAAATTTGTATTCTGTAATACAAAGACTGAATGAACTTTCTTATTTTCTTGTTTATAACATAGTGACTATGTCATGCTGAAGAGCTCATGATGAAGGTTAAATCTATATTGACATGGTGATGTCTGCACATGCAATACATGTTTGTATGCGTATGACACTGTGACAACCCAATTGAAGATTAGTTGTCATTCCACCATTTGTTTCTAAGTATTATTATTAGCTATTGTCATTTAATTTTAGCCAAAGTATTTCTGACCAGAAGACAATTGGTTATTAGGAGTACTGTCAGTTAAATTCCAACTGTGTAAAACCTTCTAAAAGATGTGCAGGGTTAAGACTATTTAAATCTTTTAACGTAGGATTATGTTCCTCAATAATGGTCCTGCGGAGAGAAAAAAATTGTCTGGTGTCGCGAGTTATAATTTTGGCAGTGCGCCAAACCAGTAGCAGTAAACAGTTAAACAGAAAGGTACCAAAATGCATAAAAAAAAGAGGTAAGCAACGATAAGTAATCCTACGTTAATAACCCACGATAGTTTCGTTAGAAGAGACTACCTGAAATATATTTTTTTTGCTAATGTGGTGGCACTTGCCCTGAGACATTTGCACTGTAACTGTGGGATGATATCTGGGCTCGTACCTTCCCTCATCCACTGACCTTGTGGAAAGACTCCTCTGGTCTACTGATTTAACGTACACCTGTCTAGCCTAGACACGAAGGTATTTAATGGTGCTTGTTAGGATTCAAATGGAGCTCTCTCCATTTATGGCATTATCCTTACACAAGTAATAATAGTGTTGTGAAACTGAAAGAAACTAAAGCTGAAAATGTATAAATGCCATTTTAAGTGTACAGTGGAATCTCGATCCATCGTTTTTCCGTATGTGTCGTTCATTTTATCCAGTCCCAACGATCATATTGCTTTGTTTTGTTTCCGTATCTATCGTTTTCCCGCATTTATCGTTCATTTCAATCGGTCCCTTGAAAAACGATAGATCGAGATTGCACTGTATATTAAATTGACAAAGTTTGTATAAAAATCAGTGTGCTGCAGTTTAATTACCTGAATGTGTGGACATTGATTTAAAAGTTGTAATAAGTTAGCTGCATACACAGATTAGAATTTCCATTTCCTATGACTTGTGACCTCTTTTCATAAAACTTTCATGTCATTTATCTATTTTTTCCACTTTCATTTCTATTTATTCTGTTATTTATGTTATTTATTCCATATTTATTTTTATATGTAACAAATTTTTTAATAAAAATGTTTGAATTTATCTTGTGATCATTTATGATACAGTTACACATTATAGGGGTGAAAGAAACTGTGATCTTTGTTATTTATATTAAATTCAGCTACTAAACAATTATGTTAGATTGCTTGATACTTTAAATTTGTGCTGAGTTGTCAGAGTAAATAATGGATTTTCATGATCATGGATAATTTTTCTTCTTATGGAATAAGTATAACAGGGTTCATCATTCAAGTTGATAAAAATTTTAAAAAATTGGAAATTTTCAAAATCTCAGAAAAATAATGTGGGAAACTTGAAATTTATTATAAAAAACTACAGAAACTTTAAAGGATATCAAAATAACTTTTTATGTTGTTAAATCCAACATTATTTACCGATCGATCAAAATCTTGTATAAATTTGTCTACTTGCCATTTCTCTAATTTTTCATAATCTGAATTAGGGGAAGGAACCAGTGTTAGCGAGCTTCTGATCGTTTATTTTATGAATATATCCATAGAACATTTATCTTCAAGTAGAAAACCAAAATGTTTATAGTTTTCAAATTTGTATCTTTTTAGAAATTTGAAAAGACAAGGTAAAATATATTCCCTACAAAAATATAAAACTATACTTATAGAAATTCTTACTTTTGATAATACAAAAAAAAAAAAAGGAAATACTATTTTCTTTTCTTTTCGAAAGCCAGGATCTTCTTTTCTTTAAATTGTACAGGAACTGTGCTTGAGTTGTGCTTTGTAATCATATAAATCATGCATTCATGTGTGCATGGAAGTAGAAAGAATTAAGTTTTTTTGATGAACAGTGAATGTATGAATTAATTACATTTCTTCTTTCAAAACACCCCAGATACTGACTATACGTCCAATTACTGATATATTTGGTTTAATGATTTTAAAACAATACAAAATTATTTAACATTAAGTCAATATAAAACCATCAACGATTTTAACACTGGAGCTACCAAGCTGGTCAGAATGACCAGTTATAACATTTGTATTGTAAAAAAATGTTTACCTAAATTGTTAGTAGTTCTTGTATGAAAGCACCTTAAGAAAACAATCAGGAGAGAAAAGGTGATCTACCACTTCTAATATGCTACTTACCAGCATTTAACCATAAATGTTTGTCTTTTTGTATTTAAATGAACAAAAAAGTTATTTACTTTGCTGTAAGGCAGGAGTCCCCAAACTTTTTATCCCATCAACCCCTTCATAGAATATTTGCCTTCTTGTCAACCCCTAGATTGAGTATTTAACAAAAACATTAAATCAATTTTTGCATTTCTGATGTTAAACAATAAGGAGACCTGCTAGTTGATCATATCCACATTTCTAATTTTCATTGGAATATTCTATTTTTTCCTAGACAATTTAATTGATCCTCTTTGGTATTCATCGACCCCCCTTTTGACCCTTGTGTATTCATCGACCCCCTTTCGACCCTTGTGTATTCATCGACCACTTTGGGGATCCTTGCTGAGAGGGTAGGATTTGGTTGTAAATTGAAGAAAAAAACTGTTTTATGAGCCTGAAGAGAACTGCTAGGACCCTAAAGGGATTGAAAGGTCACAAAATGTGATTAAAAGTAACATCTGTAACCGTACATAAGGCATAAAATTTTCTCTTGTACACTCCTGAGCTCCCCATCTATTTAACAAACTTAAGTGAATCTTAGAATTAATAAATCATAATTGAATTTATTAACGTGAGAAACTGTTCAATTTGATCTATTTTCAGTGACAATTTTAAAAATGTTGTGTAAACAGTGTTTTGGCAAGGCTGAATAACATTTTTTAAAAAAAATTCCTGTAAATTTTTATTTCAATGGAAGGATGGATATGAGATGCAGCTATCCTAGTTTGTGGGTGTGTGAAGTTTGTTTTGTTATTTATGCAAAATATATTTATTTATTTTTTTTTAATCATGTGTCATCAAAAGTATAGCTGCTATTTGTGTCCTTATCCAGTAGTACAACTAGAACTACTTTTTTAGGGGGGATGAAAAGTAACACTAAAATCAAATTTACCTTCTCATCTACCTATTTATTTTAAGGCTCAGATGTGACACTGCTCTATCATTTTAAAGTTAACTGCCTGATGTCACAATATTATTCTATTGTAGTATATTTAGTATGCGTTTTATGTGCTTATACGGAATGTTTGTATAGTACAGTATATTTATATGAGGTTTGTATTCGTAGTACATATATTTATATGTGGCACATTTATTCAGTACTTATTGTGTTTAATATATGTTTATGTAGAGTGTGTAAATTTTTGTAGGGGGGGGGGATATTTATGTAATGTGCTGATATAATATATGCTTATGTTGATCTACAGAGCTGTTGTGGTTTATTACCAATAGCTTCGATTGTATTTTGATTCAGAAAAAAATCGTTTTACCTTTAAAAATTGTTGAAATCAGTAATTTCAAAATCAAACTGGAGTAAAGTTCTTAAAAATAAATTGCGGGGGGGGGGGGGGAGTTGAATGGAATCAGTTGTACATAATACACACATATATATATATATATAAATATATACATGTAATAAAATCTCGTTGTCTAGGGTTGAAACATCGTATGAAACGTCGAAACATAAATTGTTCTAAACCAGTTAGAATTCATTCACACAGATAAACAAAGTTCCTCAACTTCTAAGTAATAAAATGACTCAAATAATACGATTCTCATAAGACGAACATTTATATTTGGACAATACGGTACATTAAATATAATCTTCATAACATAGAAATACGTCGTTATACTACATCGTTAGAAAACAGAAGTCATATCACAGCCGTCAGCCGCGCGTCTTAATCGTACGGAAGTTAATTCTGTTCTGCCTAGTTCGCCAAGAGTTCACAGATGGCGTTAGCTGTAAAACAGAATCATCTGCCGCGAGTGTCAGAAGTTGGTGCCAGAGGGCGTTCCCACACACACACACACACACACACACACACACATATATATATATATATATATATATATATATATATAGAGAGAGAGAGAGATGAAAGTTACGGGATGTTGAAATATTATCCTGCATATCCGATGAACACAAATACCTACAGAGATTGATTGAGGAAACGTGCGCGTGTGTGTTATTTGTATTTGTATCGATCACATCCCTGAATTTTGATGATATAAATCTGTTTATTTTAACCCTTCAGCGGGCGCGCCCGTGTATAAAGTGCAACATTTTAATAATTTTGAATGATTTGTTTTTACATGTAACGTTTGGATGTTCTAGGCAGTTTCTATTTATAGCTACACCCTTTCTAATGCAGGTCTGATTTTCTGACCTTTGCAGTGGCGCACCCAGGATTTTTCCTTTGGGGGGGGGGGCGAGATGAACGGATAAAAATATTTCTAATGCAAAATCAATATTCATAATGCAATTTCTATTTCTTTGGGGGAGGGCAGGGCCCTTTGTTCCTCCCCCTCTGGGTGCGCCACTGGACCTTTGTATTCCTTTCCATTCATTTTTAATCGTGATTCCAACAGAGGATTCTTCTATTTGTTGCACTCTGTGCACAGTGCGCCTGGTCACTTAAGAAAATATTCCTTATTATATTTTTGGTTATTTCGGTAAAATAATTCTAAGCATTTACAAAGTTACTTTTCTGTGATTATAAATTTAAAAAGGCTGATCAAATAAATGTCCTGATGAAGTTTTAAGTACTAAATAATTATTAATAATTTTGTTCCCGATGTTAAAAGTAATTTTACTTTTCGTAGCATAGGAGCATAGTGTTCCTATGCTACGAAAAAAAAAATAATAAGGGAGTCATACCTTTGTCGACAATGCATGATGATGCAACAGTGGATGACGATTCTGGTAAACCAGCGATTATACTGGATTACAATACGATAAAAGCAGGAGTTGAAGAGGTGGATCAAATGTGCAGCTATGACACGGTATCCCCCGCATATCCAGAAGATGGACTCTCTCGTTGTTTTTAGGTTTTTAGACATAATAGGAATCAATTCGCAAGTTGTTCTTAGATACAATAAACCGGACAGTTTTGAAAGAAGGCGATTGTATCTGCATTCTTTAGAACTTCTCGAAAGCCACTTGAAAACTCGAGCAAATATTCTACCCCTTCCTCCAGACATAACTAGATTCTTACTAAAATATAAAGTGCAAACTTCCCGAGAAACAGAACCAGAGGTGTCGGGAAAAAAAAGAGGAAAGTGTAATATATATGCGGACGGCTAAATAATGTAACTACCACGATAAAGTGTGATAAATGTAATAGTTTTTCATGCAAGGCGAATTGCAAAATACGTACTATATGTTTGCGATGAGAAGAAATTGAAGAAAACTGAAGAGAATTGAACAAATTATTTGTGTTTTAAAAATAAATTATAATTTTTTATGAAAATTTTTTCTTATTCATTTTTGGCCTTTGATTTTAAATAATCTCAATATTATCAACATTTTATATCTTGTCATAAAACGCAGAATTATTATTTCCAGTTTGAAAAAAAAAAGTTAATTTCAAAAGGAATTATCAAGGTTTAAGAGACGCTGCACTTTGTGCAACGCGCGCCTGGTGATGTTACAAAAATTGGCGCGCCCGCTGAAGGGTTAAATAGACATTGTAGTAATGAAAACGATTTAAACGTACGCAGGTGTTGAGAAAAATTGCATATTTTATGAACGAAATCGTGACCGTGTCTAGGCTGGATATGGGCACGTTAAATCCGTAGACCGTAAAGTCCTTCTATATAGGTCAGTGAGGGTGGGAGAGGGTACGATCCCCCAGATGTCGCCCCCGAAGGTGCTCGGTCAAAATTGAGGTGGCACCTGGCAAAATCGTACTCCGATCGTTGTAGTGCGGTTATAAACCGGAGCCGCACTCCTCAGCCCTCTAGCCTATATGTGGACTTGGTCTGGAATGAATTCTGGCCAGGGGGCATTAGCAACAACAACACTGAAATCGTGAAATTAAAGCAAATTTAACAGGAAAAAAAAATTCTTTGTGGTATTTATTGTTACAGGAAGCTCTTTGAATATGATCTTCTACAAATCCCGCTTGCGTATTAACGAAATTCATGCAGGATTAAAATTTTAAACAGTATTTTTCATTAAATTTGAAATGAAATGATAAAGCACCTTAAGTTGCTGTATTTCCTTGCTGCGTCAACAGATGGCGCTACAAGTCCAGCCGAGTTAACCAATTGAGCGAATACTGGAAAAGCGAAGTCGGTTTTGGAACAACTCGCCTTTGACTTTGAGTCGGTGTTGGTTGTTCACCTTACGCAGGCCCTGATTATCCATTAGGCCCAGTAGGCCCGGGCCTAGAGCCCCCGCCCCCCGAATGTTGGGGGCCCCCACAATTTTTATTTTAAAAGAAAAAATTCCCAATTCAAATTTTTTTTTAAATTTTACCTTTTTTAATAGCAATTTTTTATATATCCTTTCAAATTTGATTGATAGGTTCATCATATGTGTAGTTATATGTATAGTTCATCATACGTATGTTATAGTGTATATAAGGGATTAAGTTTTTCTGGTTGCATTGTATTGGTGTTTTAATGATGAAGTTAATATGTTGTATTGTTTTTTGTTATTTGATAACGTTCTAGGCTTCTACGCTTCAAATAGCCAATTTTTGGTAAAATGGTACTTTCACAATGATTCATGATTATGTTTTTGTGTGTGCCAATTTTGGAAATGTTACTCCCACATCAGTGTTAGGAGGGACCCCATGCCGAGTTGTGCCTATAGTCAAGAATTTTTTAAAACGGGACCTGACCTTACGTTCTTCTGCCAAACATTAATGGCTTCAATCATGGACTTGCTACGTGCTAGCCAGTCTATGTGCTAGCGACGCACATGGTAAATATTTCAGTAAATCGGAGACGCGAAATAAATTCTATACAATTGTTCTGAGTAGTCCATATAACTGTTTTTATAAATAAATGTGTTTTGTGTATAAACCGTCTGATGGATGTTAATAGATTTCATGAGCGATGGATCTGCTTGACTCGAAACCTTGTGCACGTATTGAACTTCTATAAGTGTTTTTATAAATAAATGTGTTTTGTGTATAAACCGTCTGATGGATGTTAATAGATTTCATGTACGATGGATCTGCTTGACTCGAAACCTTGTGCACGTATTGAACTTCTATAAGTGTTTTTATAAATAAATGTGTTTTGTGTATAAACCGTCTGATGGATGTTAATAGATTTCATGTACGATGGATCTGCTTGACTCGAAACCTTGTGCACGTATTGAACTTCTATAAGTGCTTATACAACAGAGCCTCGAACGTATACAGCACGGGACCTTCCGCACACAAAGTTTTTAAGAAATACAACATACATCAAACACTTAATAGAGATGTTTTATTACAAAACAATACGTAGACATTCAAACATTAAAATATAAGATAACATTTATACAACTGAGATTTTCCTATCGGAGTTCTTTGATGTACTCGTTACATCACATTATTTAGGCACAATAACACCGTTTTCTTTCTTTTCTTGGACCTTCATTTATAAAGCATATCGACTGAGAATTTTCCGTTATAGATCACAGGCCAGCAGTGTTAATATATATATTTTTAAGTACTCTGAAAATAGTGTCTGATATATACACGAAAATTTAATGCATTTTCGTTGACTTTGCATAAGAGCGTCTCTAGCAGATGATATTTTCATCGTGCATTTCTTCTCACAATGTTTATCTGATGGAACTCGGAGTGCAAAATACAAGGTGCGCCCATAAAGTAACCGGACAATTTTTTATAAATAAGAAAAATATTACGCACCTTCAAATAAATTTATCTCCTTCAAAATAATCGCCAAAGGAGTCTATACAATTTTTCCGACGCTTCTTCAAGTCATCGAAACACTGTTTATTGGCTTTGGAACTAACTGTTCGCAAAATACGCGTGACATTTGATTTAATATCCGAGACGTTTTCAAATCTCTGTCCTTTCATGGATTTTGAATTTTTTTGATTACAAAGGACTTATTCACCTCGAATTTGTTCCTGAAAATCAAACAATTAATCAGTATTTTTACAAGGAGGTGCTTTTTCGATTAAGAAACAGGATAAGGCGAGTTAGGAAAGAACTGTTTGATTCTAGGCAATGGTTTCTTTTACACGATAATGCTAGGCCCCATACAGCAATTTCTTTACAACTGTATTTTGCTAAGCATTCAATTTCAGTGATAAATCACCCACAATATTCTCCCGACTTATCGCCAGCTGATTTTTTCCTTTTTCCAAAACTTAAGACGGCCTTGGTGGCCACAGAGATTTGAAAACGTCTCGGATATTAAATCAAATGTTACGCGTATTTTGCGAACGGTCAGTTCCAACGCCTATAAACAGTGTTTCGATGACTTGAAGAGACGCTGGAAAAATTGTATAGACTCCTTTGGCGATTATTTTGAAGGAGATAAATTTATTTGAAGGTGAGTAATATTTTTCTTATTTATAAAAAAAACTAGAAGGTAACCCGTCATTTTGACGTCATAATACTAATAATGACGTCATAATGGAAAAAGTATATGAAAGTTAAAAAATATCCCGAATTATCTAACAATATTGCATTTAATCCACACCTTGTAAAAGCAAACCCTTTCATTGTTTTTTATTTATTTAGTTTTTCATGCGATTGGAGTAGTAGACTGCCATCCAGTTTTTTTACAGTTCACTGCGCGATATGAATACTTGAGCTACTTGATTCATTCACATTCAAGTTTGTTTACTTTCAGAATTCATCGCAAAAGTAAACGGATTTTAAAAAACTGTCAAATATACAGCTAAAAGCATCCAATTTTTTTTAGTTCTGAATGTTTTATAGAAAAATAGGCTGAACAAACGTGATTTGATGGAGAAGATATTAGTTTTTAGGTAAGAAAAAATTCTGATCCACATCTGAAATTGAAATTAAGCCTAACCGACGGTTTGTTTACTGAGGGCTTCATATGAAAGATGAGTACAACCCGGAAGTGTTATACAGAGACAACGGCTATTATATATATAATTGTCCAGTTACTTTATGGGCGTACCCTGTATATCACCATTTGTACTCATCGTTTAAAAATAAATGAAAAAATTCCGCGCTTTCGAAACCACTGAGTACGACGCCGGCGGTTATGCTTGAGATTTTCTAGCCTCGTCAACTGAACCCACTTACCGGAAAGTAAGCAGATGCTGATGTCCCTTTCCTCCAGTCACAAACCTGTTGAACCCCTGTCGCGAAATCTGTTAGAGACTCATCACTGACTCGTAAAACTATCGAAATGCGTCGGGAAATAATTTGATGAAAGGAGCCGACGTAAATAATACAGCGAATTAGTAAAATCTTGCTGATTGAGGATTTTGCCTGTAACAAGCGAGAACACTTGCGCTCATTTGATATTAAACCTTCCATTGGCGGTTTTAGAAGTTTTGCGGCTCTAAACCGAATTCCATTTTTTGCCCCCCCCCCCCCCCTTCGATTCATTTGAAGGCAATAAGAACAAGTCCGAATTCATACATCTATCTGATAACCCATTAATCTCGTGCGCTTATCGTTTACTTAGAAAATGGTTGTTGTAGAAGTGTTATCATGCAATATTTTGGGTTTATTTTGAAACAATATAGTACACATAGATTTAAAAGTTGAAAAAAACTCCATTGTCTGTTAAATTTAATTTTAAAACTAATAAGATTATACGTTAGCCTGACCCTCGAAACAACTTTCACTATTTTAATTTCAACGGAGTCAAACTTTTTTTTTTGTTTATAAATATTTTGAATAAGTTAAGAAAATCGCGAGGTAAAATATTATTTTAATCACGGGTTTGCTGCCTTTCCCAGCTAACGGCCTAGTTGGCCTAGTCCTAAATCCTCCACTGCATCTATTTTATTATTTACTCGCTAAACTCGGGTTAAGGATGCTGTGTACTAACCAGTGGCGCACCCAGAATTTTATCTTTGGGGGGGGGGGGGAGTTGAACGGATAAAAATATTTATAATCCAAATACAATATCCATAATGCAAATTCTATTTCTTTAAAGGGGGCCACGACTCCTTGGCAGGGCCCGACTTAGCCTTATTGGGGCCCCGGGGCAAAAACTTCTTTGGGCCCCCCCCCCCTCTGCTTCACTACTTCAGTAATGAAGAACTTAATACTTAATACTAAACTTTCTATTCGATTTGGGGGCCCCCCTCTGATGTGGGGGCCCGGGGCAACTGCCCCGTATGTCCCTGCCTTAGTCAGGCTCTGCCCCTTGGCCCCTCCCACGGGTGCTTCACTGGTACTAACCCTGCTGGATTCGCTCACCTCAACGTTAACCTATGGAGAGAATGTGTCCAAGGATTGCCGACTTGGATTGGAAGATGTTTTTTTTAATTATTTATTTATTTATTTATTTATTTTTATTGTACTCCATAATAGAGAAAGAAATTTTACATTTTGATTTTTTTTTCGTTTTTTTAAATGTAAATAATATCTTAAAATTTAAATTTTTCGGGGGGGGGGGGAAATTTGGTATAGTGTGTTTTAAACGCTCCTGCATTCCTTTGGTGTACGAAATTTCTAAAATAAATCCTGTTGCAAGGTGCAGAAAAGTTCAGGCTGTCTGGAAATACCATTTTTATTGGATTATCAGCATTCCTGTAGCTGTCAATAGTAACCACATTTCCTCCATAGGTAAACATTGAGGTGAGCGAATCCAGTAGGGTTAGTACACCGCAGCCTTAAGGTTTATAATTAGAGCTCGCTATCAATGAAATCGACCCTATTTTTAAATGACTGTTATCTATATATATAAAACAGTTCCGTAACTGACTCATTCATTCACTGACTGACTCACTGACTGACATACAACGCACAGACCAAACCGCTGGACCTAAAGGGCTGAAATTTCGCATGGCGATTCTTCTAATAGTGTAGGGGTGCACTAAGAAACATTTTTCAAAAATTCTTCTTAGATTTTTTAAAATTAAATTTTTAAGCTGTTTTTTAAACTTTTTTTACGTTTGCATTTAAAATAATACATTGAGAGTTATAAAATTTATATCACGAGAAAGATCATAAAAATTCCTTCAAAATGAAATTTTTTTCGAATTTTTACCTCCATTTCCTGATTTTTGGTGAATTTTTAAAGATTAATTTTTAGAATTTAATTTATTAAATGCTGATCACGTGATTTCTTTTTCTGGTACTTTCAATAAATTTATCGTCACGTGCGTAACAACTAAATAGACAAAAAAAATATTTTTTTCTCTTTCTAATGCAGCAGACGATTGGATATTATCCAAAAAAAATGCATATCCCTTACGATTTTTTTATAAATATATATATATAGATAGATATATATTTTACATCAATTGTATACATTGATCATCGCATTTATTATAAATATATATATATTTATTTTTTGGCATCAATTGCATACGTTGACCGTTGTATTTAATTTGAATGTACTCCGTAGCGAAGCGCGGGTTTTCACCTAGTATATATATATATAAACTATGCGTATTTGGCTTAAAAAATAGTACTCTGCATAATAAACGAATGTGTTCTTTCCACAGAAAAAAAATGTATTGAAAAATACTTTTCATGGTGCAAATTTTTCTGACTATGTTTCAAGAATAAAGTTTGCGTATTTATTTAAAATTTACTGATTTCGTATCTTTTTACCCGTGAGGAAATTGAGTTTGTGTTTCATCTGTTGAAGCAGAAATTGTTAACCTGTCACTGGTAGGTATGTAACGCTGTATTCCTGTCAAATGCTATAATTTATAGTAACGAACACGTAATCGGACTAGATTATATAGGAACTTAATATTAGCAAATTCCCCTTTTAATTGCATGAACGCTACCTTTTAGTGACTTTCTGCAAATAGTCATAATTAAATATCCATTGGCAGATGGCCGACAAAACAATTCAACAGTCCTGAAACGAACAAAATTTACTTATCTTATATCCTCGAAATTCTCGGTAAATACAATGCATTCTAGAGAACGGAGTGCAATTAATTCCTAGTTGTTTCGTTGAGTATCGATTGAGTACTTTTAAGGCCGTCTGCACACGGAGCAACTCAAAAGGAACTGATAACTGACTCAAATCACAAACCAGTCCGTGATGAATCGCAACCTATGTAATTGAACTGGTTGCAAACCCGTCGGACGGGTTTGTAACCAGTTGCGCCGTGTGCGTGGCTCCATTCAATTACGTAGGTTGCGACTCATCACGGACTGGTTTGTGATTTGAGTCAGTTATCAGTTCCTTTTGAGTCGCTCCGTGTGCAGACGGGCTAAGTGTTTTTACTAACTTGTTTACGAATCTTACGAATATACCTCATAGTTGTGTTACGAGCAAGTGATTTACATATTTATGGAATTTAATTATAATTGAATTTATATAATTAAATTTATTACATAAATTATAATATATATATATATATATATAATTATATTAAATTATTTAATTTAGTATATTAAGTTTATAAATTTTTTTAACTAATTGAATTTTATTGGATTGAATTTTAATTATTTTCCTTATTTAAATAGTTTAAATAATGAATATGTTTCGTTTGTCGCAGATTATTACAACATTCCTTGCATTTTCAAAGAGTCGAAATTAACGATATTTCATCTTAGTGCTTGCTTTTGAAACTACGCTGTTTCCTCAAAAGCAAGAACATAAATACTATATAAATTAGCTACTCTGCATTCATTACTTTCGTGTTGGCAATAAATAAAATTTTATGTAGTATTCGCTTTAACAGAGTCATGGAATTTTAGGTTTATAATGATTTAGGTTTATAATAATTTTAGGTTTATAAAAATCGCTAAAGTTTGAAACTTGTAAAAGCAGTCACACTACGAATGAATATATATGAGGGGAAAGTTTTCTTCAATTTAAAATTTATATTGAAGACAATATGAAGATTTATAATACGCGAAAAGATTTTTGATAGCAGCATATCCAATAGCCATACACCTAGGTTTCTCCCTCATCATAGTCTGCCATTTTAAGGCTATCTATATTTTTCACTGCAAATCATGCTAAGACGCATATTTTTTTTATCGGTTTAGGTGTGGAGAGACTGGAAATAAACTCTCTCTCTCTCAGAAGAAAGAAAAAAAAATATCGATTTTGGAATTATTTTGCTAATTGGAGATACTTATCTGCAATAGTAGCCTAACGGTGTGTTTCATAGAATTTTTGACTTTCAAAGAGCGGTTTGGCTGGCGTAGCGTTTACCAGTGGTTTTCCTAAAATCTATATATTTAACTTGCTAAGCCGACTTTTTGGGCAGTCCGTGAGAGAAAGCTACTGCATCAATTTACTTCATTTTGGTCTTAAACGAAAGATTGTAATCTGTAGATTTGTCAAATTTGGTTTCTGCAACCGCAGTTTCTATTAATTAGCGATAATTTACAATTAAAATTTGATTTCTGCGCATGCTCATTGGCATGTTTAAATGAATTATGACATGTGAATTTATATATATATATATATATATATATATATATATATATATATATATATATATATATATATATATATATATATATATATATATATATATATATATATATATATATCGGTGTCTGAGTGTGTTTATTGTATAGATCATGCTCATCGGAAACAATCCATTGGTTTTTAGACAGCATTGACACCGCTGATGAAGAGATGCTGTCTAAAACCTCTTTCATACTTTTCTTTTCATGTTATTTGTTCCTGGCTGCAAGTAGCTTTAGGGCTATTACTGGATTTCTGTATCATCTATTTCTTATATATATATATATATATATATATATATTTACCTATATACATATATACATATATATGTATAACACGTTTATTACGAGGAGTCTCTCTAGATCTGTCTCTGCCATTTTTATTTTTATGATAATTATGTATGTGAAATATAAGATTAAACCTGATGGAAATTGTTTATTTCGCGCTGTTTAATGGGCGATAATTTACAATTAAAAAAATTCCTTTCTGCGCATGCTCAGTGACATTTTTAAATCTGGCTTTGGCTACTCACTAAGCACGAGGCCGCTTAAACACATTAATCTGTTTCTGCGCATTATTAAGACTTTCAACATTTGGCAGTGATGTGTTGAGTATAATTTGTGCATTAGTACATTTATTTAGTATCTAGCCGTCATGTTTTGACGGGTACCAACTAGTGGTTACATTAACACGCGCTTCACTCATCTTCGCAAATTTCTGGCTTAGCGTTGCATTGCTTGTTTCAAAGTTTTTATCATCTGAAATGCTCTTAACCCTTCGTCCTGTTAAAGAACCGCGTATATATTAGACACTATTTTACTCGGGACTCATTTTTGAACACATTCCCCGCAAGGTCAGAGAACTCGAGTTGTCCGATAACAGGAGCTGCAGATCCCTTTATAGATCGTCCAGGAAGACGAGATCTGGCCTGTTGACGGCAAGGCACCTCCGCACGGCGTCCAGGACGGTGGCCACCCTCCTGTCCAGGGCCTGCAGGTGGGCTTCGGTGAGCACCGGGTAGACGGGGTCGGCGGACATGCTCTCGCGCATCAGCTGGCTGAGCCTGGCCGGCCCGTTGTGGAACATGAAGATGCGGTTGAACGTGGACAGTCGCAGGACGCAGCACTGCAGGAGGGGGCGTAGGATGGAATGCTCGTCGTGGAACGCCCGGCCAAACCTAGGGAAGGGGGAGTGGAGAGTGAATGGTTGTGTAACGTAACGTTGTGATGTGACGCTCGTGGCGACCATTATGCACTCATGTCCATAAATTAAGGATAACGCCAGCTCCGGCAAATAAAGGTTCAGAAACAAAACAAACGTGACTTATTCATAAAGCCCATTTATTAAACAAAAGATAAAGAACAAAAAAGATGGTGTATGTATGATACCATTCATAAAAACTACGATTTTTGCTCCTTGGAGCAATTGTAAAAAATATCTCCTTTACAAAAACTTAATATTACCTGGTTGCTATGATGGTTAAGGGCCTGTTCACATAGGAGTCCGTTGCGTTGCGTTAAGGAAAAGATGACGTTGAGACGAAAATAAACCAATCATAGGCCTCCAAAAGATTAGGAATGGAATTTTTAACACCTATGATTGGTTTATTTTCGTCTCAACGTCATCTTTTCCTTAATGCAACGCAACGGACTCCTACGTGAACAGGTCCTAATGCATTGTATGTCTCCCATGCGATGAAATACAGTCCGTACAACGCCTAGGCATGATGAGTATCAAATTACCGAGCTGATCTTGGGGAAGATTACTCCACTCAGCAAGCAATGCTCTCCCAAGTTCCGGTACACATGTAGGTAGTGGTTGACGGGCTGCAACTCGTCGGCCAAGCATGTCCCACACATGCTCTATCGGATTCAAGTCAGGTGCGAATGCTGGTAATTCCATACAGGTGATATCCTCAGACTGAAGGTATTCGTTTACGATGTTTGCTCGGTGAGGACGTGCGTTGTCATCCATAAACACAAATTATGCGCCCATGGCACCCCTAAACAAACGTACATGTTGTTCCAGAATGATGTCCCGATAAATGTGGCCGTTCATGGTTCCGATTTGAATATGCAGATCTGTTCTGGAGCCCAGTATAATTTCACCTCAAACGAGCAATCCTGCACCACCGTAACGGTGTCGTTCAATGATGTTGTCTTGGTGGTAACGGGTACCTGGCGTTCTCCATATGAAAGTCCGACGTGAATCAGACTGCTAGCTAAACCTGGACTGGTCGGAAAACATCACACAAGCCCACTGTGACGATGTCCACATTGCATGTTCTCTACTCCAGGCTAATCGCTGCCGACAGTGAGTTGCCGTGAGCGGAACACATCTGACAGGCTTGCGAGCATATAGACCAATATTTCCCAAACGTCTGTACACGGTTTGCTTTGAAACTGTGGTACTCGTGGCTGCAGATAGCTGACGAGACAGGTCGGATGCTGTGCTCCGTCTGCTTCTTTTGGCAGTTACTGCCAAATACCGGTCTTCATTCGGCGTTGTAACTCGGGGGCGACCTGTACTGTAACGTCTACGGACATTTCCATCATCTTGGAATCGTTGCCAAAGCCTAGAGATGACACTTTGGGCAATTCCAAGTTCCTCGAATACTTCCATCGAGGAACCCGCCTGGAATGTGAGTACGCCCACATTCCAGGCGGCTGATAATTCTACCACGTAAAAAATCATCCACATGCGTCCTCTGTGTCATAACTATTCGGTTATGGCACTGGGCGGCCATACCAACCATGTAATATTAAGTTTTTGTAAAGGAGATATTTTTTACAATTGATCCAGGGAGCAAAAATCGTAGTTTTTATGAATGGTATCATACATACACCATCTTTTTGGTTCTTTATCTTTTGTTTAATAAATGGGCTTTATGAATAAGTCACGTTTGCTTTGTTTCTGAACCTTTATCTGCCGGAGCTGGCATTATCCTTAATTGATGAATATGAGTGTATTACGAATGTACCCATAAGCTTCGCGTCGGGGGGAGGGGGCAACTTAACTTGAAATAAATTAAATCGTTAATAGAAGTCAAATTAAAATCGGAAAATTGTAGAAAACTTTTAAGAAAGTTGGTTTTTTCCCCGCTTTTTCAAACTGTGAAACTGAAGATTCCGATTATGTCTTTAGCCTTAATAAAGTTTTAAACTATGATATGATCCATAACAAAAGTTTGATGCTATATGTTTTTCTTATTTTATTTATATAATATTTATTTTTCTCATTTTACAACTTTTGAATACTACTCAAACATCAATTCTATTGTTATTGAATTTAAAATTATAATCATAATATTTCATATTTCAAGGACCGCCAGGCAGTCAATGCGCGGAGGAGGTCCCTAACTGAATTCAATTCGTGCCCTTCCAAAAGTTAGAATCACGCTAGGCCTATGAATGTACCCACGTTTCTTCGCGGATGCTCGTTTTGAATGCTCAGCTCAAAAGGGACTCCACTTCAGTCAGGTCAGTGTGACTTGTAATGCAACGGTCAAAGGGATTCGCGAAAAAACAGACAGTCTGGTGGATCACGATGGCTCGACTTGAGCGGCTCGGCTATTCGCTCGCTTTCGGACTGCCGAATGCTCCTGTTGCATTATATTACATTATACATTATATTACATTATATTACATTATGCTCGGGCCCCACAAAAGAAAAAAAGGCCCTTTTCAGGGCCATACAAATGTATTAAATTCCCGTCAATTTTCATTCCCGTCGCTGCCGACAGATGGCTGCACCATACTGGTTGGAGTGGCCTGCTTCTCCGGTGGAGTGCTTTTTTAGAATTATAATATCTTTAAAACTATTAAAGTAACAGAATAACTGTAAGCAAAAAAAGTTATCAGTTTTCAAAGCTCTTTCCAAATATGTAAGATTTATGTACTTTCATGAGAAAAATAATATACCGATTTTCGACCAAAACAAAATGGCCGCCAAAAGCGCAGTCTCAGGATGAGTGAGACCCGGAGACGTGACGTTCACGTGACTCGACAAATACGTCTGTTACTTTATTTATATAGATAGACAACATTTTGTTACAAGTCAGTCTTAAGGCTACTGTGCACTAACCATATTGGATTCGCTCACCTCAATGTTAACCTATGGTGAAAATGTGTCCAAGGATTGCCGACTTGGATTTAGAGATTTTAAAAAAAAATGTTCCCCGTAATAGAGAAATAAATTTTACACCTTGGGGCATTTTTCTTTTTTTTTTTCTAAATGCAAATAATATTTTAAAATTAAAATTATTCAGGGAAAAAAATCTGTTATAGTGTGTTTTAAACGATTATCAATTCCTTTGGTGGATGAAATTTATAAAATGAATCCTGTTGCAAGGTGCAAGAAAAGTTCAGGCTATCTGAAAATATCATTGTTATTGGATTATCAGCATTTATGTAGCTGTAAATAATTGAGACATTTTCTCCATAGGCTAACATTGAGGTGAGCGAATCCAAAAGGCTTAGTACACAGCAGCCTTAATTCGGAGAAACATACATACCCTCTTCCGTGATCCCAGTGAATAGGGGCGCTGTCGTTGCCGAAGACTGTTATTTCTTCGTAGTGATGTCTGTCCATGTTACCTGAGGAAAAGCAAGAAAGCATAGATGAGGTTTAGAGAGTTATATGTTCAAGAAAGTAAATTAAAAGCAGAAATTTTTTGCCGCCATATTAGGTCTTGCATATCATATTTATAAGTAAAAAATTGGGATTTTTCGAGTCTAAACTTTCCTAGGATATTGTACTTATCAAGCTTTTTTTTTTTTGCATACGTTAATATCAGAATAATACAGTGAGTTTATGAAGGCACTGCCGGTGTTGTATAGTTATTAGGGACGCATGCTTTCTCCGCGTGTTTGAACCCTAGCCAAGGCATGGATGTTTTTGCAATGTTCCTGCATACGGATTAACAGGTCTTATAGAGTATGCTATATTACGACTATTAACACAGTTTGAATTGAACTTATGCATTCTGTATTGTAGAATATCGACGGAGCCGAGGACTGTAAATAATCTCCAAATAAAATCTGCAACTTCTATAAGCGAAAAGTAAACTATATTGAATAGGTAAAAAGGAATTATCTGTAATAGGAAAACTGGCACCCAAACTGGTGAAACAAATTGGGGAACAGAAAAATCCTAATAGATTCATAAATTCAGAAATTTATTGGGAATTTATTGAGTTTGGAGGGGTTTTCTGTACTCTTAAATTAAACGTATAAAAATGGCAACATGGTGAATGGACATTCTTTAGGCCTGCCGCACACCGAGAAAGCGCGTATCTGATACAAGCTTCATTGGTAAAACAGTTATTTTTGCTCCGAGTGCTTACACCAATCAGACATGATCATGTCTGACATGATCTGATTGGTGTAAGCACTCGGCGCAAAAATAACTGGTTTTCAATACAGCTTGTATCAGACATGCGTGTTTCAGACACGCGCTTTCTTAGACTGCGTCATGCCTTAGAGCAGTGGTCCCCAACCCCCGGGCCGCCGACCGGTACCGGTCCTTGGCTCAAATGGTACCGGGCCGCCAGTTTAGGGCCACAAGCTCAGGGTTCTTATTGATTTAACGTTCTAGTGAGTTAAAATGTTAAATCCCTTTATATTCATTTTTTGGTGTAACTGTATTTTATTTTGAAGGCATGTTTAAGTACAATTAAATTAAAATTATTAAATCAAAACAATCTAAAATATAAACAATCAACGCCCCCCCCCCCCTCAGCGGGCCGCGGTAAAATTATCAAACATTGACCGGTCCGTGGTAAAATTATCAAACTTTGACCGGTCCGCGGCGATAAAAAGGTTGGGGAGCACTGCCTTAGAGAACAGTAAAATTCCAGGGATAACTTTCTGAGGAGTAAGCAGTCGTATTAAGGTGACATGTTAAGTAAAATGGCATGGTCTTTGGCATTATCTTTGGCAGCCTCAACTCTAGCTGCACAAAATGGACAATTATTTATGTTTGAAATTCGGGAAAATCTCTCTGTTTGCTTTCAATTCCTCCCGCTGTTCCCCAGAAACAGATTGACCACCGTCTCGCCGTGTGCTCTTACCCGTCAAAAAGTCAAAAACTGCCAGATCCATGAGATCGTACAGTCTCCTTCCCTTGTCGTAGGGCGGAGTTTTCTTGATGTTGTTGCAGTAATTGTCGTCTGTTTCCCAGGCCGCCTTCCTTCTCTTGTTGTAGGACCTGCGCCAGGGACTTCGGACGGGCTTCCGGCCAAGCACCTCCTTCGGGGGAAGCCAGGCTGCCAAGCTGCCTTCCAGCATGTCCGGGTGACCGCACACGGCGTGCGCGGTGTCGCAGTAGTACGTGCACTGGCCGTGGAAACATATGTTGCCAGCTGAAGAGGGATAAAGAGTTAATTAGTCATACTCTGAAATATATGTCTCTAGTTTTTTTATATTTATTTATATTTATTTTTATTTATTTATTTATTATTTATTTATTTATTTATTTATTATTTATTTATTTATTTATTATTTATTTATTTATTTATAATTTATTTATTTATTTATTTTTAAAAGACGCCCACATGGTGTAGTGGTTAGCTTTCTGAGCTGCCCCGCAGTGGGCTTGGGTTCAAATCCCGAATTAGACTTGGTCGTTACTGTGCTGTCCCCTCATAGGGAGCAATGCTGGCTCACCTATAGGGTGCTCCCATAGTAAAGTACCCAGTAAATAGCGGTGAATAACTAAAGGCGAATGTCTCACGAGAAATTGCCTCCGAATTCGAAGAAAAAAAGATGGTTTTTCTTACAAAAAAATTCCTCTACTATTGAAAAATTATTTATTAGTGCCCTGATACACGTGCCTCTAAAACAGCAATTAATGCCCGAGAAGTTTTCTCTACGATAGACATTATTTAGCTATGTATACTCTTAGGATGAGTTTAGCGCAAGTTCAGTAAAGAATAGTTGAAGTTATTTAAAAATATTCGCAAATGAAGTAACCTGGGGTTCTTGAAATTAACGTATAACTTAACTGATAAAAACTTAAATCCTAGATGCGTGAAAACTATCGTTCTTTTGTATTGGGGAGCACCATACACCCAAACTCTCAGATATTTGGAAAATGTCAGTGATTTGTTGTTTAGTGTTTGTAAATTATATTTTGGACATTATTTCATCAACATATGAGCCAAATTCATTAATATAATAATAAATGTCAGCACTAATTATTATCCACATATTTGGTAAATATAAGCCCCTAATTTGGGCGTACTAATATTTGATGTTAACCAGCATTTACGGGTGGTTGATTTTGGAATTAAAAAAATATCCTAACGATTCTTCTTGGCAAGATGTGATACTTAATTACTACTCTTTAACAGGAAATTCATATAAATCTAAAATCAAAGAATGGAAAATAGTGGCATGCAATTTTACGACACTATGTCTGTATAATTATAGGGCGGTATCTGCCCGTGCATTGAAACACGTTGTTGGCATGTTTGTAGCCGTTCGGTATGGGCTTAAAACAGTAGGCTCTGGTCATATCAGCCCTTATGTAGCAGATGTTGACCGTAGCACTCTCTATCAACCATCTGTTGAAACTCTCATCATTTTAATACCATATACCAGGGGTGGCCAACAAGTGGATCGCGATCGACCGGTCGATCTTCGACATGATTTTGGTCGATCACGAGCCATAATTTTTTGAAAAAGTGTAGATTATAATAGTTATATAGAGATGCTAATTTTTATGAAAATAGCAACTAGTCGATCGCCGAATAAACAGTTCATGAAAAGTCGATCGTTGACTTAAAAAAGTTGGCCACCCCTGCCATATACAACATTATTACTTACATAACTTATATGTAACTCATGGATGCAGTGCTAAACGTACATTGTGGCCATCAATAGCATATGTAGTTTAGGTATGCATGATGTAGCCAAAAGTTCAAATATTTCTTTAGCCTGCTGTCAACATGGCCTTCAGAGTAAGCTGCCCTCTAAATTCTGGTAAAATGCTGTTAGAATTTGCTTCTGTTCTTCCGGTAGCATAGAGTGACAAGTGGCGGTTACTCGAGTATGACTGATGAGATACTGTGAGTTCAACTCGCTCTAGATATATTCTAAGGCGGTTGAAATCGTAGGCTTCGGCCAGTTAGCTCTGCCACTTTCATTTCTTGAAATCTCTAAATTAATAATTCGTGATTTGGGTACTTTTCCGTTAGCAGGGCGTATTTGGCATTTGCCTTAACAAGTATCACCACTGGCGAGAATGCAAAGTCGCCAACTTAACAACTCTACAAAAACAGTTTAATAGGTAATAGATAGGCTAAATTTTGAAAAAGCAATGTCACACACGAAACGTTAGAAGATGGCGGATTAGCGGGTATGAATCCTTTGAGAGAACATGATGAAATTCAGATACCCAGTTAAATAA
The DNA here is from genome assembly GCA_907164885.2 of Dolomedes plantarius. NCBI lineage: Eukaryota > Metazoa > Arthropoda > Arachnida > Araneae > Dolomedidae > Dolomedes > Dolomedes plantarius. The sequence goes on from OU015496.1 coordinate 189,283,320, forward strand.
CCCTAAAATTAACATGAATAAAACTGGAAACTAATTAACCACAAACTGTACTTGTTTCCTTCCCAATTGCACGAAAGATTGAGCAATTGTGATAAAGCACCAAATGAAGCTATAATAAACATTGTGGAACGTGAGCCACCATTTGCAATCGCATTAGCTGAAATTTCTGTCACCACGACACACACACACACACAAAAAAAGTCTTTTTGAAGACATCTTGAAGGGCATTAAAGATTTTTGGCCATTTAACTAAATATTTACTTAATGAATAAAATTCATATTTACTTATATATATTGTTCATTCACGCACACCTATCACGCGAGATCAAATTAATTAAACAAAACAGTTAAAAATGCGACTTATGAAGCATATTTGGCGATATATCACTTGCGCCTGGCTAACGGAAAAGTACCGTGATTTGCTATCAGGTGTATTGTTGGGCCGAAAAAAAAAAGAATAACGGACATATTCCGAGACGTTGTCACACTGGAGAATGTGCGCTATTGCCCAAAATGTCTGGTAAACGTTTGCGTTTAAAAGTACAAACACTGAAACAGCACAAAAACTGTATGTTGCTTCCTAAATGACTGCAAACACATTCTGACATGTACAGTTCACCAGCCATCCAACAAGATTAGATACGTAAATCAGGCCACAGTACTAAAGCGTTTCACTCGAATAGGACTCTCTATAATTGATCATTAGTCAAACTGCGGCGTTGTTTGTACCGTTTAAACGACGCTGGATATTAACCCTCTATGCATTTGAGGCAGAATTTTTTCTTACTTACTTTCCTCTTAATTCCACTGTTTTGGTGTTGAAAAGCGTCTGAGACAGACTATTTGAATATCAATTTAGCGGATGAATTAATTCACCAAAAACGCTTTTCAACCTAAGAGTAGGTAAAAGAAAAACTCGTTTCAAACGCTCAGTGGTTTAAAGGGTGTGATCAATGGCCTTTTGAACAGAAACACTACCGTTTAGGTTGTGTTTAGGAGCTGCTTAGGCTTCTCCCGGAGGATAGTTCTATCATTAACCTTCATTACTGTTAAGGCTGCTATGTACTAAGAAAAAAATCGTATTTCCCTTTTCCTCTTCTTGCAGATTCTTGTGGTGGGAGGAGTCCAGTTGACAGTTCGAGAATTCCACCCCCCCCTTAGGATTGACATTTTGAGGGATTGTAATGGCTCTCTCTCTATAGGGGGGTTAAGCGCTGCCCCCCAATTTTTTATTTAAAATATATTTTTGTCAACTATTTACAGGTACACAAATGCCGATAAGCAAATAAAATTGGTATTGTCAGATAGCCTGAACTTTTCTGCAAAGCGCTACAGGATTCATTTTATAAATTTCGTCCACCGAAGGAATTTATCAGCGTTTAAAACCCACTATACCAGATTTTCCCCCGAAAAATTTAAATTTTAAACTATTAATTTCATTTAAAAAAAAAAAAAACGAAAAATGTACACAAATGTAAAATTTCTTTCTCTATGACGGAGTGCAATTTTTAAAAAAAAGATCTTTGAATCCAAGTTGGCAATCTGTGGACAAATTTTCTCCATAGGTTAACATTGATGTGAGCGAATCCAATGGGGTTAGTACATAGCAGCCTTAAGCATTTACTGAAGTTAATTTCCTTCTGATGCAAGGCTAAGGGCCTGTTCACATAGGAGTCCGTTGCGTTGCGTTGCGTTAAGGAAAATATGACGTTGAGACGAAAATAAACCAATCATAGGCGTTAAAAATTTCATTGCTAATCGTTTGGAGGCATATGATTGGTTTATTTTCGTCTCAACGTCATCTTTTCCTTAACGGAACGCAACGCGACGGACTCCTATGTGAACAGGCCCTTAGTCACGCTGTCAAATTCTTGCGCTGAGCAGGTGGATCGAGGAATTAGGTGTTTTTATGACATTTACATATTGCAGAGGCAGAACGTGGCACGCAGTAATATCTCTGACAAAATGACCGAATTTGTAGGTTTCAACTACACGTCACGTACATGTCACATTTGGACGTGTTCAACTCTTTTCTTTCCAGGACGTTCAAACTCATTAATACGGGTAAAAATATTTTTGGTCACCCAACCCAACCGTATAATGCTTACGTGTCTTCACTTATATGGTACTGGCCACGTGAATCTTATGGAAGACAGAACATTGCAGTGGTTGCAACATAATGAATTAAGGGCGTGCTCGGATATTTTACTTACATAGCTTATTTCCGAAAAAAAATAAGCAATTCTCAATGTTTACGAAGCGTGTGACGATGAAGCGGGTAGAAAAGGAAGTTTGTTGTGAAGAAAGGGTACTGTTTTTTAGGAAATCAACAACAAATCCGAAGGGTATATACAGGGTGTCCCAAAAGGTCGTCTACAAACTTTCGGTAGAGGCGGACCAGTCCAATGGCCGCCGCGATCCCCCTACCTGACTCCCCTGGATTTCTACCTGTGGGGATACATGAAGTCCATAGTGTACGAGACACCCGTAACATCGGACATGGATCTTATCGCCAGGATCGCGAAAGCGGCAGTACGTGTCCGTGACACTCCTGGCCAATTTGAACGGGTTCGTGAATCCATGCGCCGACGCTGTGAAACGTGCATTGTGGCGAATGGAAGGAATTTTGAACATTTTATGTGATGTAATGATGTTTTGTAATAAAAATCATATTAACACCGCTGTCGATATCATTTTTTTTCTCCTCATCCAAACCTGCACTTATCGCCCTCTAGCGGTCTCAGTTTGAATTTTCGGACACAAATTCCTATGTAAATCTTGTTCATCATGATATGACAGACCAGCATGTTAAGTTTGTAAACGACCTTTTGGGACACCCTGTATACTTTAACTGTATTCATGAATGCAATTACGTCAATATTATTTTTTTGCACACTGTGAAGTGGTTGCAACATAATGAATTACGAATGTAGTGAGAGAGAACATTGAAACGAATTAAAAATTAATACAAACCTGGGGAGACGAAAAAAGTTTTGAGCAAATCTTCATCTGCGAAAGCGTAGATTTCTTCTGTTATATTTAGGGTTCGGCCCACCACAGGGGGCGCTCTACGAAATCCAAGAAGCCTGCGGGAAATTGTAGATAGCATTAAGATTATTTTGTGACATCAACAGTTAAATATATTTGTTAATGAAAAAATACCCAGTCAAAATTGAGGACTGAATGAAGAAATAGAGACCATTGTGAAGACATAAATATTGCACACAATTTCTTAGAAATCTTTGATGTTTTTTGTAACCATGACGTGTAGGATTTCTATTCTATTGTCAACTGAATTAACCAGTATCTAATCTAATATGTTTATATTTTGTAGATTTTAAATGATCTGTTTTCTATTCATTTTCATTTTTCCCCCTTTTTTACGTCTATAACAGTATTGTCAATTTTGAATGAAACCTCTAACAGATGAGAAAAACTCCTATTCCCGGAACACTCAGAAGTTATGTGATGAAAAAAAGTTTTTGATGCTTCAAAAAGTAACGTTTGACGAAAATGCATTTTTGCACTTACATTTCACAGTAGAAAAAGTCACTCTGTCACAAAATTTGACAGTTTTTGGCAGCATATCTTGTATATGAGAGGAGGGTATTATGGAATACCATTTACATTTCTAAAAATAACTTTACTGGTTTTTGAATAAAAATCCCCAAATCATCACGAGTACATACTATAACTAATTGTAATTAACTGTCACTTGTAAAATAATACTATTTATTTTGTTGTTATAAAAAAAATTATTTAAAAAAAAGTTACAAATGGAGGTTAATATCAAATAGTCGGGTAATACGGAATAGGTGGTTTAAACCATTGAAAAACTAACTAGACTTCATAAAACATAGTTATTTTTAAGTATAAAAACCATATTTTTAAGATTATGTGCATGTCATTTCTGCTTCTAGTCTATTTACAAAAGTCACAGATATAATCTTCTTTCTCTGCTCCGGTACAGTCAAGGTGAGCCCGCAGAGAAAAGCTGAAGCATTGAATCAAAATTTCCCCTTGTTGATCTTCGGAGAATTTTTCGTTACACATGATATATTCAGCGTCTTTGTTTTCCAGTTCTTTAGTTGATGGCATGAAGTCCATTACAGATGATACACCAGAATGGAACGATTCATCGCTGCTAACACAGGAGTCATCTCTAGTAGGTTTAGGTCTAGAAGGTCAGTCTAAGGGCCTGTTCACATAGGAGTCCGTTGCGTTGCGTTAAGGAAAAGATGACGTTCAGACGAAAATAAACCAATCATAGGCGTTAAAAATTTCATTGCTAATCGTTTGGAGGCATATGATTGGTTTATTTTCGTCTCATCGTCATCTTTTCCTTAACGCAACGCAACGGACTCCTATGTGAACAGGCCCTAAGTTTAATTTCTTAACAGGGGGTCTTTTCGGTTTCTTTTGTTGTTTTGAAGCTTCTGGTTCCTTCTTTATGTCCTTTTCTTTCAGTTCATCCTCTATCTCTTTTTTTATATGGGGAGTAGGTTATTACAGAATATCCAGCTTTCCTGCTTCTAAGGGGATTATAGAATACCTAGTATTCAATAATACCCGACACGCCATCATGGAACATAAACCTTTAAACTGACGGACAAAACATTGTCAGCTAAAAAACGACCACAGTATAACAAACTACAATTCTTTTAGTGTACATTATGCTTAACATCAGTGTTCAAGTCAGATGTGTACTATTAGGTTAAAATGTTTTAAAACTTACCTGCAGAAACTCTTGAAAATCACAAAACACATTTTGTTCTCTAGCGAGTGGTACGACAAAAACAAGCGGTCAACTCTCAGTGCACTGCATCATGGGAGTCTTTTTTGAATAGTTCATGGTATTCGCACATGATAGCAGCACCAAACAGAGCCGAAACCTTTTGTATTCCATATTACCTGACACTATTCCATAATACCCTCCTCTCCTCTATATATATTTCTTTCTCTCTCTCTCTCTCTCTCTCTATATATATATATATATATATATATATATATATCTATATATATATATGTATGCATATATATATATATATATGCATATATATATATATATATATATATATCTATATATATATATGTATGCATATATATATATATGCATATATATATATATATATATATATATATATATATATATATATATATATATATATATATATATATATATATATATGCATATATATATATATATATATATATATATATATATGTATGCATATATATATATATGCATATATATATGTATATACATATATATATACATACATACATACATACATACATACATACATATATATATATATATATCTATATATATATATATATATATATATATATATCTATATATATATATATATATATATATATATATATATATATATATATATATATATATATATATATATATATATATATATATATATATATATATATATATATATATATATGTGTGTGTGTGTGTGTGTGTGTGTGTGTGTGTACGTACATATCAAAACCTAGCACAAAAAATATTTTAGCTCCTATTATACTGAACATCTTTACAGTACACTAACTTCTGTAAAGTAACGAATATTTGATTTCCTTATAAGTAAAATAAAAAACATGTAAAGTAATTTTTCACTCTGATTATCTCTCCCGTTAGGATTCTCCTCTTCTATTTCCTTCTTACTTACAAAACCGTAAACTAATTTATCGCAGTGTGAAGTAAAGGCCATCCGTTCCTAGAAAAGCTCGAAATAATTGCAAATAAAATTTATTTGCCCGCACTTGTTTTACTTTATTCAAGTGCGTGTGCTTTACACAAATAATTCATCCACAGCTTAAGAAGTATCCAGACAACTCGGGAGAAACTTATTTCTTTTTATTATCTGGGTTTAACTTTTTTCTAACAAAACCCACTTTTAATGAGAACTGTTTTCCTCCATCTTTATAGATTTAAATCTTTTGTATCTCAGGGTATTACTGAAGAGGACACGCTAATTCACCCAGCAGAGGAAAGAAATTAATGAATATAAAAGACTCCCGCTCTGAAACAAACGGGTTATTTCTTAATTTTGTTTCAAAAGAACATAAAGGTATAAAATTATCGGAATAAAATTGCAATTTTCTAGTGGAAATAATCTGTGAAGTGCCTGTACAATGATTTATGAAGAGAGATTTTTAGTCTCTTTATTTCCTGTAAAATTCGTAATTCTGAAGGCTAAAAAAATTGCTTCTTTTCAGTGAAATGGCTTTAATGATTTATTTTGAACTAATTTATTGCTTTTAATTTTGAGCTATTTATTTGGTGTAGGGGCAATCTTCTTTAGAATTCATTTCAAAAAGAAAATATATATTGTAATTCAGGGGGTAAATCAACATAAAAAATAAACGTTGAGATGTAAATAAGAACTACACAATTATAAAAATTACAATTATAAACGGAAAATATGTAATAATAATATTGATCCTTTTTAGCTGTAATGATAATTAAGACTAGCTGAGTGGCTACCGGATGTGTTGCTTTTTCGATTTAAAATGAAATGGTTTTATTTCTTAAAGATTAAAAACTGTTTAATCACTTTTAAAAATATATTAGAATTTTTAAAAACGAAATAATTATTTAAAATTCTCTTTATTTAAAATCAAATTTTGGCTTTTGGCTTTTTAAATAATTATTTCAAATTTCCGCTTTCAAATTTTGCTTTTTAAACAAAAAAGAAGTTTTTCTCATTCAATTAGAAAAAAATTCTAAAGGTTTTAACTTCTCATTTCCTAAAACTAAAATTATTTCTGGTACTTTAAAATTATTTCTGTATTACAATTATTAAATGACTCGTTCTCAACTAATTATTTTTACTTTTGGCAACATGGCCGAATGTAAATATTAAATATCATGGGGGGAAAAAGTGCTTAAAATATAGAAAGACAGTTCTGATGAATTCAAAATTAGTGGCGGAAGAATCCTCATCAGTTGCTCATTAATTAGAAACAAATTTCACGAACTTGCTGGAATTATTAGTGAGTAAAATAATAAGTCGAAAAATTACGAACTCGGCATTCAGTTACATTAAGATACTATGGCAATCAGCGCTGGAAATTTCAAAAGTGAGTTTTGTAAGTACGCTTTTTTAGAATGATAATGTATTTTTTTTTATTAAATATATTTGGTATATTTTGGAAGCTGAACATCTAGAAAATGCCGATAAATCGCAAATTTGACATTAATAGGTGCAGAAAACCGAAATATTTGTCCATCAAAATTGTCGATTTCGTGAAATTCGGAAAACTGCTTTGGAGAAAAAGCTTCGTTTGCGATGAAAAACATTTTTAACGTTTTGTAAATGTGTATATCCGATGATGAGTTGTAGAACACATGGAAATAAAAAAATCGTCGATTGGAGGACGGAAAAGTGGAATTTTGCATGCATGAAAATAGTGGAAATTTGCGAAACGGAAAGGAACTGGCTCACCCGGAATGTCAGCTGTTTCTTTTGTCCGCTTCTTTTGAGTTTGGCGGTTTTAATTTAATAATTAAAAAAGTTTAAAGTTTTGAAAATTGAGGATGGCATCAGTGCACGCGTCTCGTCCGTCCGCGTCCATTGGTACTGGTCACGATATCCTGCTATGCTCGGTTCGCGAGATTAGCCTGTAGCGTACTACCAGTATGGGGTTATTTTTTCCCATGACCTCACAGATTTCACGAAACACAGCTGTGTGTTTATCGAGCGGTTTCCC